>VYXC01012882.1:395323-484710 GCA_013397175.1 Platysteira castanea
GGGGCGCGGGCGGTGCGGATGCGGGGCTGGGCGTGCGGCCCGGCGCGGGGCTGCGCCCACCCACGCTGTAGACGAGGGGAAAAGAGAGTGTCTGTCTGCCCCTCTGTCTGTCTGCCCCTCTGTCTGTCTGCGTGCCTGCCCGGAGCAGGTGGGGCCGCGCTGTCCCTCGCTGTAGCACATGCCTGCGTGTCTGTGGTGAGGTGTGACGGGCGCCTTGCCTCCTCCTTCTCCCCGTGCAACGCCGGAGCAGCCATGGCAGGGCTCTGCCTGGCGAGTGGCGCGGGCCAGGTGTGTTGTCCGCCTGGATGACACAGGAGGGATGGTGTGTTTATATGGGTGCATAAGGCGGCTGGGAAGTGATGGAGGTGTGTCGTCCCCCTTATAAAGTCGAGAGGAAAAGCCAGGGCGTGTATGGGTGCACGGGGCAGGGATGGGGTGTCACCGTGTGGATGCACGGGGTGCCGGTTTCGGGCGCTGTACTGTATCGTTATGCATGTGCCGTGAGCCAGGGTGTGGCCTGGGATGTGTGTACATAGCAGATATACAATAAGACATGAGCGTAATGCTATGGCTCTGTGTGTCTCTACCGTGATTTGGTCTTTGGGTGTGTTGTGTTTGTGTTGTAGCAGAGATGTGACATTGTGTGCAGGGCCATGACATGGCATCGTATGTATATAGTTGTGTCTGCCTGCTGCTGTCTGGTATTGGCTTATGCCTGTGTGTATATATAGTGAATATTGGGTGTGGCATAATCTGTGGATATTTTTAAAGGCATGTATGCTATGGGTGTGGCAGGGATTATCTATACTCCTATACATACGTAGCAGATACAGGGTATGGTATTTTGTGTGTACCGAGCAGCAGTGGCTTGTCTGTGTGAGCATGCATAGCTGTGATGTTATGATGTGTGTGCACAGATGCATTTATAATAGATTTGTGGGGTGAGTGTGGTGGGCACAACGTTTGTTTCACCTGTATGTAGTGATGGCATGATACGGAGCATATGTGTGTGGAGGGTTGCAGCGGAGGAGGAAGAATGGCTGTGGTTTGCTCTGTGGGGAGAGCATGTGGGGATGTGACACAGTACGTGTGTGCCACGAGTGGCAGAGCGGAGATGCATCACGATGTTTGTGAAAGGAAGATGACAAGGCATGTAAAGGGGAGTGTGTAGGGACAGGCACAGCATGTTTGGAAAGATGATTGGTTTGAGCCCTGTTTTCAATTACGGCTTAATTGTCTGATGCCTTACTGCTTCACGGTGATAGTTACAATGATAGATGCAGCAAGAAGGCACAGTTGCTGGCCTTTGCCACATGGGGAAATGCACAATGCTTTAAGGCAGACAGTCACTTTATGTGTGTATTTATGTGTGTGTAATCATAGTAGGTTTCCTGTATCAGGTTCTGGGGAGGCAGAGGGAGCGCTCAACCTCACAAAGGGAAGAAACATATTCCTGTGGTGTTGTAACTTTTCTTCCTTTGCTTGAAGGCTTGTTCACACGCTCTCTCTTTCTTCCCCTACACCTTGCCTTCTGTTCCTTCCCAATCCTAGGCTGTATGTTCTGAAACGAAACAAAGCAACCTTGAAAACTAAAATGTGAGGCGGAATAAAAATATGGATAGACTGTGTATGATTGCAGTATGCTTCTGTGTAGAATCAATTTGGATTTGCTTTGCAAAGGTTTTAGGATGTATCTGTTGCTACAAGGAGGAGTAAACCTCAGTGAATGAGGCTATGGATGGTGTAGCGTTGGTGGAGTGATTGTGATGTGACTTAGTGACATGTCCTGCTTCACATTAATATTCCATCAGAGAAGATGCAGTATCTTAAGTCAGTTGAATAAAATGGATTTATGTCATGTTCTAAATTTAAGATAGATTACAGAGTGATAAAAACTAACCGAATGTTTATAAACTGCACCAGGGGAGGTTCAGGTTGGACATTAGGAAGAATTTCTTCACTGAAAGGGTTGTTAAGCATTGGAATGGGCTTCCCAGGGAGATGGTGGAGGCACCGTCCCCGAAGGTGTTCGAGAAACTACTGGATGGGCACTTAGAGCTGTGGTTTAATTGACCGTATGGTGATATTCAGACAGAGGTTGGACTCAGTCTTGGAGATGTTTCTCGTTCTTAATGATTGTATTATTCTATAAGTAAATATTTTCCATTTACCAAACTCCAGGCATGGAAGTTTCCTTTGTGGTGGTCCATTTTGACATTCCCAATGAGGTATCTTTAGCAGTCTAAACTCAGCAGATGTAGAATCTGCAAAGCAGCATTGGTGCTGTAACTGCACAGGTGAAATCTCAGAAATTATACCATCTGCTGTGCAGATTCTTATATTGGGCAGCTTCTTAGTTGCACTTGACAGCTGTTAAGCTGTTACCACCATTTTTGTTATTTTTAAAATATATTTCAGGTATTTTATTCAATCCATGCTTATACTTGAATTGCTCTGTCTTATGGTGTTAGTCCTATTCAAGATGTTCTTTCCTTCTTAATTCTTCATAGCTTCATAAAATTAATTTTGAGCAATTAACACCTGACCTTTTAGTAAAGGGAATATCAATGTTCTTAAAAATCAGAAGGACTATTAGCTTACTGCTTGCTTATTTTTACAACAGACTGGAATATTTAGTCATCCTAGTTAAAATGAGGGATAACACAGGGCTAGCAGATGTGGAAAGTTTAAAATAAAAGTCAGCTTTTCAGTGAAGCATGGCAACTATTTTTAGGTAAGTGTAGAAAAGTAGTACTAGTCTTGGCACTGTGACAATATTGATCTGAATCCCAGCAGAAGGCTACACATTGACAGTACTTCAGCTCTTTTGTCATTTGGAGGTCAGAATAACTGCATTAATTTCATGTAAATTGTTATCAACTGGTGATTCTGGTAGTCTTTCAACTGAATTAGACATGCACATAAGTGGGGTATGCTAAGTAGGACAAAACCAGATGAAAGTGTGACACCAAAGAGTTCTCCCTCAAGCTAGTTTTGACAATAGCCACAACAATCACTTGCATTCTTTCTAATAATCTTTTTAGGAAGGCGATCCATATTCTCCATAGATTTCTGCTTTCCCTTTTTTTCTGTTTTAACCTCTCCATGTGTTTTAGGACAATGTGAGAACTGTTAAAATCTCTGATCATACTTGACCTGTGTATTTTGGGTGACTTGATGTGAATGTGATAGAGCTTGAGTCCAGCTCTTCGCCCGAGCTCTTACGAAACAACTTTCCCACTTGAACTTTTAAGGCAGCATGGGACATTCCCATTGTTTGTAAAGCTTCTGAGAAAGAAGATTGTAAACACAGAGTAACTTCTAAATGGAGAAAATCAGATTTGCATTCTTAAAAATGCAGAAAAACATATACATAAGGCATTAAAAGAGTATAATGATGAACTTAAAATTCACTACATACTGGTATCTTCTCTGTCAATTCCATTTTTTTTTTCAGGATCAAGAAATTACTTGCATGTCTCTCAAAGCTTAATCTAATTGTTCTTGAGACTGAAGAACAGATAGTTTGTAAAGAAAACATTTTTCTCAGCCTAATTTTTAAAAAAAGTACTGTACTATGAATGTCTGAAAATCTGTGTATATAGTGTGATTCTACAAGACTGTGAAACCAAATGGATTATTCTTCTGATGAGATTACTTATAATTTGACTACAGTCCCTGTGAACCATTTTGTGGTGGAAGTTGCCTTAGATTCTATTTCAGTATGTCTCTGTAGAGTCTCAGAATTACTTGAGTGGTCAAACGGAAGTATCTTTCTTAGGTGTTTTGAATTTAGACTTTTGCAACTTACATTTGAGTGTTTGATACTTAAGGAGGGATTTGTTGTTTACCTGGTCAAGGAAAAATAAGAACAGGATCTGTAAGATGCTTAATTTTTGCTGTCTCAAATGGCTTCCTTCTTATGCATCCAGCCCCCAGAACAAAACCTATCCAAACGAAATTACAACATGAATTGAAATGTTTAAATGGATTAACATAATTTCTTTTGGGTACTGGGAGGTAATGGAAATGCAGCCATAGTTGGTACAAGGGCACCTCAGCTGACAAAATCAACGACTGTCAATTTCTTGAGGGATTCCCCCTGAGTTTTAATCTTTGCATTGGAGGAACGACTGCTAGAGGAGGATTGGAAATTTGACCTTTTCTGGACTTGTGCATTTATGACTGTTTGGCACTATGAATTCCTGCTGTGTAGCCCACAGGAAAGTACCCAAAATTTGGTATCAAGCTGCAGCACTTAAAATATTTGCCATACGTTATCTTATACTCTTCTTTTTCTATTCCATTGTTTTCCAGTGTTCTCCATGGTAGGCAGAAGGAAACAGTAAATTTGGTTTTCATTGGATTTGATTGCTGTTCAGCTGGTTAACCAGTATGTTCTGTAAATTTAAATCAAGAAGATAAGGACATCATCAAATCTGCATAAATGTGAAACTCTACCAGTATGCCAAGTTTTTCTGTCTTCAGAGGTTGAAACTGAGGTCAGAGCTTCACAGAGAAAAGGCATTTCCATATGATGGCTTGATGTTACATAGTAGTTATATAAATATTTAGGGGAAAAATGTCTAAGTGTTCTTGTAGATTATAGGCTATCTTCAGAACTACTTCTGGAACAAAAGTATCAAGATAATTTTATTTCTGCAGAAATTCAAGAAATGTACATTTTGGCAAATACTGAATGTCCAGTTTCTCTTCTAAATCTCAACCTATTACCTTTCTTGGAACAGTTTAAAAAAGATGTTTTGGAAATGCTACTATAATGTTATTTCCTTTGAAGTCAAGTGTAATTACTGCTTGTAACCATGAAGAGGTACCTAATTTTGTCTCTTATAATTAAAAGCTTTTATTAATAATGCATTACATATATGGCAGCTTTTATTAATTATGCCCTACATATATGGCATGTGTAGCCATAATGCAGATTTTTTAAAAATTTTTTTTCTTGTTCATTTTCTAGGGAGATTTGCCTTGCAGAGATTTGCCCTTCATAGTAAAGACTTCATGCTCAGTACGAGGAAAAACCTCGGTTCTGACATAGAGTTTATGAGGCAAATCAAGCATTGCTTTGAAATGGCTTTGTAGAAACTATACAGCCATTCCTGTAATAAGCCTTTTATGTCTCAAATGTGTTTTTGAAGAGCAGTTGTTCAGGGAGAGTATTAGTACTCAAAATTTCTGTTTCACAGGTGCTTAGAACAAGGGTTCTGACTGCTTCAACCATGCAGTCAGTATTTAAACTGTAATTTCATTTACAGTTTGAGCTAAGTGCACTAAGAATTGCCTTTCTGGATATGAGATTGCGTGACTGGAGGGAGGACTCTGTCAGTTCAAATTAGAATGGTGCAAACTCCTGGGGAAGTGGACCTGCAGAAGAATCTCCGTGTGAACACTCCTGGAGGATTTCAGGTCTCTGTTGTCGTGCCATCAGCCTGTTAGTTTGTGTGCTGATATTGAAGACTGGGAATAAAACTTAGCCATATGTATGTCAGTAAAAACAGCTGTATGCAGAAGTGGGGATTCAGAGGAGTTTTGAAAGGTGTTCTCCTAAGGGCTCTGATGAATCTGTGATGTGGACTAAATTTGGATAGCTGAGACTAAATGGCTATCCCTAAGCAAATATGGCTACACTGAAATGAATGGACACTAACTTTTCTCTTGGACTGATTTTTTTCAGAAACATATCATGTTCTGAATGCCTTTGAGAACATGTATTTATAGCATGATTCTACAAAATTGTGTGACACCAGCTGGATTATTTTTTGTGATTACACAATTTGTAGTTTGAGCACACAGTCCTTGTGGATGTTGTGATGGAAACTACCTTAGAATCTTCTCCAATATTTCTGCTTAGAGTCTCAAAGTTAGTTGAGTGGTCAAAGAAAAGAACTTTTCTGAGGTGTTTTGAACTTAGGCTTTTGTAAATTCCGTTTGAGACTCTGCTTGATGCTTAAGGAGGGATTTGTCATTTACCTGGTCAAGAAATACAGAATCTATATGATGCTTAATCAACCTTGTGAGGGGCTACTTTGTACCCTTGTGATGGGTTACAGGCAACAACTGCTTCACCCATCTGATTTTAATATTCTGCCATTCTCCCATTAATTAATGGGTCTATTACTCTGAGAGCCCATAAAGATGATTATATGGGTTTCCCCATATTCCACTTTAAAGTACTTTATAGATTGGAATGCTTTATTTTAATTTAGTTCTTTCAGGAATGATATCTAAATGCATCATCATGTACTGCTTGGAAGGGTATAATCTTAAAAGACGAGTAACGGATAAGTATCTGAAAAAGGAAATGTTCAGTCATTTTTTTTTTAAGAGAAAGCAAATTGAAGGAAAGATTTGCCAATCAGTATATGACTAACAGATGATGAGGATAAAACTTCGTCAAACCTGTTTTTTCAGCTGTCTCTCTGCGTATGTTTAAAGAATATATGGGGATACAATTAACAGCTTTTTCCAAATTTCTTAGTGTTTAAAGGGTAGTTATTGGATTTTTTCTTTTTTTTTTCTTTCCCAATCTTTACTAATCTCTAGTCTTGGAAGATTAGGTAAGGAATAGTTTATTTTTCTATGTGGTTCAGATTCATTTTGCTGTCTCTGGTAGTGGTTAGAACACAATGCTTTGAAAGGCAAATGGGAGCTGGGTGTGCCTGAACGAAGGGTTAGTCTTCCATGTAGCTCCTATCTCAGAGTAAGGTGGGAAAAGCAGAGCTTGCAAGCCTTTTTTGCCAGTAATAGTGTAATGCCTCTTTCTTTCAGTGAGGTATTGAACATGTTTTCTGCCATGCTGGCTACCGAACACCAGTTACATGATAGCAATTATTCATAAAATGTTATCTTTCGCCTGCAAGTAATTAGGTCAATCACTAATTCTGCAAACCGTTGGACTTCCCCTTTTTAACAAGCAAAAAATAGGAACTATCACAATGGAGTCAGAGGAATTGGTGGCTCTCTGGTGATGTAGTAGGAGACAAGGCTGAGTCTGGCATTAGAGTATGGGCATCTCAGGTTACAGGTCAGGTTAACTTGTTAGACCTTAATATTCTGGCTGCTTGCAGGAATGAAGCCATACTCTTTAAAAGGCTTGGTTGGTGATTTCCAAATATGTTGTTGGCAACAGGTCACTGCCCTTCTGAAAAACATGTGGGAAAGGGTGATGTGAGCTGTTTGAACAACTGAGGATGGGCTGGTGTGCTCGAGGCAGTAGGAAAGGCAATCTCCAAGCACCTCCTGCTCTGCACTGGGAGGCACTTGAGTTGGAACAGCCAGAGACCTCGAGGTAGAGTTGTGCAGCTGTGGACATCAGCTCTGAAGTTCAAAAATGACCTTTATCTGTCACCCAGTAAGAACAGGGCCTTGCAGAGCCAGGCTGATGCCCTCCAGTAAAATGTGAATGATGTGGTATGAATACCAGTGCTGGCAAAACAAGAATGATGTCTCTTCTGGAAGAGAATCAAGCAGCAAAATGGGCAGTGTGGCCAGCTGCTTCTGCCTGGAAGGTTTTATTATGTTGGACAGCACTTATTCTGGGGAAATTTTAAAAGCATTATGGCCTTTATAAGCAGCCTTAGCATTAAGAAAAAACAGAGATGTGCTCAGGTGCATTTGTTCTTCTCTGAGGGTGAGCCTTAACTCTTTAAGATGACCAGCATCATAAGAACAGAAGTATTTGATATGAGATGTTGCTTTTGTTCAGTCAGTTTGTCATCACAGTGTTGGAAGGAAGGACCCAAGCACATCGCAGCACCCAAGGAAAGACCGGTGCAAAAGATCCAGGGGGTATCTGGTAGCAAACAGGAGGCTATAAGGCTACTGAAGACCATGTCCTGGGCTCTAGTAGTGTATGTCCAAAGGGAAGAAAAGGTTAGCAACCGCAGCAGACCAGGAAGACTGGATTTTAAAATGCACAAAGGCAAAGCCTGAGCCAGAGCAGGATGAACAGCTGGAGCATAGGAATGAGAGCCTGGAGGGCAGACAGTGTCTGTGTGTTGAAATAAAAGATTTTGCCAGTCTGTCTCTGCTGTAGACAAGCTTGATTCAAGATGGGATTGCATTTCAAGGTTCACTTTGGTGTGTTATAATTTTTATTGATTCTACGGAAAGCTTTACGGTGGGTTCTAATTTAGCAGCAGTCCTGTGCCATCAGCTGTTGTGTCTTCGATATCACTTATTTCAGTTCTGTTGGCAATGTATATCCTGTCTAACGCTCCTCTTGTTGCCTGGAAACGGCTACGTTTTGCCACTTGCATGGTGTTAAATGATTCTGCCTGTCTGCCTGTCTGATGCATTGATTGTACATTTCTGGAGGAAGCCCTAACTAGCAGCAATTCCCTGAGCATTAGGGACTTTTATACATTTATACTAGAGTGTAACATGGGATAATCTAAAATTTATGGTAAAGAAAGGTTGTTTTACCTCTTCTTCCTCCTCCATTTTTGTGGTATATGAAAGCTTTTTAGGATGCCATTCATTACTTTAGTTTGCTTGTGAGCTGCTCTGGGTAGCAAAGCCATTTTGGTGGCTCTCCTGCTGCTATAGCATCAGGCACTTTCAGTAGCACAGTAAAAGAAAAATTGCACAGGCAACAATTAGGTGTCTTAACTGAGGAGGAGAGATATGCAGCAAGCTGCTGGGTTTTGTGTTTGGCAACAAAAATCTGCACATCAAGGCACTAAATAAAAAAAAAAATTAAAATTTGTTTTTACTATGTCTATTACTGCATGAATAATACTTAATAAAAATTGTTCTTGCCAGAGAAAACCTGAAAGACTTGATGCTTTATACATATGGCTATATTTACAATTTAAGTAGGATATGTGCTCTGTCAACCATAAAAGGGAAGGAAATATATGGATTTAATTCCAGCCTCCTGTCTCCTTTGGTGAAAATGACCCAACGTTGTTTTTTTCCATGAATTGATAAATACTGCAGCCTTGTTTTCAGTATATATACCATTTGCTGATGATCTTTAGTGTCTTTCACACTTCATCTTCCCCAAACCTACTTTTGCCCATAATTCCTTCAGCATGCTGCTAAGCAAGGCTATTTTTGAGAGTCTGGGTTTTTAATAACTTTTGATTTGAAAAGTTGACAGGTTGAAAGTCCTTATCTACTCTGATTTCAGTGGAAATTAGATACATAAATATCTCAGTGGAACTGAGCCATAATGGATGAGCTGCTAGCAAAACTGTTTCATCTGTTAAGAAAATAGTCCTCTTCAATAGAGGACTGAATGACAACTGAAATTACATCATTAAAAAAAATATAAGGACTATCACCAAAATTAGTAGTATAACCTTATTTTGATCTTGAAATAACTCTATCAGAAAAGATTTCTTCCTCTCAATAATTCTGGTGAAAACAGGAGACCTTTATCACTAGCTGTTAGAACAGAAATTAGTGTGCTGCTTTCAATGGTGGCAAGCTAACTGTGGTGTACCAAGAAGGTAGGTTCTAGGACTAGTGGCAATTAGTATGTTTAATAATATGGAAAGGAAATTAAAATGGGGAGATTATCCTTTTTGGATTTCACAGATTTACAATGGGTGCTTTATTTATATAATAAACAGATTTTTTTTAGAAGTGTAGTTGCTAAAGAAATTTAATGTAAGAAAGTATCGGGTAATTTTTTAAGAAAATACTCCCTTTTTAGCTTATTAAGTACAGTGAAGGTGTTACCAAGAGAGTTCAGTTGAGGAATGTAAGAAATGGCTTAAGATTCATGTAATAAGCAATTACAGTTTTTTCTTGTGGATTTTGTCTTGTGTTATTTCTTCTCGCAATTCTTTTAAGAATGTAGAGATCTTCTGTGTCTCCTCTCATGGTTACAGGAAATTTAAAGCTGGTTTTAGAGTAACATTCATTACATATATTCAATCTCATCCTTTTTCCATGTGCACAGATTTGTCTGTTGTATTTGGGGATTTTATACAGTTGAAACCATACTTTTGTAGAGTTTGAGATACCCTGTCATTAACACAGTCAAACTTGCTACCAAATACAAAAGCAAAGAGAGCAGAAATACTCTTTCTACATTCAGGATATTCTTAATTGTTATTTTGGATTATTGTGTACAGGTATTCTGAGGGCATGTCATTGTCAGCACGATCTGTAAGTAAAGAAAAAAAAATCATATTTGACAAGATTATTAGAGTATTTTTTACAGTGATTGAACACTTCCTTGACTGAATGGATTTTTTTTTTAATAAATAGAAAACCAGAGGTTATGTAATAAAAATTAAGTAAAAAATAAAAAGAACGGCACCTGAATGTACTAGGGTTTTTGCTTCATTAATGGAAGTTTTAAATTATCAGGAGCTGTTCTTTATTAATGAAAGTTTTAAATTATCAGGAACTGTTCAAACAATGAATGTATTGTCCTGTTTGTACCTTCTGTCTTTTCTCTCTGCTTGCATGCATTCCAAATCATGTTACAAATGTTTATCTAGGAAATGACCACTCCAGTTGTCCTATGTCTGTACTCTATTTGAGGGAAAACTTATTAAGGAGCCTTTAAAGCAGCCCCTCTCTTCTTCTGAGATGCAAATGCAATGTGGCTCTAGAGGCTAATAAACTCAGAGATTAAAAGAGTACTATAAAGAGACACTTCAGTTTTTCTAGATGTGCTTATTTCGTAATAACAATACATTGTTATATGAGAACTGCTGCTAATGAGTACAGGAATGCATAAAAGTTACTGTTTGAGGGAAAACAGCTTTGAATGTGTTTGTGGCCTCATCTGTGGCTGGTGTAGCAGGCGTGGTACTGTGTGTGGCTGGGCAAGTCACACGCTTCTTGTAGTATGTAGTAAAAGCTGCGTTTTTTCCAGTTTTAACTGGGATTCCTAAATGAACCATATTGGTCAGATATGCTGTCATGTATTCAAAATAGTTTGTCCATCCAACTTTAACTCTGGAATTGTCTTAATATATAATAAATAATATAAGCCTTTTTTCCTAAGAGTTGTTGATCGGGTTGTAAGTTTAGCTTTTCAGCTTTGTCTCAGTAGGAGAATACTCACTGTGCTATGATTTGTAGTGATTTCATTTTTGTTGACGAGTAATTGGAAATACTATTTAACACAAAGCGCTATAATGCGTCCTCAAGTCTTTAGAGTAACTTGCCTCATACCTTACTAACTCAAATCCTGTGTTATCCTTACAGACTGAGCGAATATATATATGTATCTCTCTCTATATATATCTCTCTCCATGTTACTCTATACTTGAGAATCTGTGGTGTAAAGAAAAAGAGGATAGATTTTTTTTTTTATAGGCAAAGTGACAGCACACATGTAAACTAGTAGCAGTCTGCAAAGTAGCTTTATTTAAAAATATATGCATGTACGTGTCTGCTAGATGATATAACTTCTGAGGAATTATCTGCAGCCATAGAATAATTTAAGTTAAAAGAGGACTTCCAGTTCTGTGATACTGAATGTTCAGGCTCTGATCCAGAATTAATGAGATAAAAGTTCACTTGTCTGTTTTACCACAAACCTTGTGTGCTCTCATGGTGATGACATCCTTTTTTTGTGACTTATATTTCTAACCTGCAATACACAGGAATATTTCCTTACTTGGCTCTTTAGTGATCTTCTATGAGGATGGCATATATGTCCTTTTTTTCTGAATGACTTCTGTAGTAAACACAACTGGCATATTGACTGTTCTTTAAAAAAAATCCCGATATCTGCTATTATTTTCAGGCTACAAGCTGGAAACTTTGAGCAGCATATAATATAAAAATGGCACACATGTGGATAATTCCTAAACCTATGAGTTGTCAAAGTCAGAAGCAGTGAACCAGTTTTAAAAATGTTGATGTACATGGTGTATTTCAGCCTAAAGGCTGAAAATATCAACAGCAATGGGTATTGGATATAAAACAGCCAGAGCAAAGCTGAACCTATGGTCAGTCATGTGGAACTGCTTAAAGCCAATGTCCCTCTTCTGAAGGAGCTAGAATTGTCCTATTGAAATATATATTCATAGTTGTTTTATGCTTTGAATATCTGTAGTCCCTAGTCTGTGGATAAATGTGCTGCTCCAGTTACCAGAAAAGGAGGCTTGATTAAACTTGTTAGTCCTATTGAAAGCTGACAGCTTCATTGTCCTTAGATGTGGGGATAGCTGTACACAAAGGTAGTATGTTGCCCTGGATTTTTGTAAGCCTTCTGTTTTTAACCTTGGAGTCAGATTCTTTTCACACAGATTCATGTAAATAATAGCCACTGTTTACTTAACAGTATTTTCTGTTTTTCATTCCTTTTGTGATATGACAACTTTGATGAGCACCTTTCTTCTCCAGTGGGATTGAAAAGGAAGTGACATGCTCTCCAATCCTTTGTGAAGTTGGGACGTGTATAAGAATGAGATAATGTAAATAAATCAATTCTATTTCCTCCTTTCTGCTGAACCTGGCAGGTGTAAAAGCGTCTTTATTGTGTCTCCGCGGACACAGTAGTGGGTGAAGAAATCTGTTTCAAAATTGAAACAGTAGTGTGCCATTAAACTCAAAATCAGTCTAGGATGTACTGGAAGAGAAAAAAGATTCTTGGCAGCAGCCAGGAGGTTCAAGTTTCCAAATCTTACAGTATTTTATATTTTCAAAATTCTCAGATGTGTAATTTTTGCTGTCTCCCTTCTTTTGTGAAGATAGACCCAAGCTTATATTTAACTTTTTTTTTTTCATTCTTTGCTTTTATGGACCTTTATTCAGAACCACCTTCCTTTTTTCTTTTTTCACTTTCTTTTTAACCAAGAAGCAAAGCAAATAGTTTCCAAGTATTCAATATGTGTAGATGGTAGGATGAACAAGGGGTGATACCCTGATGTCAATAACAGCATATGCTTAATAAAGGGAGAAGATTTCTTCCAGTTTTCATGTTTTGTATGATCTTCATATTTACCTTTTAGCATTCAGAAAGCTCATCTATTTTGGATCTTTCTTCCTAGTTTTTTCTGGTATTATGGACAGCAAGTGGACTCCACAAAGCTCTTCTCTTCACACAGGAAATGATTGCTTGTGACTTTGACATCTTCCAGTTTTTGCCATGGTTCCTTAAATTCTAGTTCACTTTCTGTTTTGTTTATTGCTGTGTTCCTCTGGTAAAATTTCTCAAAGCTAAATATTTAGATTAAGTTGTAAATCTGGTCAACATCTTTGTTTTAGTCTTTCAGTTTAGCTATTGACTGTATAACCTTAGTATTGCCTGCTTTTTTCCTTGGGTGCTTTCTTTTAGTCTCCCTCTCTTTTTTTTTTTTTTTCCCTTAGGATATGTATCAATAATATGAAGTTTGGGTGAGAGGTATTTTCAGTTTTTCTTGTAGCATTTCTTGACATGCTTAATTTGCTTATATAGCAGCTGCTGCCCTATCTGTGGCACTAAATTCTTTAAATGTGTAGATAGTTATATTTTATCCATATTCACATACCTGGCCCAAAGTATTTGCACGGTAGACAGTGAAAGGAGGGACCTGAATAACTGGAAATGTCCAGTTTGTTTCCTGTAATGGGACAGTTCTAGGACTGTGCTGCCATTGTGTGTTTTTATGTGTCTTGCTATTGCTTGAAGTGTAACTACGGCTTAAAATACTTATTTGTGGAGTATAAGTGTGCTTGTTTCATGATTATTAAGTTGATCCACAATTTTTGTGTGGTTAAATCTTAGCACTAAGGAAGAGCAAGTGTATGTGGGGGTGTGGCTTTATTTTGTACATTGAAATAATTTTATAGTCTTCACAGCTAACATGTTGAAAACTTGCTATTAACAGTAATGTAAGAGAATTAAGCACCTAAGTAGAAGGTGAAAAGCCTCTTTAAAATATGTTTTTCCTCTTGGTTTTTAAAATAGTGTTTTTCTTTTCTGTTTCTAGGTTTTCTCAAATAATGATGAAGCCCTTATTAACAAAAAACTACCCAAAGAACTTCTGTTAAGGTAATTCTACGTAACATTTTAAGGAGTAAAAACCTGAGGATTGTACGTTGCTTACATGTCTTACAGGCTATCAAGTGCTACTCATTCTTTCTTAGATCCTTGAACTAAATAACACACCTGATTTAGTTCTTAGAATTCTTGAGCTTGCTGCCTTAATTTGTTTTAATGTGTTCAAATTATACTATACCATGGGAGATGCCATTTAATTGTGATTTTTGGCTTGCATGTCAGAAAAAGAAGTGAAATAAAATGTCAAAAAAACTTTAGCGTACCAAGTAGTCGATTGTTCCACACTGCACAATCTTTTATATCTGTCTGAAGAGCCTAGTTCTCTAATGTAGTTCACACTCTTTGTGCCATGAACTTTATTAAAACAAAATAAAATACAAATTCAATGTCAGAGCTTCCAAAAAAGTCACTGCAGCAAAAAGCTCTATTACCATTACTGCCAGTCTGTGTTGCATAAGGTAGAACCAACAGAAGGATCTTTCTTTTTGTAGTCATTGGGTTACTCATGAATTTTATTGGCTTGCTGGTGTGGGAGTAGATCATCTTTGCAAAAGTTACCTAGAACACCAAGATCAGTAAGTTCAGCCCATGACTGATGGATGTCTTCATGCTTTCATGTGGTTAAAAGTTGGTTTCAAGCAAAGTATAAACCAACTGCCAAATGTGGAGCTATTGCTTGGTTGGATGTGGCCACTTCAGAGCTGGAACTGAACCTGGTCATCAACATCTTCTGTGCCTACACAGAGGTTTTGTTATAGACTACTCCTTAAGGTGAAAGAAAAAAAGAAAAAAAAAGTTTGCTTATGATGGTGAAATTACAGTTTTTAGTGGTGGTGTTATTAAAATTGAGCTGATGATTTTTTTTCTTAATATACTGAAGAAAAGTTTGGGTGAGCTTACATGTATGTCACTACTTCCAGTCTGATTTGAAGTGGAAGAATGTCTTAATGGTATTTTGCATCTTGTGCCCAAAGAAAATGTTCTTAAAAACATTGTGGCTATCACAATGCTCTCACAATGGTATTAAAAAAGCAGACTGTTGGAAGGAATTGAATTTTAAAAGGTTTTTCATTTTTGTTGAGAAACATTCCATATGGTGGCAGACTGTAAATTAGACTCTTAGAACTGTTTAGAAAATGTGATTAAAGGAGACACATCACTGAATGATGCCCTGAACAGAAATTCTCATACCTTTGCTTTGTTGCACTCAATGCCACACATGAACCACAAAATAAAAGTCAGTGTAGGATGTTGCCTCCTTAGCTAAAACTCATGATCTGCAAGCACTTCTTTTCTAGCATTAGGGCTCTTCCAGTATTTGTGGAAATGAGTGTCCTTTTTACTGATATGGATGCTAAGTATATGATTTATGTAATTGATCAGAATTTGTTGATATGGTTTAGGCAGTAAAAAGTATCATTCAGTGAGATAGTAAGGACATCTTCTGGAGCATCTTTCTTCTGAGAGAGGCTGAGGGAGTTGGGCCTGTTCAGCCTCAAAAGGAGATGACTGAGAGGAGCCCTCATCAATGTTTATCTATCCCTGAAAGGAGGGTGCCAAGAGGATGGAGCCAGGCATTTCTCAGTGGTGCCCAACAATAGGACAAAAGGCAATGGGCAAAATCAGAACACAGGAAGTTCCGCTTCTTTACTGTGAGGGTGACTGTGCACTTTAATACATTGTCCAGAGAGGCTGTGGAGTCTCCCTCACTGGAGATATTCAAGAACCATCTGGATGCAATCCTATGCCATAGGCTCCAGGATGACCCTACTCGAGCAGGGAGGTTGGACCGGATGACCCACTATGGTCCCTTCAACCTGACCCATTCTGTGATTCTCTGATTTTAGAGAATTCATCAGGAAAAAACCCACAAACAAACAAGTCGAAGTAATTAGACTCTACCAGTGCCTTAGCTGTTTATTCTTATATTCAAGATAGTTTCTTACAAAGCAACTTGAAGGATGTGTAGGCTAAGGAAGTGGTGCAGCTAATCCCTGCCACTACACTGTTACGGCAGTATGTGAGGAAGCCTTTTGCACAGTTGAAAGGCTTCGTGGCACTGCAACAGCAACGTAAAATATCCCAGGCCAAGCATACACGGAACTGATTTAGCCAACCATCTATTTTTTGTGCACATATGTCCTTTTTGCAATTGCACAGTGATTTACCAAAGTAGTGTTGCAGATGTAGCTAGAAGAGTTTATGATCTGAGAAACTGAACTGGGACTGTCAGCTTTCTCGATTAAGAACATGATGATCTCATGCTGAATGCTGGGACTGGGTCTGCTCTGCCAGAGAGAAATAAAGTGCATATTTCATTATACCCACAAGATTGTGCTGATCACCAGGGTTTTGGAGTGGAGTGGAAGAGAATGGATGGGAGAGGTGCTCTGTAAACCTCCATTTGAAATTGTACTGCTGCAGGGACAAACTCACAAGGTCGATGGCAGAGCATGTTAGAGAGAGGGACATGCATCTGGGTTCTCATCCCTGCAGAGTGTAGATACCTAAGGAAGTTTCAGGGCACACACCTACCTCTCTAAAGGTTTATCAGTGGGGAATTTGTTTTATGAGTCTGCACGTAAAGGCTTCTGTAAGACTGAGTCTGAACGCCTTTCTGCTTCTGAAACAGTATGTGCTAACGCTGCAACATGTTTTAAAATTGTCTTGCCCTATGGTTATGAGAGGAGAGCTTAAATATTGCTGCATTGAGTGTAATTAATATTCTAATTATTTTTCCTTTATTAGCTATGCAGTCTACTTTTTAATTAAAAGGAGAGTAAACCAGTTGTAGTGGAAACATTTTGCTCACGGAGCTGGAACTGAATAGTAAATACCACTGAAAGTGTCATCAAATGCACTTAGTATGTTGTTTGCTTGTATCAGATGTGTATGAAAACTGTTAGAAAGCACTACAGCCCTCTTTAAAAAAACTCTACTGGACTTGTGGAAAAAAAATGATTAATAGCTTGTTACAAATATCTGGAAATCAAATGTAAACACAGTTTCTTCTGTTACCAGAATTGGTGGTCTTCTCATTTGCATCAAGTATTTAAATTTATGTAATCTGGCTATAACAAGTAATCAATCCAATTTTCTCCTCTAAAATTGAAAAACTTTTTCTTGATGGTAGACTTATGAAATAAAACCGCTTTGAAAGTTATTAGTAGAATAGTGTTGCTATGCTTGTATATTCTAAAATTGAACAAAGTAAGCCCTTGGTCTTTTACTGCAGTTCATCATCACCATCATCATCATTATTATTAATATTATGATTCCAATTATTATTACTATTACTAATATAACAACCAGAATTATATTGGAAGGTTTTCAAGCCGGTGTCATGTCTGTGGCACATTTTCTGTGGATCATGTACTATGCTTATGAGTAAATGTTTGAGACCCTCAGCTTCTCAGGCACAAAACTCATTTGAAAAGATAACAAACCAGAGATTATTTGTTCTTGATCAAGTAGACCCAATTAACTGGGCAGAGGATGAAGAGGCTGTCTGATTAATATGGACAATGGTGGTTTTGAAGAAGACCCTTGTTTGGAGGGGCCAGTTATACTTTGAGGTTGGTAGTATAGCTTGAGTGGAGAGAGGGAGGTATTTAATTTTAACTTTTTCTGGTTTATGGACATTTATTTTTATTGGTAATATTGGAGTATATTTTTACTTGTGAAAGAAATAGTCTGCTTCTAAAAACTTTTTTGTACTATTCAAGCTAAAGGAAATATTATCACCCCAATAGCTGTTGCAGTGGTATTGGTTTGCCAGTTGGCAAGGAATGCCCTTTCCCCTCTGCTATTACATATGGCAAGAACAAATGCTCAATTGTATGATGTTTAAGTAAGAATTGTGTGGCGGTGTTATAAATCATGTAATTTAAACAGTTTTTGGATGATTGTAGCTTTATTTTTTTTTTCTTAGCCTGTGTGTTTATGGGAAAGCATCAATTGAATATACAGAACATTCATTGTAGAACTGCATTGGTGTCTGGCATTCATAAACCCATATCTGTCATCAGAAGAATCAGAAATCAAGTCAGGCTAATACAATTTTAATGGTAACTTTTCTAGTGAGAAAAAAGTGTCTCATCTTTGGTTTTGATTCATATAAAATGCTGGGGGAAAAACCCTAGAGCAATGAATTGTTACAGTGTGAATTTGAAAATAATTTGAAACAAAAAAAAAATGAGGTGTATGTAATTACTGTTAGAATGTCCTGACAACAGCTTTTTCTTTCTTTCTTTTTTTTTTTTGATGCTTGATAAAAAGTGATAATGCACTTTTTAAAAGGGAGATACAGCCAGTACTTTTGGCATGTAGAAAGATAGGTAACATTTGTTCATTTGTATTTTAACTGCTAATGTTCTGTACTTTATTTCATTAAAATGATAAGCTTAGGGAACAGAGATGTTTGTTCCTTTCAGCCACTTAAACCATTTTAAGTTCTTTTCTGCCTACAAAGTACCAACTTCATAAATTTTACCACAAATATAGAAACTATTGTGAGTTCTGGTGTAAACCGTACTTTTTGAGTGCATGTACTTAGGAATAGATCTTAGCCATCAGTCTCAAAATTTGATTGGTCAATTAGATTTAGAGGATGATAAGCAAAGTTTTGGGACTGCAATTAGGAGAGGAGCCCAGGAGTGGTATTCCAGCAGCAGCTCTTCTTGTAGGCGGGAATATGCAGCTTGTGAGTTGAATGATGAAGTATAAGTTTTCATGTTTCTATTCTTTGTTTTTATTACTGCACACTGCTTTTTGCTCGGCTTTTAGTGTGTTCATTGCTGTAGACAAAAAGTTGCCATAAGCTTAAAACCGGTGAAGTCAAACATAGTATTTGATATATTTGAAGTGATGCTTTACCGTCTGTGTGCTTGGGTGTGGGGGAAATAGAAAAGAAATACAGCAAAGGCTACAATAAGAAATTGTCATAATGCCATGGGTATTTCTTAGCTATGTCCTGGAGGTACTTGGATGGCCCACAATTGCTGTAAAATTTGGCCTACTGTATCTTAGCATACAAAGTACTGATGGGTGAGTCAAAGAATTGAAAAATATAAAATTTTTGTCTGGAGCAGTTCTTGGTTGGTAAGAATTCTGTAAGCAGAAAAACGTTATATGTGTTTTGAAGGGGAAAGGAAACAACAGTCTGTCATCTCAGACATGATTCATTTTCCCCACTACAAGGACTTGTATAATTAAATAGGGAAATATTTCACCCTGAATAGCTGAGACTGCTGTTTAGTGTTTGACAGTCTCAGGAAAACATTCCAGTTTTATAATGCACATGCAATCTTTTATTTTGATTTTAGAGTGTTTCGCAAGTCTTCAAGTCCTCTATAGTAGTCTGCCAAAAAATTACAGTTTAACTATTTAGAGTTACAAACAGCCAAATTGATACAAGTATATAACCTATTCATACAGATTATGAATTGAAGTGGTTGTGTAGGAGTTTCTTATGAGAGTTAGACTTCTGTATATTTTCGCAAATCTATGGTTTTTGTAAAGCAAATTCTAATAGTGCCTCATACAAGTAATTTTCATTAAGTCTTTTAATGTAGGATGCCTGAAATATATCTGTCCAAAGAATTAGTGCAGAGCAGCACTAATTCATGCTATTCAATGTAGTGTGAGTATCCTTTAAATGTTTGCTAACTAGAAATGTGGAGACTAACATTGACAAGAAGCAAGCAGAAACAATGCATCTGATGACAGCATAATATCAAATCCTGACTCACTTCTGTGGAATCATATATTCATTTCCAATGGTCCTTACCTCCAAAGAAGTGATCAGAAAGTCAACTGAGTAAGTGATCCGAATGAGCCACAGGCACAGGTCATGGACAAGATAAAGCCTTTGGAAATTAGTTAAATATTTTGATCTTCAGCCAGAGAAACAACAGAATTGTAATTATTTTAGGACTATAAAAGATATACTGGGTTCTTTCAGAAACCTTATGTTCTTCGGCAGCAATTTAAAAAATAATATCACATTATCAATGCTATTTTTGTTTTAACATGATTTATGTAATATTACAATGTATAGTCATTTAGTTTCTCTGTATCTTCAGACTTCAAGGTAGTGTATCTAACTTCAAATATACACAGACAATACAACAAGTTGCCACCTTCTGATGAATCAGCTTTTGTTAGAAAAATTTCCTTTTATTCTGAAGAGGGATAGGGTTTAAAAACTTTCCAGTGACTTATCTCATATTCGGGACAGAACTTGAGGTCTGCCTGAGGAAACTAAAGACTCAATCAATGCTTGGTGGTCAGCATATCGCTTCAGAATGTGGAGAAGGTCTCATGCTGACCTTTTTTTTATACTGCTACATGCATTGTTTGTCTGCTTATGAAATTCATACCAAGATCAGTTCCAGATGCAAATTTATATTTTTCAGTTCTTTGCCTCACCAGTCGGCACTTTGTACTCATTTTCTGGCTTCTTTGTATGAGATGCTAAACATTTGCAAATGATTATATGAACAATTCAGTTTGGCCTTTTGAAATTGGAGTAGGTAGCTGCCATCCTCTGTTGAGTAGGTTTAAGTGGTTTGATTTTGTTCACAAACAAGTGCCAGTGTAAGCTCAAAGTGGAATGTTTTGGGCAGCAATATTTCAGATGGAATTCCTTTAAAAATGTGAGTGAGAAGCTTGAAGAAGAGATGCAGAAAATTGCACACTAGTGCTCTTGTATACTGTATTAATGAGGAAGAGGAGATTTGGAAATGGAAGAGGGGTTTTATTGTGTCAAGGTGCTAAGTAAGATTTGTGAATTTTGAAAAGGAAGTATTTTCTTCAATGTTTCTGCTTGAACAGCTGGGGCTTCCGTATAAATGGAGTGCTTCAGCTTTACTTGGTTCAAGTTACAGGTATTATCTCTCAGTAAGAACATGCTTGTGACAAAGGATTAGTCACACTGGAACAAACAAAAGTAAATAAGCATTTGAAGCAGGAGTAACAGCTAAAGGGGATATAGCAATGACTTACACAACCCTTGGAATTGTACTTTACCATTTATTTTGTTTCATTTGTTTTTCTTTTATTTGCTACTAAACCTCTTTTTGGAATCTCATATTTAATGAAGACTTAATTCAATTTAGAGCTTTATTTACGTTGAAACTGGAGTTTATTTGAACTCAATCTCTTAATTTGTTCATTATCAGAACTAAATGTTCAGAAGTATTAGTGATATAATGAAGACTGCTTTTTATATGGAGCTATGGGAGGCAGAGGGGGAAATGTTCTTCCTCATTTCCATGTGAAAAGTGCCATCAGAGAACAAAAGGCAGTCAGCAAATACTCTTACTTTCGAAAAAGAAAAAAAAAATCTTAATATTGGTGCTAGACAGTTTAAATAGAAAACCATACATAAAAATACTTAGATTTTTCTGGTCTGTAATTCATGAAGTATTTCATGAAGGAGAGATAAGCGTTATCTGTGTGTTCATGATGCAGACACAGACATCACAAAGAGAAGTCTTTTGTTCAAGATCATCCTCCAGGCCAGTAGCAGAGCTACAGGTTGGATCAAGTCTACTGAATCCTACTCCAGCAACTAACCACAGCACATAACATCTGTGGCACTAATGATCTTGGTTTATGGAGCATCCCTAGGCTGCATGACACCAGTGCATCATGTTACTTGTCCCCATCTCTACCCAGCCACTAATGTGCAGGGTGAGTATAGTAGATTTTTGGCTGTTTGGTGCCCATATTATAATCCCTTCACTCATGGGGAAAAATAGACTGTAGGATAAATTGGAATGGCCAGCAGGTTGGATTAGGACTGTGGGCTGCAAATTAAACCGCTAAATAATTAGGCTAACTGCTTTTATTTAGTAAAATGTGTTATAGTTGCCAAATTTGTACTTCATAAAACCACTTCATAAAAGTAAAATCTACACTAAAAAATTATAGACTAGCTGAGACTGGAAAATTAAACAGAACTGGCCATGCTTGATTTTATCACTGAGCATTTTGTTTCAGATAGTATGAGTATCTGAAAAGGTTGCTGTTGTGTTATTCATGGGATTACTTTACAAATAAGTAAAACTTATTTTAAAGAATGAGTAATATGAGCCACTTGTCTTGCAAGTAACATATAGACCATAAAAAGTTAGATGCTGCCCTCAATAAAATGAATCCAGCTGATTATTTGTAGAAGAAGCTGATTTCTGTTTCAATTGAAAATAGATGAGAGGTGTCCTGTAGTCAGCCTAGTATTTTGCAACTGCCAATACTTATGTCAGTGTTCTGTAGTAATAAATACCTTGGTGAAAGGAAAGGAGGTTCAGCTTGTAAAGCAGTGGTTTTTGGTGCCACATCTGTTACTGAAAGACTTGCTGTGGAGATCACCCGAGCAAGACCTGAGTTGTTTACAAGTGGAAACTGCAGGGTTAAATTACTGGAAAGTTTTGGAGGGTGTAACAGAGTTTCTAGTTCAAGTGCTTCATATTACAAAATAGCTCATCTGCAGTGAAGAGGGATTTGTTTTAGTAATTGACCTGGAAGGTCAAGCATTAGATGAGTCAATGGATGGGTGCTTTGTGTAGCAATTGATGTTCCTCAGCCTTTTGCTGCTGAAACAGGCCTGACAGAAATGAGCTAAAAGATACTTTTTTTAAAAATAGGAAATAGTTACATTCCTTAAGATTTAAATATGCCTCACTATTTATCTTTTCAGGACAAGTGTTATTTTGTGGTTTTATTGAATAAGGTATTACAGGATTTAGCTGCAACGTTGGTGAAGTTCAAAAGTACACCAGCATTAGTATTGTTGATTTAATCATATAGGTATACATTTCTGTATTGAATTTAATATTCATTAAAGATTCTGCTTTTCTGGATTATGGCTATGAATTATTAGTCTTATCTGTGTGTTTTATAGCCTGCATATTTTTATTCTAGTGTTTGTACGTATCTGCTGAACTACACTTAACCATGAGATGCCTCATACATCAGCAGGATGTTTAATAAAACAGAGGACAAAGGGTGAAGAGAAACCTCTCATGTATAAAGAATTGTAAATATGGTTTGTATTAACTGAGTATGACATTTTAGGAGAAATACAGGACAATTTCTATGGTGGTTATCAGACTTTGCCACTGTGTGTGTTCAAACATGATTAGTAATGAATCAAGAGTGCCTGATGCCCATTTCCCCTGTTGCTTGGGCATGTGTGGAGAAAATTCTGAGAAAAAACTGCTAAAAAAGGAAGATCAAAGCTGTGAAAGTTGCACTTTGTCTCTCTGTGATACTTTTACATGTATGCAGGCTTTACTCTTCCATTTTGCATGTGAAGGACTTTAATGTGAACAGATTTGCTATGCAAGGAATTGTAGAAATCAGTAAGAAATCCATAGTCTAAAATGGGGAAGACATAACAGATTTGTTGTGTGCATGTTTTGTAACAACCGGATAGTGTGGTGAAGTTGAAAGGATCTTCTAAGCAGGTTATCTAGTTGGTGTGGTCTCTTTGATGAGGCATTTCTCATCCTTATTTGGTTTTCATTTCTGATAGAGTTTGAAAATGAAAAACAGAAGTTCTGAAGTGGAATTCCACTCACAAGTCAGTTATGCACAAAACCATATCTTAGGTTTTTGTTTAAGGTTTTTAGAAATTACCAGGTGTTTCTGTCATATCAAATTTTGGGGGTAAGGCCAAAATTTCTAGGAAGTCAAGTATGTGTGTGTGGTACTCACTGCATACATCTTGTTATCCACTTTTTATCAATCCTTATAACATTGTATCAAAATACTTAAAATTAGTCTTTGCCAGGCTGTTACTTCAAAAGCTTATTTTTCATGTGATCAACTTTGGAAGGGTCTTACAAAAGCAAGAGAGAAGCAGTTTGACTCTTGCACAATTTGATTTCTCTCTCTGTAGGAGGTACACTGTACAGTGTTGGGATTTTGAGAAATAGCTGTTTCTTTCTGTGGCTCCTTAGGGAAGGAAACAATGTTAGGAGTCAGCTGTCTCTGTGTTTGGAAAGACATTGGACGATCTGTTTAAGCACAACAGAATAATGAAGCACATGTGGAAATACATGGGAAGATGATGGAGATTGTAGATGACCACTTCTTGTTGGCTGAACTATATAAATTGCAGTGAAAGTGCCTCAAAAAGGTGACCTAGAAGGTCTGTGGCCCTCTTTTGCTGAGTTTTGGTGAGTCTTGGGTATAAAGAAAATTCCAGACTAGAAGGACACGAATCCTAACTGCAGCACTTCTAAGCAGGCAAGAGAGATGACCAGAAATCTCAGCCTCCTATTCAGTGTGCAGTGGAAAAGTTCACCATAGATTTGTTTGATTAAAAATTGAGAGAGAAGAATATGACAACTTTGGTTTTCTGGAAAATAAGTCATTGGACGATACCATTCTTTGAAATTAAAAATTTGGTTGGCTTTGCCAACCGAAATTACATGTTTCTACTTACACATTTGACCTCTAATGTGTGGTGTTTTAATTTTAAAAGTGAACAGTGTGTGTGTGCAGTTTATCAGTGCATGTTAAGGGGATTAAGTTATAGATGACACAAAAGAACTGTAATGGTTAATCCTTATGAAGACATGGCACTCCTAAGGAATTTAATGAATAACATGATAAATAGCGTGTGTTCAAACAAGATTAATTTTACAGATTACTTTTACATGGATAGATATACAGGAGTAAGGAATGCTACAGAAAGAGCTATGGCCTGGGCTGTGTGCTCCCAGAGCAGGGTGTAATGGTGAAATGGGTGAGGTACTATAAGATTCTTGTCTGATGCTGTGTCTAAAAGGCTGTTAAAATGGCCTGAAATGGCATTGAAATTGGGGTTAGGGCAAGCATACTTCATGTCTGTGTACAGCTTTGTTGATACTAATACATTTTTTAATGCTGCACATGCTTTTGATGTCTGCGTTTGAAGAAACATGCTGAAAAAATAATGGGCAGAGAAAAGGAGATTTAAAGAACTAAAGTAAAATGACTGTTAAAATAGGAATTAAAGATGACATGGTAAGTGGCTTTTAAACTCGGTGAGGAGAAAGTATGAACTGCTAAAGCAGTCTTTAATTTGGTGAAGAAAAGTAGAAAACAGCATAGAGCTGGAAGTCATACGTTCACCTTGGAAATAAGGGAAACATTTTGACAGAGTGATTAACCAGTGGAACAGACTACCAGAGAAGGTGATGATTTTCCGTGTCTTGAAGGCTTTCAAATAAAGAATAGATCCTTTTCTGTAAGTTAGGCTTTAGCCAAATGCAAGTTTGCCATGAGGGAGTTGAGGAACTCTGAGTTTGTACAACTGTTTGTGCCTTTGGCATGACGTTCACGTGTGCTGTAACATTGAAAGGTCTCCAAGGCCAAACTCATGAGGCACGTGTCCAGGGTGATGTGTGCCTAGGGATGAAAAGGCTTGAAGGGCACCAAATGTTGGTAAGTGCATTTTCCTTCTTGAGCTCAATACAGGCTAACTATGGAGAATTCAATAGCGTGGGATACTAGAAACCAGAATAGATGATCCTAAATGTTACTGTGAATTTATTAACTTAATTTCCATTTCCTTGTATTAATACCTGCCAAAGACTGAAGTGGAAATGAATCCTGCTGCTGGCTGCATTAGCTTCCACCTACGTAGCTGTGGTCATAGAGGACGGGAGTGCTATACAACCAGCAGCTGCCCTGCTTGGTAGTTTTTTCCACTTTTTTAAAATTTCAAGTGGCTGCTGATGGTCCTTCACCCAACTGCCAGACAATGTCACTGTCTGACACTGACAGATGACTGACAATGTCAGTGTTTCCATCTCAGTTTGTTGGTTGCATGTAAAGTCTTTAAACACTCTGAAGTCTTTAAAAGACTTTAAATGACTTTAAACCTTAGAGTCTTGTGCCTTGTTGGCTAGCTTTTCTGACTGGTAAGGATTTGCTAGTAATTCTGTGGAACTGCAAGGAGACAGGCAAATGTGTGTTAGTGGTGCATGTACGAGACTGTACTATAGAAAGTAAATAAATAAAAAAGCATGGAAAAAAGTGTTTTCAAGCATGTGTGCAAGATGCTTCTTTGGAATTATAGAAGTATTTACTGGCATCTCTTGCCTATTGTACTGTTTAAGTGCAAGGTAATAATTGAGCTTTTGCTTGCTAATAATGCATCTTAGTGTTACCTGTTTTGATGGGGACAGCTTGGGCTGGCTTGCAGGAAAGTTTCTTCTCTAGAACAAAAAAAAAAAAACCCTAAAAGCATCACAAATGTTTACATTTACTAAAATATTTCTTCTCTTAACATAGAATAACCACTTTCAGTCCTTGACTTTTTGAAAAGTCACTTCATACAGAATGAAGCAAAAATAAATACATCTGTTCTCCATTTGGTTTTAATTTACCTTTTTTTCCACAGAAATCATGCATCAGCGTTAATCTCTTAACAGCAATAAACAATGAAACATGAAGACAGACTGCCAGACAACTCAGAGTGGTGGGGGTGTATAAAATACTCTTTCTTCAACATCTTACAATTTCTTCTGTTGTTTCTTACTTTAGTAGAACTGGATACCTCACTTCTAAAGCATGTCATGTTCTTAGTTAGGCAGGAGTATTGTGTCACAAGTTCTTTGTTACAAATAACATGGAAATCTGTCTTTTGTGCTCCTGTAAATCTGAGATAACCGACAGGTTCCACTTGCACAGTGGTTCTATGAGGAAGCTTCTGCAAGCCAAGAAGCTTTTGCAGCTCTTTCTTGTGTTATCTCCACACCTTCATCTGCTGACATTTCCCTGATGGCAGGGAGAAAGGTGATTTCAGAAGAGGGTTCCTGGTGGGTCACTGATGTTTATGCTGCTCTTAAAAGAGAGAGAACACTTTTCAGTGTTTATCTGAGTAGTCCAGTGGTTTTCTGAGCACATTAAGTATGTACTTTGTGTATGAAGTGCCACTAAGTTTCCTAAAGTAGACAGGCCTAAGAAAGGATGTTCAAATGTCAAAATAGATGCTATCAAAATAAATGTTATTGACAGGATTTTATAAACTGTTTCATAGCTTCTGAAAACATCTGTCCTCCTGTTTATTTGGCTATTAGGTTTTTTTTAGAAAATGTATTACTGTATGGTAAAAAAGAGAAAGAAAGAATTTCCAGGTGTCAAATGAAATATTGGAAGACTACTATCTGAAGTGACCATAATAAATGTCCAGAAGATTGTTATGTTTAAGAAATACTTTCATTACATTTTTTTGCTCTTACCACAGCTAAAAATCACAGTGCTTAAGATGTAGGCATTCATTTTGAGCTCTAGCTTCAGATTTTCATTTGAAAAACAGTAACTAGAATGTTATGTGATTAAATTCAGCGTCTCTTACCAGTTGTTTGCTCCTCAATGTTAACATCTCACTATAATATGAAATTCTTCTTATTACTGTTCATTGTTTTAATGACGGAAAAAGTTCCTAGGCAAGCAGGTAGCAGTTTATCAGTGAATTACAGGAACATGTTTCATATATTTCATAGCTTTCATTCTCTGTAATAGAAAATTATTTTTGAGTAGGGTCTATATTTTGTGCTTAAGCTAATGATTTCTTTTTCACTGAAAACATCCTTTGAACCAATTTTATTGGTGTTTGGAAATGGTATTTAGCAAAATTCATTTTGACAGTGAAAAATTTCTTTCTGTAAACTATTAAGAGTTGACAAGCCTGAGAAATTGGTTCCATGATCAGAATAGTAAATCTGAATTTTCAGCTGTAGTTGTTTCTTGTAGAGTAAATTTTTAAAAAAGATAGACTTGGTAGTCACTGTGAAACTCTTTCAGAAATTTTGATCACTGTCCCTTATATTAATACATAGATTCTTGAACTGGGATTTATCTATGTGTGGTTATCTATTTCTTACTCTTCACCAACCTCTGAAATCTTCATCTGTATTTGTGTGAGTTATTTTTGTAATGGTAGCACAATTAAAAGAATATAAGCTAGTTTCTCTGAATTAAGAAGAAAAAATTATTTGTTATAGTAGGGAGAGGGGAGAGGGAACAGGAAATAGGCTTTCAGAAGCAGCACCTTCTGGGTTCTCATATGATGGTGTTGACTATCTGTCATGGGTTAGCACAGCTTGGGGTTTTAGTTAAGAAAAAAAAAAGTCCACCAGCCATGGAAGTGATGTTTTTGCAAGGGGCTGTTGTAACTTCCTCCAGACCGGATAGAACCACTCAGTTGACTAATTTGAATATTGATAACTCTGTTAAGCCACTTAAGAAGGTGGGCACGCCTCTGTAAAGAACACATTTAAATACGAACAAGCCCGGGAATCGTGCTCTTGGACAGGTGACTGGGGTGCCCGCCGGGCCCGGCGGGGGCCGGCCCCCCCCAGTGCGGCTTGGCAAGGTCCGGGCCGCTCCGCGAAACATCTCAGCTGCTCCTGCTAGAGCAGCCNCTTGAAAACAGTTGTGGGGAAAGCTGTAAGTTGAGGGAAGAACTTTCACATGCCAACAGAAAACCACCCCGAGCGGCTGTTGTGCTGTGATATTGGAAGCTATGAGGAGACCATTTTCTTGTGGAAAAGCCCCACAGCATGGGCAAAAGAGACTTCTCTCCCTAAGTGAACTGATGAAATTCTTTTATAGAGGTGGTAAACTGACTGAAAATAATCCCAAGTTTGTGTCTTTATGTTGTAAGTGAGAGGAGGGAGGAGGATGGGAGGAGGAGAAGTGTTCTGAAGGTTTATTCTGACCCTTATTACTCCTTTTTTCTTTTAGTTCTGTTAATAAACTTCTTTATATTCTTTAAAGTTTGGAGCCTGCTTTGTGTTTCTCCTAATTCTTATCTCACAGAAGGTAAAAAATGCGAACAAAACCACTACACTGTCTTTAGATGATAGCTGTGATATTATTCTGTAAGTCTCAGTTACCAAAAATAATTTGGTAAAACACTCATATAGCATTTAACTTGCTTCTTGTGTAACTGTTGTCTTTCCATAGAACTATAGAACTGTGGATTCATATATTAGTCCAAACTTATAATTAAACATTTTAATTGTAGTTGTTTTTCTTTCTTTCTAGAATATTTTCTTTCTTGGACATAGTTACTTTGTGTCGCTGTGCACAAGTTTCCAAGGTAGGTATTTCTGTTGGGGTTTTTCTTGGGATGCTATTCGCTTAATTATGTGCAAATAATGGGATTCATTGCAACCTGCTGTCAGGACAGGAGAAAAGACACGGACACCTGCTAGGTTGAGCAGAAAGAGAAAAAGAAGCAAGTTTATTTTGAAATTATCGTATTTATAGATTTCTCAATTCCACAAGGGATTGGAGGACATTGTCACCTCCTCTTTCATTCAGTGGCCAAAAGAGGTGTCCGTCAAACTTTTCCCTCACCACAATGGAATGAAAAACAAAAAGAACAGTTAAGTAAACATTGGCTATTATTTACATGAAATCCGTGAGAAAAATTATCTGACTCCAAATTACAACAGAAGGCTAGCAAAAAACAGGACAACAACCTGCTTCCTGTAAAAAAAAAAAAATAGTTTTCTCAGTCTCTTAGTTTATTAAAGCAAATGAACAGTGGTCCCAGTTTTGCATTTAGATGTGGACTTAGTTGCTATGTACAGGACTTCTGTCTAAAGGCTATGGAAAAGATATCCAGTTGTGTATTCTCTGTATCTGGAGAAAGGATTAAGCCCACTTGGGCATGATGGCATTTGCTTTTTATAAAGCATGTGGCTGTGTAACACTATTTTGCAGGTGTATTTGCTGCTTAAAATTCCATGTAGTTTGGTTAATGTGCACCATGTGTCTAAGAAGTACATCCATCATTTTCTTGCCAAGTACAAAAGGTGTTAAGTAGATGGACTACTAGTAGAGGAAAAAGGCACACACAAGATGTTAGAGAAGGCATGTTAAGTAAGTTTTTATGTTTAGCTTGTCTTCTTTTTTTTTCCTTGAAATAAAATGAATAATACTCTGTTTCTACATTAGCTGTGTGCAATGAACTGTATTATTATGCAACATGAATGAACTTTATTTCATATTTTTCTTCCTTCTCTTGCAGTTGGGTTTGGTTTGGGGTTTAATTGGTTTTTTGTTTGTTTTAATGTATAGTTAAGTGTGTAATTATTTCATTCCTATACCTGTATCACCCTGTCCTGCAACTTCAGTAAGCCTTGTGAGTCAGGTAATATCAGGTTTCAACTAAAACCTACAAAACTGTGTAAGAAAACTGAAGTGATTGAATAAATTGTATCTTTCTCTGAGAACTACCTGTCAGCTGGGTTCTTTTTTTTCTGATTTTCTGCGTATATTTGTGTTTCTCTGGCTTTTTTATTTTGCTTTCCTTTGAACAACTATTGCTTCGACAGTGAAGGACAAGCTCTCAAACGTGTACATGTAACTTAGCACGTGTAAAGGAAAGGCCTGGTCCTAATAGTGGAAAGTCAGCAGTTTTCTGAAAGGTTTCTGTTTTCTCAGAATAGTAACTAGTGAGGTTGAGGAACTGAGGTTTTATTGAAAGGAATCTCATCTGCAGCTGCTTTTTTTCCACATAGATCTAGCAAAAGTAACTCATTAGACAATTTTACAAAAGCTTTTTAAGAATGGAGGGTTAAATATTTCTGTGTATATACTTCACATTTAATAACTTGCTTTCCAGTATGTTTTGTAGCCACAAGTTAGCCTTTGAAGTGTAATCCATTTAGGAAATTTGAGATTAATTTCTGCAAATTCTGTGTTTTCAGCTAGTTGATACTGTATGACTACTAATATCTACAATATATTTTTTTAAAATACCGTCTGAAATTGTCAAGTTTGTAATATTTGAATTACTGAGAGGAAAATGAAGGGAGCAGGCAGTGGAAGGAGTAAATAAACTGTATTTGTTTTCTGTAGGCATGGAATGTTTTAGCTCTGGATGGAAGCAATTGGCAAAGAATAGACCTCTTTAACTTTCAAACGGATATAGAGGTTAGTGTCTTTTTCATTTTTAGAGTATTTTTCATTCCTGTGGAGATGTTTAAGAGCATAGCCCACTTTGAGTGCCCCACAGACTGTCCTTGTGTTCACACGTTTTAAAGACTAAGTTCAAGAAAATAATACTCTGAAGGAGCAAATGAAAAAGAACTCTGTATTTACCTTCTTTCTTTTCCTTTTTTTGCTGGATGAATGTTTCAGTTTTAGTTGCCAGTTGTGCATCAGATAATTTTCATACATCATATACATAGAGAGCTCTAGAAATTCAAATCTGCTCATTTCCAGAACAGTGTCTCTGGATGGAGTGAGATTCTTGGAATCACTTTCACAGTTTAGAGGATAATTTTGTTCCTGGTCCTAGATCTCTCTGGGAGGGGGCCATCTAGTGCTGGAAGCTCCCTGAACACTTGGCTATAGGATTTGGGGACTAAAGCACTAAAATGCTATACAATTTTTCTTACTGTGGACTTGCCTAGATTTGAGTTGGTGTGTATCTGATTACCATTTTGTGACCATTTGTTTTATAAGTTTGAACTTGTGTGAAATGCAGATACATGTTAAGAAAAGTCCTTCCCAGTATATAATGAAAGGTTTTAGGGCAGACTTGTCTTCTGTAAGAAAAACATGTCTGCGTTAATGCTATCATAGATGTGCATAACAAAATAAAATATGACATCTGAAAATGAAGACAAAAATCAGTGAGGTACAACAATTCCTTGATTCAGTCTGAGCTGGTTTATTGTTTGTTGTTTGATACAAATTCAGTTTAGACTGCAATAATAGATTTATTTCTATTTAGCTTCTTAGTTGCATGAATAACATCCAGATGTGTTTCATTTGCTATATTTTGCTAACTATGGTACAAACTGTTCCTAAAGCTTTACAGTAACATAGAGGGTAAATTTTTTTCACCAGTCTTTTAAAACTTTATTGCCAACTCCTGTGCTCTACTTGTCTTAAACAAGAGGATCTTGCAGAGGTAGGAGAAAGATTTTTGACATCTGTCAAAAACTTGCAGCTTTAGTGTCATATTTTCAGTTGCCTTTAAAAAGCTTGTGTTCCTCATTTGCGAAGAAATTAAGAAAAACCCCACAGGTCTGTAGTCCTTCTCTTGATAGGCCTTTTCCGTGTCTGCAGTCATTTTGTTATTTAGCAACACAGTGTTAAATTTTCAAGTTTTCAATATTTTTGTCATATATTTTACCTAGTGGTATTGCCCTCTGAGATGCTATATTTGTAGCATGGGATTCAGGAGAAGGAGTGAAATTAAGTTATGGTCCTCTCTTGCTATAAAAAGTTATTGTGGTTTGGGGCAATTCAGTTACTTCAGTGTATTATATTTAAGTACATTTGTAATATAAACCACCTAAATTTACTCATAAGGGTGTGTTCAACCAGAAATTATTACACAAATTAGTTCTTAAAATACGGTTTCACATTTGGTGTCTTAACAACTGTGTCTGGGAAGACACAATAAAGAGGCTCTCACACCTGCCAGGTTCAGCAGAAAGGAGGGGAATAATCTTTATTGTTGACATATCTCACATTCTTATTCAATTCCCAACTCCACAAGGGATTGGAGGACATGTCACTTCCTTCTCAATCCCACTGGAGAAGAAAGGTGCTCATCAAAGTTCTCTTATCACAAAAGGAATGAAAAACAGAAAATACCGTTAAGTAAACATTGGCTATTATTTACATGAAACTGCGTGAAAGAATCTGACTCCAAGGTTAAAAACAGAAGGCTTAGCAAAAACCAGGGCAACAAACAACTCTGTTTAGCTGTTTTAGTAGTGTATTTTTTTGTCTATGGATTTAGGACAGGTAAAAGCTGCTAGTTGTATTTGACAGCTTTGTGCTCAGTTGGACTTTTTGGTGATTTTTCAGTCAGTACTTGATCTGAGAATATCAAATAATGCAAAATCAGGTTTTGTGAAATTTTTCTATGAAAAGTGTTTCTTTTCTATCAAAGATGTGTGATCTTGAATTTAAATGTACCTTAGGATTTCTTTGTCTGTGGAACCAATTGTAGACTGGGGTAGGTTGAAAAACTAGTTTTTTGAATGACAAATTATTCAAACAGCTAACTGCATTTGAATGCACTAAAGTTGTCTTCTTTAGTATGCTGGTTTTTTGGAGGTTTTATGTGATTAAAGATATAAATGGGTTTGGGAAAACTTCTCATTATTTGTTTGTATTTTCTTTGAATAATTCTTTAGGGTTTGGCTTTTTTCTGCAATGTAAATTGAACTTGCATAATATCTTGTTCACAGAAGAATTTATCGTTATAGTAAAGGTATTTGGCTTTTGCTGAGCAACAATTCTGATTAATTGAAATGCTTTAAAAAATATATGATTTTCAGTTTGTTTGTTTTGGTGTAAATTCCTCTGAGTGCTAAGATAAGCAATGTAACTTATGGACCAAGAAACAGGCTCTGATAAGAAAATATTTTCCCATAGTGATGGCCAGGACGTTAGTATTAGAGAAGGACAATAAAATATAACAACATGACAACAAAAAATCCACTGACCTGTAATTTTATAGGTATTTTTCCTTCCAAAAAATAAAGGGAGAGCAAAAAATGCACAGTGCTGTTAGGTATTAGTCCTGTTGTTGCTGCTCCCACCAAGGTGTTTGGCACCTTTCAATTGCAAGCATCCCTATGGCGGGAGCTGTAAAACAGGGACTTACGGGAGGATGTCAGGATATACTGGTCTGAGCAGGGCTCCGTGGGCAATTTAAACTTTGATGCTGCAAGAGTGACTGGGACACCTTGAGGTGTGGCCAAGCCTCCCATTCTGCCTCTGGGGCAGTTCCTTACACATCTGACAAAACTTGAAGATCCTTTTAGTAATCTTAATGGGTAGGGTCTGCTGTGACAAAAAGTTGAGCCATGTGTGATCAAATGAAGAGAGAATTAATGATTGAATTGAATAGCACTTAAATGTCAGTGGAGATTCTCAGCAGGTACCTGTTCTTTCCTAAAGCAGCAAAAGAAATTCAGAAGGTTGTAATTTTGGTGGGGTATAGCTGGGGCTGGTCTTAACTCCTGGGATTTTTAATTTGGTTAGAATATAATGTCAGACTAAAAACTCAGCTAAATCTTTCTTTTATTTGGTTTAAGGGTCGTGTTGTGGAGAATATATCGAAAAGGTGTGGTGGGTTCCTGAGACAGCTCAGTCTGAGAGGATGTCTTGGTGTTGGAGACTCCTCTTTAAAGTAAGTGAAATCCTTGGTGGAGACGTCACTTATTTCCTAATGTCCATACCAAATGCAATTAGATTACTGTTACATTTGTTTGTCTTTCTGAGTACTGACTGCTGACCAAAATGGGATACTTAGATAACTTCTAAATACCTTAATATTGACTAAATGAGTCATTGGTTTGAGATAAAAATACAGCTTCTGTTATTTTCTAGAAATGAACTAAGAAATGAAAACTGCTTGTCAGAAACGTGTCTTTTTCTTCCATTAGGATTATGTTGATATTGCTCCATTTTCAAGTGGTTAAAATGTTTTCAGACTATACTCCGGCATCCTGCAATAGTCAGAGTATCAAGATTAGTGGTCATTTTATAGTTTATCATCTAGTTTGGACAAGAGGTGACCCTAGCAATAGGAGGAAGGATAAAGACTGATACAATTGAGTGCCTACAAAATCAGGAAAGACCTGGAATTCTCTTATTGATCTAAATAAGAACAGGGAGGCAACAAGAACATCTTGGGAGACTTTAGAGAGGACAGTGACCCTTCTTTTACACAGTATATGAACTGAACTGTGCGGTTTGTTCCCAGAAGAATGTTTGAATCTGTATAAGCTTTTTCCAATGCAAACTGTTTAGCCAGGTTCTTCTGGATATTTCTGTGAGTATTTAAACCCAAAGACCCTACCTCCAGCTGAAGGGTCTCTAAACCACAAGTGCTTTAGGGCTCAAAGAACATTTGGAGGAAGGCTTGGGGTCTGGCTTTTTGCAGTTATGCTTTCCTCCCCTGTCCCCAGAGCCTGGTTTGGATGGTGTTCAGTCTGAGGTACTGTGGCCATTCTCAGGTGGAAAATAAAAGCACAGAGGTTTTGTTAAGCAGTGGACATTAAGCTAGTGTCCTGTGACCTGTAGCTTTTTCTAAAATTTACAAGTAAGTCAATTCATTAACTTTTGTCTTTAGAGTAAATTCATGCAGCACTAATTTTCAGATGCTTGTTCTGAAAGTGATTTTTCCTGTAAGGCTATTTGTGTTGAGTTGTTTCCAGATCCATTAGTTTTGTGGGTGATACTAATTTCTCTATTTATCCTTCTTCTACGTCAAGTTTTGTGTAAAATAGCCGATTACTGATGTAGGTATTGGCCACGTAAGCACTGAGTGTTTGTGGCAGGTCTGTCAGGATATGCCCCACACTTGAATCTCAGAGGCAGTTTGCTGTTCCTCCAGAGTGTAACATCTTTCCAAGTGATTTGACGTGTGTCTTGATTGTAAATCTCCCTCCAGTACATGAATTTTAGAATAGCTGTTTTGAGAATTCATGTGGAAACTCTCGCCAGTATAACTGCTTGCTGGGGTTTTTTTCAGTGTTTTCAGTCCACACTGGAGAGCCAGAAGTTGTTACCAGCTGAATGTGTAGTCGGATCTGTTAACCAGGGCAAGCCTCCAGACAAAACTGTTTTTGTGTTTCCTTCCCTCCTGCCAATAAAATACATGCACTTGAAGGAAACATGGGCATAAAAACTGTGTTCTGAAATGCAATGTAGCTGTAAATATTACTTTGCAGAGATGAAAAGAAAGTTTATGTATTTCTTCAGGGTAATTAGTATAATGATACATACAGGCTCTCAGCAGTATAATAGCTCCAATCATCCTTAAAGTTCATACCCAGTAGTGCACACTGATGCTTCTTAATTTTTATAATAATAAAGAAGCAATTTTCAGCCTACAGGGCTGGCTACTGGTAGTCCAATAGGCTTAGGTCCCACTTTGGTATTGTACCAGGTGTGTCCCTTTCCATTTGCTGTGGGAACGAGCTCCTTATTAAGATCTGCAAAGGCTTCAGTAATCAGATGTGCAAAAACTCTCCCCAGAAGCGTAATGTTTAACTGATGTGACACTTGAAGATTTCTGTTTATGCTCTTTGAGTTTTTAGTTATGGTATTTGAAGCAAGTTCTGGCTTATATATGACAGAAATAATCAGCTTTCCCAAGTGGTGTTTGAGTGAAACATCACTTGCCTAAGACCCAAAACTTGCAGTGGGAAAAGGAAAAGCAGCCACGGAGACAGATGTATTTGAGGCATATTTTGCAATTACTCTGTGGCTTGAAGATCAGGCTTTTTGACCGAGATGGGAGGAGGTACGGGGTAGAGCGCGCTCTAGTGACTGCATTGCACTTGGGACATTATATTAATTCAGCTTTTTGTTGCTGCTGTAGGACCTTTGCACAGAACTGCAGAAACATCGAACACTTAAACCTGAATGGGTGCACAAAAATCACTGACAGGTAAGTCAAAGAGGTTTTTTGATTGATGAGAAAATTTGGAAAAAGAAGTAGCTGAAGGTATTTTTAGTGTGTCTGCTGTTTTGCAGCACGTGTTACAGTCTTAGCAGATTCTGTTCCAAGCTGAAACATCTGGATCTGACATCCTGCGTAGCCATCACAAACAGTTCTTTAAAAGGCTTAAGGTAAGAAGATTCAGTGTTCTGTGTTAAAGAAAAGTGTTTAAAGAGCTGTTCAGCATTTAATAAAGTTAAAAAATTGGTGCTGAACCTTAAAGCTGTGAATCGGCACTGGATGTATTCTGTATCTAGGACTTCTTGGGTGTAGACTATGGTGTTTGTGTGTGGTCTTTTCTTATGACTTTTCTGTGGAGGCCTGGCACAGTCCACTGGCTATCATTAATTTCTAACAGTGTGTTTAATTTGGGTTTCCCACTGTTATGACTATTTGAAGGCTGGATTTAACTTTATGTATTTTTTTAATTCTCCCAGTGAGGGTTGCAGAAATCTGGAACATTTGAATCTTTCCTGGTGTGATCAGATTACGAAGGATGGTATTGAAGCACTGGTGAAAGGGTGTAGTGGACTAAAAGCTCTATTTCTTAGAGGTTGCACACAGGTACATAATTGCTTGGGTGATCCTTTAGGAATAAAATTTTATTTTGGGTTTTTGAAATCTCCATGAATTAAAAAATACCATTTTTGTTATAGTATTTTGTTCAATATTGCAAGATGTGTACATTCTTTGGGGTGCTTTTCTGTGCTTTTAATTTCTTGTTTCTTTTCCTATGTCAAATTTAATTACTGAATACAGTTAGAAGATGAAGCATTGAAACACATTCAAAATCACTGTCATGAGCTTGTAATCCTGAATTTGCAATCGTGTACAGTAAGTATTTGAAGATTCCAAAGGTACATTCTCTAAGAATCAGAAATCATTTTTGAATGCTGATGAATTGATCTGCTGCACACTTCCTTAAGTCAGACAGTACATTTCTGCAGTTTACAGGATTTTGTGTGGAACAGTGGCTTTAAATGAGCTGGCTGTTTCTCGAGCTGAGTTTTGACTTGAAGTGTTGGGTTATGTTTTTCCCCCTCATTACGTCTTTTAACTGTGGTAAGCTCTAGAGTAAGAATTAACTGCATTCATTCAAATTTCATGAACTGTGTAGCATTTTGGTCTATTCATAATTCTAAGGTTTCTAATTGAGCAGAAGTCATTTTCTGGGCTACATAACTGAGAGTAAAATGCAATGGCATCATAACTGAAGATGACTCAGAACCACCTAAGTAGCAGAAGGGCATGCCTTTCCAATATTAATGGAATACACATTCATTAGTAATGAATTGACTGGGAATCATTCATGTACTTTTAATTCTACTCAGAGAACACAAATTATCTTTGCTCCAGTTTATATTTGCTTTTTTGTTGTTTCTGATGTGACTTTTCAGGCATGGGAAAGGCCTCGTTTTAGGTTTTAAATATATCTGGGTCATTCTTTCCCTGCAAATAAGCCTTAGAAAATATTGAAATAAATTAGAATTTCAGCATTTCAGTCATGCAGATTTGAATAATGAAATTATATTTTTGTCTCTTTGTTTTTGAAAACTTTCCTAGTTTTATTGCTAGAAGGTAAAAACCTGCAGAACTTTTGAGTCTGTTTTACAAATTATTCCAGAATGAATGTGGCATAGGAACATTTTTTGTTAAGACTGAACCTAATAGATTTTTTTTTAAGTGTTGGATATTTTTGAGTGTTAGAGATTATTAAAAGTTACATTAAAATTCCAGAAAATAAGAACAATACAAATACAAAGCTTGAGCTTCCATGATCCAGATGTTTGGTGAAAGAGAATTTTGCAGTCTGAATGTAGGTGCCCACTGAAGCTGGGCACTTAAAGATAGCAGCACTGAAAGGAAGTTCCTTCTTTTGGTCAGAACCATGCTTAAATAAATAAAGTCAGTACATCATTTCCTCCCCTTCTACTCTTCCTTTTGCTGACCTCCTTCTCCCAAGTTCTTTTTCTGCTATGTTTTGCCTGAAACTAATGACATATATCAAGGCCAGCCTTTTCTGACTATTCTGTGGAAGGCTCTCAAAAGGTCTGATGATAATCAGTTCCTATCTCTCCCACTTAATGGTGGCATTGGCATAGAAGTGCACCAGAGCAACCTTTCCCTTGGTCAGGATGTCTGTTGTTATGTAGTACAAACAAAAAAACCTCCTGAGGGAAAGTATTTTTCCCTTTGAGTTTTTTGAGTTGCTAGTCTGTTTGTCCTGCCTAGTTACGTGTGCCTTAAAGCTTTATTTCACTGGAGGTGTGTTCTGCTTGCTATGGCTTGGAAGCACACTTCCAGAAACATCCAGGCTCCGTATATCAAAGGGATTTTTACATAGCAGGTGTCCTTGTGCTTTAGATGACCCCAGTGTAATTCTAGTGACTGTGTTTTATGGGCCGTGTAAAATGCCGGGCCAGCTCCAGCAGCTGTGGAATGACCTTACATTAGCTCTGGAAACCGCACATCTGAAGGGCACCATCTTTAGGGAAAGATTTTAGAAACTGGGGACTCGCAGGCATTTTTCAAACTTTCCTTTCCTGACGGGGATATGGGCATTGAAATCACAAGCGATTTCAGAGTGGAAAACTTTCATATATGACTTGAGGGCTTTTTACAGCAGCATAAAATTTACGTAGTCGTTACCTTCAAAGCAGTCACTTTTCCCAGTAATAGTGTCATGAGTATTTCTCAAAGGAAACAAAACAGTTCCAGAAAATAACATGGTTTTGGAGAGTCAAATCTAGAAGTACCTGACTGATTTGGACAAAACTTCAGAACTTATATTCTTACCTGTAGACTGGGTCCTGAAAAAGAAAATGAGACTTCTAGTTTTCTGCCTATAATAATTTGACTGAACTAGTTGCAAATCTAAACTTCTGATATTAAAAAGTTCTGGGCTGGGGATGGGAGGAGCATAGGGTAACATCCCTTTGTGCTGAGCTAGTGCTATTTCTCATCCTGTTTTCATCTAGGAAAGGTTATGTTTGTGGTAATAGCATCAGAAATATGCTACTGTCGTATGAGCAAACTCATATGAGGGCCTTATACAAGGATGGTGTATTTTCTATTAAAAATTCAGTGGAGGTCTTAGCAACTATTGCAAGAGTAATATTAAGCCAGGAAATAAAACAACCTGTTCCAGACAGCAGAAAATTTAAATTCATAGTGTGAGGAGGAGAAGGAGGAGGAGGAGGAGGAGGAGAGAGCTTTTTCCAGAATGGAAGACTTGTAAACAAAATTGTCTTTCCACACACACAGTAATCCAGTTTCTGTTGCTATTTTCTGTGCAGCTGTGATGGGGCTATTTCTTATAGTTCCTGTTTCAAAGAGAAAACTTATTTATTCGTATTCCAAATCTAGAGTTACTCCTTACAGGATATCTGCTACAAAACAATTTTGAGAAATGAAAAGTCCTCTTTTGAGGACTTTCAAATCTTTCATCTAAGGTAAGGCAAACCTGACTTTTACATTTACCTTCTGTAAAGAATGAATTATGTGTAATTGTTTCCCTGTAACACTTACTTCAAAAATTATCAGAATGTGAAGGATTTTGCCCTTGGGTCCTACTGCTCCAGTGCAAATTAGCTAGTTAGCTCTCCTGCTGTGGAGTTTTGAAATCTCTTTTGCACTGTTCCCAAACTTACACAGTCACTGGAACAAAAGACCTGGACCCCACCAATATATAAGAAGTGAGCACAATTTAAAAAAAAAAAGTATATGAAAAATTATAAAACAAAAGCAAAGTAAAGGAGGGAGGCAACAACAAACAACTCTCACTCTATGCTTCAGACCGCCTTAGAGTAGGACTTGAAGTCGATGGAAAAATACATAATTAAGTAGGAATTGTGAGTGTTGATTATCTTCAGTGTTATTATTGTATGTGGTTTCACAGTGGTATTTTTAGAATAAAAATCCGGGTTGCCTTGGTTGTATACAGTGTGACAGTAGCAGCTCAGTGGCAGTGTCCTGAGTTTTGTTCTTGGCTGATTACTTGATAAGGAAATAACTTCAACCTTCTTCTGTGTTGCAGCAAATTTCAGATGAAGGCATTGTGAAAATCTGTAGAGGATGCCATAGACTGCAGTCACTCTGTGTTTCAGGCTGTAGCAACCTGACAGATGCTTCTCTTACAGCACTTGGTCTAAACTGTCCAAGGCTGAAGTGAGTATGTCATGAGTGTGTTGTATGTCATGTTCTTACTGGCCTGAGCTGAGAAATTCACTTCTGGAGATGAGCTGCATTTGCAATCAAAACATTAAGTTAGAAGTACATAAACTTGAGGGCCGGTCCTCTGTAGCTGTCATATTAATGCAGTTCACTGTATATCGAAAAACAAGAGTTAATACATGGCAAAGCATGCTGAACCCAGCAGTTCAATTCTGTGCTTCTATCTAAATATTTAGGTACTTGTATATTTAATACAAGCGAGAAAAAAAATATATAAAGCCCATTATTTTTTTTAAAGGTAAAAATATCTGTGGTTGTGTTGTGTCTTGTGATGTTTGCACTCTGATGTGGTTTTATGCAGTCATTTGTCTTACAGAAAAAATAGCTACATCATATCTGATTATTACATTTAAAGACTTTTTTATTAGAAGAGTGCTTTTAATATGCTCTGCAGTACAGCCTGGTGTTCTTAAACTGATATAAAGTGTGCTCATGTCTTTGCAAGCACTGGGGACTAATATTTATGAGAGATGTATTGAACAATAGGGGCTTATCAGTTAAAAATAATATAAACTTCCACATTGGTGGGATTTGTGCAAACATATATGTTATGGTGGGCTTTAAAACCAAAACTCAGTTATGCAGCAGCTCCCTGATTGTGGAGACATATTGTACAGACATACGATACTTCTTCTAATTTTAATGTAAATTAAATAAAAAGATAATATTTTTGGATGACAAATTGCCATTTATGACAGGAACATGCAGGAGTCGGAACTTGTTATCCTTTAATCACAGATAGTGGAGGAATGTGTAATCTAAAAATTAGGGGATGCTACATTCAAATGCCAGTGTACCATATGCTGACACACAGTGTTCCTTTAGCTGAATGAGTGTAAAAGAGCTTTTGTTACTGTAGAAAACCTGTTCTGAGGACAATTCCAGGCTGGCAGTCCCCTTTGTGTCACTGTTTGTATTCATTAGGAGCTTAGGAGTCTTCTGACACACTTAGTGGTGTTCCCTAGAAAGCTGTGCTGTTATTGCTGGTCTTTTGCCACCATTTCTCTCATTTTCTCAATTAACATCTCAGATGGGAAATAAAAGGAGGTCTAAATTGCTGTTAGTTGTGCAGTTCTTTCCAAGGGCAGTACAAGTGCAGCAGGAATTGTTTTGGCCTTGGTAGGTGAACTGTCAGCCCTGTCTGTGCCACGAGGGGGAAGGCGTCCGCCGCTCTCCTCCTGAAATGAGGAACGGCATAAGGAAAGAAAATGACCCGCTGCAGTGATTACTGCTGAGGGTTACTGCATGTTGGAAGGACAGAGGATGCAGCTGGTTACATCTAGACTTTTGGGATCATGGATGGAAACTACTTGAAATTATCTTGGAAAAAATTATCTTGGAAATCAAAGGAAATATAATTCCACACTTGTTCTGTACTTTCTGAATATTTCTGTGTTGAGTGTGAAAGAAAACTCTGCTGCCTCTGTTGGACTTGCTGGCTCTGTTAGGAAGTTTTTGAGTATTGTCTGTGCTGTGCTACTCTCACTTCACTTCAGGGTCTATGCTGCTTTCCATGATACTGCTGCATTTCCATGATGCAGCTGTTACCAGTCACAAATATGTCCTCAGACAAAAACTTAGGTCAAGCTTTCAGCAGAGCCTTCAGCTATATTTCTTATCTCACATCAACAGAAGAGTGTCTTGTCATCCCTCTTTACAGTTACTCTTTCAGGTGCTTGGTACCTTCTCTTTTTTTTTCTCTTTATTAGCATTTTAATGCTAAAATACTGGTAGGTATTTTGGCAAGGCTTGTCAAGAAAAGCACCTGTGAACCATGAATGCCTTTGTCTGCGTGGGACTGTGAAAGTTAGGATCGTGTTCCTTTTAGCCCCACCAGCTGCTAATTCCACGGGAGTAGGGAGATGCTGAGTGCAGTGACAGTCCAGGTGTGCCCAAAAGGCAGCTGTAAGCAATGAATGCAACTCTTGAGTCTGTCTCAGAGAACATTTCTTCATAAGAGTGGAGAATCTGCTTTGGATATCATTTTGCCTCATCAGCTCCTATGTTAAGTACTTTTTCACAAATCACTGGGTGGGAAATCCACGTCAGCTGTAACAGGAAAAAAAAAAAGAGCCCTCTGTATTTAACACAATCACTAAAACAAAAGCAAAAATTAGAACTTTGCTGATTATTTCCATGCTCCCCAGTGCCTTCCCACCAGTTTTTTCATACCAGGGTCTGATTGATGTAGCATTTGTGCATACAGCTCACTCTCCATTCTCCTGTCCTGACTGTCTGCACACCCAATTTCAAGAAAGCTAGAGCTGCTAATCTTCTGGTTTCTTATTCCTCTGTTTCTATACTCTTCTACTGGGTGTGCAGTAAGTAGCATCCTCACTGTTTTGGATGTTGCAGATGTCATTCCCTCTCCACCCCCCTTTAAAGTCAGCCATGTAATGAGATGGGGTTTGTGCAAGTAATCGATGAAAGGAGTTAGAACGGTAACAAATGTGACTTGAATGATGGGGTTTTTTGTGGTGTGTTGAAGTCAGGAAAGCCTGCAACCCTCCCTGAAGGCAGATTTGGCCCGTAGAAAGAATCAGGAACAATATTTTTGATAGGTGTTCATGGATGCTTTTATTTCTCTGACCGCATGGCAGCCAGGTAAGGCACAGACAGACCACCAAAGACCCAGGAATCATGGGACAATCACAGTTTTCAGGCCTGGGGGACATCAAGGGCCAATAGGGAATAAGATAATTTCAGGGAGCCTGGAAACCCTGTAGACCATGCCTCAACTCCCAGGGCCCTTCTCCCCCCAGGGGCACCTCCACAGTGGTTGTAGTGTTTTTCCCCTTCCTTTTTGGTGTCATAGGCAATTTTCAGAGCAGCTGGGAGTATTTTATGATAAGCTGCTAACTACCCTTGATGGAAGGGTACAGAATTCCTGAATGTGAGTCTGAAGAAAGTCCAGAGGCATTAGAACCATCCATTTGGGAAGAGGTGCCTGTCTAATACTTGTCTTAAGTTTCCCTCATCCTTCTGAACCTTGTTTAGGACTGAAACTCTGAGTGGCTTTTCAAGCCTGTGGGGCTGCTCAGCTCTAAACTTTGCTGCTCTCTTGCTTTTGGCTTGGAAGAGGCTGATCCAGCAAAGTCATAATCAGAGCCCCACATCCTGTACCTTGGTGAGATTTTAATTTGTTCATGCACCCAGTGTGGCTTTTCCCTTTGCACTTTCTCTCTAGAGAGAGAGTGTTCTAATGACCTCCTAAATGAGTGGAAGGATCTGGGGACCTCTCACTATTGCCACAAAATTCTTTTGTGCCTCTTTCCCTGCATCCTCCCCACCAGCCCCAGTATAGCAGCAGTGTTTGCACTTAGTTTGTGCTGCTCATCCCATGGCACTGTGGTTTCCCCTTATTCATCTTGATACTCACTCCACCTGCAAAGGAAAGTGTCCATTAAAAAAAAAGATGAAGAAAACAAAGACAACAAAACATTAATGGGATGGAGGCCTATTGTGCATACTAGTGGTTTTTGGGGCACTTGACCTCTTGGGTTTTTTTTGTCAGTACTGCTTCCCAGTGCCTCTTGGGAGAGTGTTAGGATTATCTTTCCAAAACACTGTATTTTCTTTAAGGTTGTGTTGGTATAGTTTATTGTTTTTACTGTGGGCTTGGAGATTTTAAGCTCCTTGCTTTCTGGTAAGTTGCTTCACTGTGCTTCATGCAGAGGCTCTGAGGGGATTTCTAGTAAGTACTTTCTCAGTGGCTTCCCAGCAGCCTGTGTTTAGATAACAGGTTTTCGATGCAGGCTTCTTCTGCATTTTCCTTAACTCAGGGTTTATTTTCCGGTATCTTTCCTCAGATAACACATGAGAAAACTTGGTCATTATGCTTTTACTGAAACAAGAGGTTGAAATGCCTCTAATTGTGTATAATTTTTTTCCATTAAATGTTCTGTGACTGTCAGAATCTTCTGATAAACTGGATTAAAAATCTGCTTTTTAATTTCAAATCACTGTGAAAAATATGGGTAGATGTGTATGTATATATATATGTATATACACATATGCTATTGAGAACTTTTAAGTTGCGGAAGACAGATCTGTATCTCAAATACATTTGCTTTTATCTATGTTAATGTTTTCTTTAACATTTAAAACTTTTCCAGGATTTTGGAAGCTGCAAGATGTTCACATCTTACAGATGCTGGGTTTACCCTTCTAGCACGGGTAAGGGTCATTTCAGAAGGTTACAGCTTGCCCTGTTTCATTGCTGCTGAGCAGCTGTGAATTGATGTAGTCCTGCTGGGAAGCAATATGAGGAGAGGAAAGTTAAAGTAGAAAGAAGCCAGTGGAGGAGGGGGCTAAAAAATGGATTATATTTCTCGATTATACTTAGATCTGCAATTTGATTTAATTTGCCATCTATCTTTGCATTTTTCACTTTTTTCCTCTCTTTTTCTGTTTATTTCAATTGTATTTATTTAACATAATTCATAATATTTAACACAATATTTAACATAATTCTAAACTTGTTATTACGTATCCTAGCCAAATTTCCCTTATGTTGATGGCACACACCCTTGGGATATTTACATCAAAAAAATCAGTATATAATAGATTGTTCTGAGGATAACTTTAAATTACAGGACACTTACATTATACATTATAAACTATAAGCACTTGTGCCCTGGTTCATGCTGTAAATACGTACAATAAGCATATTGATGGTGTCAAATGCTTCACGTTATACTTGTGTGTTGCTGGTTAGGAAATCTGAACACAAAAACTATACTCTGTAAATGGGATTCATTTATGCTGCTGATATTTAATGTGAATGAAAAGGGGGTTTTTTGTAGCCACAGTGGTTAAACAGGGTGGTTTTCTAATTGTTCAGCACTACAGCTTCAGGCTCTTGGTAGTCACCTCAAGCCTGCTCTTGGGGGCTGCAAGTTAAACCTTTTTTTTCTATTCCTGGAAAAAACGGATTGGGAATTGAGGCAAGCTGTGGGACTGCAAGGTCTACTGCAAGGTCACAAGGTTACATCCTGTCCTTGAAATTAGTCATGATCAGATATTGAAAGCACTTCTGAAAGCTTGCTGGGGGTCTCTCAGAATGTTGGGAAAATTGCTTGTGTAGGTGTGACATGCCACTTTCTCCCACCCTTAAAGCAGACCCTATTTTAATATTTTCAGCATTCATTGGCAAAGCAATTTGGTTTTAAGGCTTCTTTCTAATGTATGACAACAAAGAGAAATGTGCCATGGGCTTAAGTGTATTCCAGAGTTTGGTGCAGGCTGATAAATGCAGAAGTTGGATTCATGTGTGTGCATGGGCTGTAAATCCCATGGGTTTGGAGTGAGGGGGAAAGGGAAGCAGGGGTGCTGAGCACTGGTATGTCCTGTTCAAACCTTGCAGGGCAAGAGGGAGACATTCCACCTAGGAAGAGAAAGGCTGAAATGTAGACGTTTGAGAGGGAGGTGGGGTATTGCTTGTTAATTCATCTATTTATTTCTTTTAACAATTTTTTTGGTCTTTTGGTGCTGATCAAATATTTGAAGGGATTTATATCACAGTTTCCTCTTGCAAGCTGCACTATCCCATATTATTAGCCCTATGCATGATTTTATGTTGTCTATATGTTGTTTTATTTCATTTTTTGTTTATCTGTTCATGTTTTGTTTATTGTAGAATTGCCATGAGCTGGAGAAGATGGACTTGGAAGAGTGTGTTTTGGTGAGATTTAATATGAAAAGGAATATTGAATGTCCACTGTAAGAATGCAATACATTATCACTTTCATCTAGAGGTTCTTTGGTTTTTATAAATAGTGTTGTGTTTATGGTAGGAAATAAAAATAATTATTGGGAAATTCTATACAGGGAAATACTTGGAGAGTAACAGGTGATGGGTTGTTTTCCAGAAATAACAGAACCCTCATCTGGTAGAGAGATACCTTATTTGAGGGCTGCCTCTCCTGCTGTCTGTTGCTTATGGCTGATGTTTGGTTTCTTTTATTCCCAGATAACTGACAGCACCTTGATACAACTTTCCATACACTGTCCTAAGCTGCAAGCATTGGTAAGTAACTCCTGGTCTGTGGCCTGTGATACTCCCCCCAAACCACACACACAGACAACTGCTGCAGTACAAGCCCAGGCTGTTCACTCTGTGTCTAGAATTACTCCTGATGTACAGTGATACTATGCAAAATATGTGCAAGTTTTGTAAGTATTCTAAAAGCAGCACATTACTCCTAAAATATTTACATGCATCGTGTGATTAAAAAAACGTTATCGTATCAGTGAGTAATAAACCAGAAAGCTTTTATTTTATGGTTAACATCCTTCATATTTGATTCCTTACATATTTGATTCAACTTAAAAGCATTTAGATCCTTTATGGATACTCTCAGGTGTTCAGTAATGGTTTTCTTAGGGAGTCTGACACTTCACATCAAATGCTGAATAAACAAAACCACCCAGAGAAGATAAATGTAATCACTCTGTAAGCAGTTTTGCATGCAAGCACTTTTCTCCAAGGACTACATTTACATAATAAATTATGGAAGGTTTCCTTGGACTTGACTTTTGAACGTAATTGGAGACGACTGAAAGTGGGGTACCCTGCTTACTGGATTTCAAAGAACTGTGTTCTAGGGAGTGGTGGCTTAGATCTTTCAGATCATCAAAACCAATTTGAGGTAACATATATTTGTCTGTTCTTCAGTCAAGATACTTGAAAATTACTGGATTGTTCTTACAGTAGGAACTCCTGTGCTTCAGACCAGTTGTCCTTTAGAGTAGATTTGTTATAACCACTTAGATCTGTGTGAGAGAACAAGTATCTTTATAATCTGTTTTTAGATGGGATTAAAGGAAGGTGTTCTGTTTCCTTAATTAAATTGTGTTATGATTAGTGTTATTCACAGTGTTACTAAGGTAGCAACATGAGGAAAGATGGCTTTTAAAAGGAGCTTGTTCACTCTTTTTTATTGTTGTTTTTTTATTTTTCCTTATCAACTATCCAGCCTCATTTCTGAACCATCATTCTTGATGTTAAACCAAATGAATTGTCAGGAGATGTGGAGCCATTTATATGGGACACATTTTTGTATTGTAATCCCAGCTGCAACCAGTTCTTGCAAGAGATGTTTTGTACCAGTTCTGTCAGTGCTTTCAGCAGAGATACCACAAAAGATCATAATTCCCAGGCATTTTTTTCCGAGCCTGCTCCTGTTTGCTGGCCTTTGTGTGTTTTCCCACAGACAGGGAAGTGTGGCATTGGTAAAACATCACAGCTTTTTTAAGGGAACCAGAAAACTTGATTTACTTGGTGTATATATATATATATAACCTGTGGGTAGGAAGGATGCTCAAGAGATTGTGTGTGAACAGCAATGGCTGAGAATTACAGGAAAAGACAAGACAAGACTGGTAGGTGCCAAATACACTGCGTGAACTAATCTTGGTGCTCCCAATGTCCTGTAAACTCCTGTGCAGCTGTGCTTCACTTCACTTCACTTCATTTGCAGTTAGAACAAACATTCTGGAGTTGCAGAGATCAACTTTGGATTTGCTTTTGTCATGTTTGCAGACTCAGTAGGTGATGGAAACAGGCAAATCCTCAGTATCGGAGTACTCAAGTGCTTCATAGCTTAATGTATTTAAGTAATTTCTGGTTTAGGTATTTAATTGTACATTTAAATTAGTAGAGAAACTGTGAAATACTCATGATAGTCCTGAAGATGAGAAGACAATTGAATTCTTCACAGCATGTGTTCTCATGCTGTATGTCATGCCATACTTGATTTAAACACAGCATTTAGTATGTATTAACAAAAAAAAAAATCGACCATATCTCTCCATATCTCTTTGTTCTGAAGATTTCAAGCAATTGTCTTTGTAAAATTCCACATCATTAATGATTTTTAGCAGGCATATGAAGTCAGAAAAATCCTGTGGTTTAATATGAAGTGTGTATAATTTGGCATATTTGTTCTACAAAGTGCTATGATCTCAGCTGTACATCCTGTATTGTCCTTGCAGTACCAAATACCGTGTCCCAGGAAAGCTGATTTTATAAGCTGCTTACTTCCTGGGATGGAATACTCCTAATTAGCCAACAGCTTCACAGAACCTCCTGTCCTTCCTTGGAACCAGCAGGTCTGTTACAAATGCTGGTTAACCCTGCAGCTGCTGATTGTTCCCCAGGCTCTGAGCCAAATCAAGTGCTCAGAGCACGTACCTAGAGAAGGGAGGTACAGGAGAGAGCTGATGTGTTTGAAGACTTGAGAGATTGCCAGAATGGGTGTCAGAGTTAAAACACTGTTGGTAGGGGCAAGCACTTCATTTCTGTTTTCTTTCGAAGACAGTTTGCACTCGTTGTGGTGTTTCTTGGAGTCTCTGCTGGCTGCTCACGCTTGGTGTGTAAAATTGGACCAGCTGAGGCTGAAGGGAAGCTGCCAAGGCAGCTCCCTGTCAGACTCCAGAGGAGATGCAGACCTGTCTCCCAGCCTTGCTCTGGTTCCCTGTTCATCCTGTAGAGCAAAGGAGAAAAAAGTTGAGGGCAAATTGTTTTAAAGAGCAGGACAGACCCTGTGTGTGTGGTAGCCGGCAGGAAATGCTCGTGGAGTAGCTGAGGTGAAGGTTGGTAGTCCCCAGGCTGCCCTGTCAGGCTGGAATGAAAAGATGGGTCGTACCCAGAGAGGGGCAAGGTCACCCTTAGAGTTAGAGTCAGGGGGTTGGCAGGAGGTCCTTTTGAGCACCACTGTTTGCTTGCTCTGAGTTAACAAGTGCTTTTGGACTGCTGCAAGTGTTTCTTCATCAGTTGCTGTCTGGAAAAAAAAAACTTGGGGCAAGGAAATGCTACTTCAGAACCAGGCACTGTTAGACTTAGGTACAAGTACAGGCAAAACAGGCTGAGCATAAAGAAAGGCGCTAGCTCAGAGCCCAGGGCAAGAGGAGTAGAGTTCACAGATCCTGCACGTTTCACTGGGAAAGACTTGAGAGCATTTCAGTGGTGACAAAGAGTGGTTTTTTTAAGCCGCCTCTGAGGAATGTCTGTTTCCTGTTGTTGTCATCATCCGTGCTTCTCCAAAAGTCATGAATTCCCGAAAGAAATGAGGAGAGTGCTTTATGTGGTGCCACTGCCTGAGATGCAGCATCATTTTCCATGTTCTCGAAGTTCAAGGGAGTAAAAAAATATGCTGAAGAGGAGCAATTTTTTTGGTTTATTATGCTGACTATTGCAGAAAAGACTGTTCCTGCAGCTGTACAAGATGTTTATTGCTCCTTGTCTGTACAGCCTGAGGTGCCAAGTGCTCATGGCTTGTGTTTTTTTGAAATCATTATTTGGCAAATCAGTCCACTGTGATTGTTCTTTATCTGTGTGAACTTGCACAGGCTTGGTCCTGGTGTATGTATGAGAACATGGCAGCTGTGAAATGGTAATGCCTGAGCAGATACTCATCTATTCCCGTATGTTCCCTATTATCCTTTAAAGATGTTTCTGGCACAGTGCTGGTTGCACTGTGTGGGACAACTGGAAAAGAATTCCCACATTCATAGAGAGCAAAGGGGCCTGAAGAGTTTTGCCAGTGATGTGTTTTGGGACTCAACTTGTTTTGAAGCAAAGTTTAAAATCAAGCACAGCTGTTCTGTTAAGTAAAGCAGTTTCTTTTTTTACTCTTCTGGATTTCAGCTGTGTATTATTTGTAGTTGGAGTGAAGGAGGTTGAAGAGGACTTCTGATGTCCAGAGGCTCAAGTCACTTAGGACTGAGGGATGTTGTTAATCATTTGCCTCTCTGTTTTAGAGCTTATCTCACTGTGAACTGATCACTGATGATGGGATTCTTCACCTGAGCAACAGCACGTGTGGGCATGAGAGGCTGCAGGTGCTGGAGCTCGATAACTGTCTCCTCATCACGGATGTGACTCTGGAACACCTGGAGAACTGCCACAACCTGGAGAGAATTGAGCTGTACGACTGCCAGCAAGTCACGCGAGCTGGAATCAAACGGATCAGAGTATGTGTTTCCTGGCTTATTCCCATGGAAATGCCAGAGCTGTTGGTACTGCTTGAGACTGTAGGAGTCCTACAGGTGTCCCGGGCAAGGAAGGCTGGATAAACAGTCTGACTATCCTTCTTCCCTGTATGAACAGCAGTAATTGTCAGTTCTGACTCATGACATTTTGCTGTTGGAATGATGATCTCTTATCTTCTGCTTTGGTGTAGAGGCATGCTTTATCCTAAACATATGTTATATATATATCCTAAAATATATCTTAATACACAGAGCCAGTAGTCAAACGTCTGCATGGATATTTCCATTGATGGGCTGTAGGGCCCTCAGGCCCTGGAATCCAGCCCCAAACCTTTTCCCTGTGTATCTCACCCACGAGGGTCAGGGACCACCTGCATTGCGGGGGCAGCATTTTAGCCTTGAAGTTAAACTTGTGTGCAGTTGTGTATCCCAAATTTGTGTCCAAACACTTTTGCAACTAGAAAGCTCATCCCTGATAGTAACTCAAATTGAGGGCAGAAGCACAATTCTATTTCATGCTGCTTTCCAGGATGAGAACAGGAGCAGGAATATGGGAGACAAGGTATGGACAAGTCATCCTTCAGAAGCCAGGGTCCATCCCTCTTTCTCCTGCAGCAAAACTTGTGCCTCTCCTGATGTGGAGCTGTCTGGGCCCATCAGTGCTGTGTTAGGAAACCAGGGGGAGCCCTGTGCAAGTCGAGTGCCCAGACATTGGTGTGCCTTAGCTGGATGGGTCAAGAGGAATTACATGGGAGGAGGAAACAGCTTGGCTGGTTTCCACTCTACAGAGGCTTGCTTTATAGCCAACTAACCTTAATGAGAGAGCACTTGTTGGCACGACAGTTGAGGTGTGCTGCTCCTCTTTTCAGTTCTGTTCTTTCTCTCCCAGTATAATGCAGCCTTTTCACCCACAGGCTCATCTACCTCACGTGAAAGTTCATGCTTACTTTGCTCCAGTAACTCCCCCTCCGTCGGTCGGAGGGAGCGGACAGTGCCTCTGCAGATGCTGTATTATCCTTTGACAGTGAGTGCAGCCACACAGAAAATGTTGTCGTCGAAGAATGGGACAGCAAGTCAGCAGAAGGAGTCGGTTTCCTGACGAGTCCTAATGGTGGTGTTTGGTCATCCAGTTTTGTGACAAGAAAAGCGTTTTTCTTTTCCAGGTAAAAATCTCAACGTAATGTGCAGCTGTGGATTAAGTTGGTGATGCTTTGGTTTGTATTAGTAACTCCTTCCTTCTGCTGGCATGAGAACTGCAGTACCGTGTCAAATGTGTGGGCATTGCAGCGTAGCAGCTACTTGGTGGAAGTTCATGAAACTTGGAAGTTAATTTGCATTTGTCAGCACTACTTGGTGTGAAGTTCTGATGTAACGTGGGGCTCGAGGCTGCCGCGCCAAAGAACTGAGCCTGCTGTTCTGTAATATACACCACAAATCAAATACCAGGTTTAAGGACAAATCAGCTTTAGCAGATGTTGACCAAAAAATGCAAAGTAATCATAAGCTCTTACAGTGAAACAGCAGCTTGTTCTTTTTCATGATTCAGCTTCATATTTAATTATGTAACAGGACATAATAGGTAATGTCAAAAGGTAAGGTAGTACCTCAAGATACCCATAGAACTAGAAATACTTCCCAAGTTCTTGGACTTGGTTCAGTTGAACTCTGCTCGTACAAAGCTTGCCTGTCACCGACGCACGTTCTGCCCGATGCCATTGGCCTTGAACAGGGGTAAGAAATCCACTGTGGTAGAGCCCGTGCACTCTACTGTACCTGCTGCCACAACCATCCATGGTGCTCTCGGTAACGCCATCCCCGTGCCCTCCGGGACCTCTGCGGGCTGCCAGGAAAGGATGCGGCGCTTCCAGGAAGAGGGGTATAGCACGCATGCTTTTCTACAGATGAATGGAAAACAGGTTCAGCTACAGAAAACAGGATGGAGCAAGGAATTCAGTTCGTCCCACCCATTTAGGGACAAGCATATAGGCTCATCAGTCTGTAGGCAGGAGTTGAACGAAACCAAACCTATGGTTTTCAAATGTAGAAAGCCAAACTCTTTGCATTTGGTTAAGAGGCTGTCAACTTCCAAATGATAGTAATGATAAAAATCTGTGTATTAACTCTTAAGGCCATGCTTTCATCCTTAGTTTTTCAGTGCTAGATGATTAGATAAACTTTTTTATATTAAGCAATTTAATTATCTGAGAGAAACTACTTGACAATTCAGAAAGCTTTTTTTGTGTAAGTTTGATTGTGTGTGTGTGTGTGTTTTAAGAGTTCAGGGCCTGTGTTTACTGAAAATTAAAAAGCAGTTGAAAAAGCTACTACTGGATAGTACTGCCATTTCCCCCCTGCAAATTTTAAACGACTTCTAAAAAGGAGTGAGTGTGAACATGAACTTGTACGGCCACCAATGGCTTGGTTGTGTTCATGATGCACAGAGGATGGGGACAGTAAATGAAGATCTCAGCTTTGGGGTTCAATTACAGCTTAGACTACAGTACATGGATTTCTTTACTACTACAAAGTAAGCCAATCTGGGCTTCTTTTGCACAGCAGTGGAGTGCTGTTACAATATTAGGGTTCCATTGAGACACTGCTGGAGTAATGAGAGTTTTAACCAGATTTTATTCTCAACTGTACCAGGGCAGTCATTAGTACCAATATGTCAAGATGTGTTGCCTTTTGTTGGCTCATTTTTTTTCTAAGAACATTATGAACCTTGTAAGTCTATTGCATTGAAGATGTACAAAAACAAATGGAACCTACTCTGATATAGGACACTTAAATAAACAATCAGCTGATGTCAAACTTGAATTTGTTGGAATTATTTCAAGTCTAAGCAAGATTTTCTAGAAGCAGAAGATCCATGTGAATGCACTGTGTGCAGGATATACCACAGGGATGGTTTGCTTCCCTCCCTTACCTTGACCTACCATTCTTGCTAGGGCAGGTCTTGCAATTAATCTGAATCTTAACAATGGACTGTCTCTAATGTGGGTGTGGGAAAAAAAGAAGTAAACAAAAAGAAAAGCACATTTACAAAATTATTGAAAAACATTTATTATACTTAAATTGAAATGTGTACATCTTATTAAAAAACAAAAGCCATTTGCTGGTGCCATAATTTAATTCCAATTTCAAGTGAGCTGGACAAACTACTGTACAACTTTTAATATTCTTTAAAATTAGATATTTGGATACTTTCCAATCAAGGATTTTTCCACTTTTATAAAACATTTGGATTTGAATATGGTGTGAGCTAAAAAGACACAAGTGTCAGTTCAGGAAAATATTAGGACCAAACAATACCCAAAGATGAACAACTTATAGGCAGAAATGTTTAAGTACATAAAATTTTACTTTCAGTGCAGAAAAAAAACCAAAAACAGGAAAAAAACTCTAGGTTTGATGAATTTAAATTTTCAAATGCTACAGCTTTCAGAAGCTTTTCTGCTAAGCACTCAAGCCAGTTATTAAAGGGGAAATGAAAAAAAAATCAAAGTTGCTTTTTTACATGCTGTAGTATTGGTTTACATGGAACACCGCAGCATAAAAAGCAAACTATTCCCAAGCTTTTAAGCCAGAGATCAAGGTGGAACTTTCCAAAGGCACAGGATGACAGCTCTGAAACTGCCACCTAATACCTTTGGAAATACTCCCCTGTAAGTACCTAACCAATTGAAACTTAATGTTACCCTAGGAAATGCTGTGCCATGGCTTTACAAGACACATCCAAAATAGCGAGAAAGCACATTGCCTGTTTCAGAGAAAAGTAAATATTTGGTCATATGGAAGAGGCACTGTAACAGGTGTACAGCATGGATGGATGGAGGGTGCAGGAAGGTCAACAGAAAAGGTAAGAAGAGATTTGTCCAGAATAAGAACTCCAGCAGGGCATTCACCTGCTGGGAAGGAGACTTACAGGGTCTGTATTTAGTGTTTCTCAAGCAATTTATTCGATGCTGCTGAAAGCTGTGACAGCCCTGTGGTGCCAGTGGGTCATCTTCCCTCATCAGCATAATTCCACTGAAAGCCCCACTTCTCACTGCCAGTATTTTTAAACCCACAATTTTACAAGCAAAGAGTTAAACTGCAGCAGTGCTCCGCAGAGAACCTAGGAAACTAAACATAAAGGATGCATAGGCAATTCTTTTCCATTAAATTCATTAAAGCAAAACACAATTACTTGGTACCCCATAGGATTTATATTAATCCATCCAGTAAGGTACTATTGATAATGCAGTTTGCTGCATGCATATATTGCATCTGTCTAGGGCTTCTTAAAAGCCCTGTTCTGGCATTTACACTTCTTACATACACTCTTATACACAATTTACACGGGAAGCTGTTTTGACAGCTTTACTCTCAAAGACCTGACAACCTGATCACTATCACCTTAACTACTCATCTCCACACAGATTAGCATGTGCTCTGCTAACATCAAAAAATAAAACCAGCATAAGGTACAAGCACGTAATAGACAAACTGGCACAGAAAGGTAAATGCCCCAAAATAAGTTTACATTCATCTCCAACTGGATACAGATAATAGAAAAGCAGCACTGCTTCGCTTCTATAAACTGTATCTACTGGCCATAGTTTGCCTTATTTCAGTGAAGGGCAAGCACCTTTGCTTACATTGTCTTCCATGCCTGTACAGAAGCTGTCATGGCATTATACCTCTCATGAGGACACTTAGCTATGGCAGTGATAAGAAAGTTCACCTATCAAACAGCTCATTAGAAAGGTCATTTTGTGTTTTCAATATGAAACATCTTATACAGTGAAGTTAGATCCTAAGCTTTTGGATGATCTTCATAATCTTTAGGCAGGACTTCATTCTGCATTGGAGTATCAGTCTAGCAAGTGTGTGATGTCACTTCAGGATTATATGGAAGCCTTCTCCATTTTCAGCTGAAAAAGAGAAGGAAATGTCAGTCTGTCTTTCTTGAACAGAATCATAGAAATACGAGCCAATGCACCAAAACACCCAAGTATAGACTTAGTCTTGAAAATAAACTAATCTACAACAAAAACAGCTTTTAGAAGTACAAAAATGTTATGATTAATGATCTGTAACTGGATCTTCAAAGTTGGGACAGTTTCTGAAGGTGAAGTTTGCACAGAGTCAAACTTGTCCACTGATTAGAGCCATTTGCTGGCACCCTGTACTGGAAATAAACTGGACTTCTACAGTAGAGTGGGATTCACCAACAGCCTACTGAAGATGACTGCTGACTAGCACAGGAAAAACAGAACGTTATGCTCAGCTCTGCAGATTCAGCTTCTGAACTTCAGACGTACTACACTGCCAGGATTTTGAATTCTTTTTTAACCTATTTTTAAACTTCACCATTCTCAACAATTATTAGCAGCGTCACTGTCCAGTGATGGCTGACTGAATTTTACATAAGGTTTGGTACTGAATCCTGCACCGATTCTGAACTGAAAGCTTGGAGATGCTACACAGAGGCTGAAATCTGGCTAGGAGAGGAAGAACTGTGGGCTATTTTCTGCCACTGTGTATGCAGATCTTCATTATTTTTAAAGAGGGCTCCTTGCCGGAATAAGCAATTAAGTTTTAGACTGTCAGAAAAGAAAAGACAACGTACCTTTTATTGTGGTGAATAAGAAACAACTCTCATCTTGAAAGTTTTGAACCATCTACAAAAGAAGAAGTTTCAAAACCCTCTGGAGTATGACCAATGCAAAACACAAAACAAGAACAACCTCAACAACCCTGATATTAAACACAGCCTTTTGTGAGCAATTGTGTATTTTTGGTTTTGTTCAGCAAGTGACAGGCATATACAAAATTAAAATCCACTACTATCACAATACTGCTTTTTACTCATGTGACAACCAGTTGGGAGCCTATTGCTGCTGGCTGTGTTTTTGGAACTCTGAGGAGTAGACACTCAAGCAGAGTTCAACAGTGTTTAAAAGCTTTCTGCCTTTGGGTGTGCTCAAAATAAATACTTACTAAGTAATTACTGCAGCATCTCAGAACTATATAAACCAGCTGCTTCTGTCTTCTCAACGTTTCAGTTTAGTCAGGCAGAGGAAGAGTCATATTTAAAGAATCCTTCTGCTCATTTTATTGTAAAGGAAAAAATACTCTAAATGTCAGAAAATACTAGGGTTGCACTATCAAACAGAAAAAAACAGTAATAAATAAGCAAGCATAAGAAAACCCTCCACTCCAAGTCATACACAGAAAATAAAGAAAATAAAATTTCAGTTACCTGATCACTAACAAGAATGTGGATGCCTGTGGGACCCTGTCTGTAAACTTGGTTGATCTGATGCAAAGGAATATTAAATGCCAAAGCAAGCTTGCGTGTGACTTCTGAGGCTGCCATCTCCTCTAAGTAGATTGCATGATAAACTACAAGAAAAAATCATTTATGTAAGCATGGTACTAGTGGATAACAGTATGAAAAAAATCTGAGTTTGCTTATACTCCAGGCTTTCAAAAATTTTTAAAACCTAAAACTTTTAGTTTACTCCCTCCCTGTTCTCACTAAAAGCATGAACTGCCCTGACTTTTCTTTCAAAGAAAAGTCATAAACATAACTCTGACAAAGGGGAGGCTTCTATTTGCTGAGGCTGAAGGCAACTTCCACATTTTCTCCTGTATCCTGCACAAAAAGGCACAGTCATGTCAAACAAACTTAAAAATGGATCTTTAGAGTCACCTAAACATGGTTTTGGAAGTAATCTTGGGCAGTCTTTAAAAGAATCAGGTAATACCTACATCCCACTCACATGCCTACGCTGTTGCTTTAAATACAGATGTAGATTTTGGAATTTTGGTAAATAAAGCCTTTTCCAACTATCTGAATAAACTTTCTACAGATCACCTCAGAGCTGAACACAACACAGCAAACGGAACAGTAGTACAAAGCAGCTGTTCAGTTCGGTGCTGTATTCACAGCTCTATAGCTTTATTTAACAGTGCTAGAAGCCCCTGGCAGCTCCATGTTTGCACACTGTTCTGGCTGAAGATATCCTGATGGAAAACATGTATTTGACAGCAGCAGTGTTTTATTTACAGATCCTCCTCCACCTCAATTCTTGCATGGAAAATTCACAAGCACTCTTGCAGTAGCCTGTACACATTTCAGCTGGGGAGAGAGGTCTCTCAAAGCGAAGAGCAAAAGAATAATTTCAAATAGCTCCATTCTCTTAATCGTAAGAGTGACATAAATTTACAAATAAACAGTTACATTCCCATCTGTGTTGAATCAACAGCTGTCAGGAAAATACTAAAATCAGGAGCCCATTCACTACTTGGCTGTTTTTCCTTGTCCAGGATCTACAGTTTTATTTCAGTTGCACAGAAAATGACAGCAAAATTTAACAGAGAATGGGAAAAAACTGTTTTATTTTCATGTAGCTATTACATTTACCTGGTTGATACCTTGTCTGTAACAACATGCACAGCTGACTCTAGAGCTCTGTAAGTCACTACCAGGTACCTAGTTAGTTTTATCAATGGACTGAAAAAGCTCAGTGATTCAACCTTGAGAGGTTTCAGGTTCTGTTTGCTCTGTGCTGTTAAAGCAGTGATACTGCTGTGACACAACTTCCCGTGGTTTCTTTGTACAGCAGAAACAGCAATTCAGCCTCTTCACTCTCGTTTTCCCTTTCCCACTTCTCCTGTTTGATTGTTGTGAGCCCCAGCCGTGGCCTGCTTTCGGCCCCGCGTGCCGTACCGTATATTGCACCGTTGCTGTCTCCGCTGCCCGCATCCTGTCGTTCCAGTTGGATGCTCCGTAAGGGCTCCTGGCACACGTAGATTGTTAAACGGGGCCTCACAGATCTGCAAGCCAAGGAAATCACATGTCAGAGGAAAGGCGACGTGCACTGCAAATAGGGAAGCTGATATGCCACAACTGGGGGTTTGTTATGCTAACAGTACACTTGGTATGTTCTTTTTCACTGAGCCCAAAAAATTAAATTAATCTCTAACTGGTCTCTCAGATGCTGCTACATTTAAATAAAATTTCAATTCATTCAGAGCTCCTGAGGATGCTGCTTGTTGGACTCCTGGAACAGGACTACTGAGTAACAATGGCAGTTCTTCCAGAAGGGCCACTGGTACCAAACACCCATTTCTGACAGAATCAGAGCCCCGGGCTGCAGCCTGTGTTAGCGCTCAACACCTGTAACCTCAAAAAGCCTCAGGTTGTTCTTAGCTCTCTGAATCACCAGTTTTGTGTCTTGGCAACAAATCCATCCGTATCCAAAAAACTGGCAGGGCCCAACTGCATTGGTGCAGCCTTACAGCCCACCTGCACTTCCCCTGGGCCTGCCCTGAAGGTGAGCACAGGAGGAGAGTTTTAAATCTGTTGCTGCCACCTCCTGAGGCAGATCACACAGGCACCAAGGCCCATCCTGACACTAACCTCCCAAATCCCCAGTTCTAGAATCCCACACCTAAACCCATTCCGCCTCACAGTCAGCACATCACCTGGATTTCAGTGCATTATACAGCCGAATTCCATCGGCTGGACCACAGATTTGTACCAGATCTTCTCTTGTCAGTTTTAATAAATCAGCACCTGGACAAACACATGAGGATTTAATGAATATTCCTGCAGCACATCAATTCTTTCTACAATAAATTGTATGTTCATTTAAACCAAGAGTAACAAACTTCACCATGACAAAAATGGAATTTGGGACACAGGAATGAGTAAAATTCAGACCAGGCTCTAGTGAGTGCTAAATAAATCAACCCGTTTTCCAAAGGTGGTTTAGTTACACTTTATGGTGTTTACAGCTTTGAAACAGCAGGAGTCTGCAAGGCACATAATTTCTGTGGAGAGAGATGACTGTTCTAGAGACAAACAATGGTTTTTGCTGGCATCCAGGGTAGTGTATTTTGAACACATGCAAAATATAGAGCAAAAATATTCCATGGTTTGTCACTCAATGAATTATCCCAGGCATTCAACTCATCCATCACTTCCTCTGGGCACTTAAGTTCTGACAATGCATTTGTGTATAGAAGGTGCTGCTGAAGCAAAAAATGGTAGAACAGACTCTTCTGAGAAGCAGTGTGAGTGTCAGCAAAGAAAACAACACTCAAACAGTGAAATATCAGTCATTGTAACAGATGAGTGGGAAAACAGGAAAAATCGTCTTTCTGCATGAAAATACTCCACAGACTATCCAGCAATGTACAAATAAAAGCCATCAAAAATAACTTATCATAGCCCTTAAATACTATAATAAAAAAAACCCCAGACCTGAGGTAGTATAATAAAAGCCACATATACCACACCTCCTGCTTCAAAACAAAAAAAATCCCAGCCAGCTAGTACTTGACTTTTATAAAGACAATAATTAAAAAGAAGAAAAGTTTTCCAAGAGTCTTTGTCAGAAATTTGGTACTAAAGTTTATTGAGAAAGTTCAGCAACCCTCATACAAGAAATACAGGTCAAAAACTAACCGGCAGCAGAAGAATAAACCTTCCCAGAGAAGAAGCCTGGTACAAAGGGAATCCTGACAGAAGCATGAGCTAAGCCAAGAGGCAGAGAGCTGGCATCATTCACAACACTGTCCCCATCATGTGTCACCAAAAAAAAAGAAATTTTACTTATGGTGTGTACTGTGTCATGCCACCCTCTGCACAATTCCACGGAAAACTGAAGAAGCAAACAGCAAAACAGAGCCCCACAAAGTGCATCTATTGCCATGTCTTGTGCCCAGACACACAGTGGGAACTGCACTGCTCCTTAACAAGCAAATTAGTAAACGAGTATGTGTAAATATGTATACCATAATGTTCTTAGAGAACTCTTTGCCCACACAGAACTTGCTCACTAACACAAAGAAAAAAAGTAAACTATAGATACCTGAGAAATTTGAAAAAAGCCTTGTATAGGCAGAGAACCTATTCTTGAGCAACCACTGCTGAGTTTCTTGGATTGTAGCTGAAGGATGAAGCTGCTGTAAGAAACAAGATTGGATATGATAATTTGGATACTAAAAAACCCAAACAAAACCCAAGCCATTAAAAAAAATCTCCCTCAGTTCAACACTTTCTTAGTACCTATTAATATCAAGTGTAAATCAAATATTCTGACACAGCTATACAAATACAGTCATGATCAATACTAAAAAGCAAACACTCACATCTCCTGACCCTTGAGAGGTTCCATCTCCTTGATGATTTGGGGAGGAAGAATTGCTACAGATTATAAAACAAAAAAAAAGTATTACTAGAATTCCATAAACCAAAATATTTAAACATTTCTGAAAAGTAACATGAAATTCCCCAAACAGTAAGTATCACAGTTGAAAGAACTAAAATATTGAAACCTGTTAAAAATAAGAGAAAGACCATTCCACAGTATATGGACCAGACCATACCACTGTAAATAATTTTTGGATGAAGTGCAAGTTTGGTTTTAGTAGCTTAATTAATGCCTGAATACAAAATAGTTTCACTAATGCAACTTTTGTTGAAAAGCTTTTGAAGATACTTCTTGGGGGTTTTTCTTGCAAATTATACTGTGTATGAGGGCAGTGAAGACTGTTCTTACTGAAAAAAGCTAGGAATAGTTTCCATAGACAAGGACTAAATTACAGTAGCGAAAAGGTAAAGTATTTGCTACATGATGAAGGACAAGAAGTTGTTCTAAAAAATACGTAGTAAAAAAGAAAAATGGGGAGACAGAAGTAATTACCTTATAACTGAACCAGGTGATACAAATGTGATACTCTAAAATGAATATATGGGTCAAAACCATCTCCCAGTTTCCCAGTGGAAACAGAACACAGTTGAATTCACTCAGAACACATTTAGAATAAGCCTGATTAAAATGTTGCCTTTAATGGGGTACAGAATAGAAACCCACCTGTCTGGGACACTGTAGGTGTTATGCTGAGCAGAGGTGAACGTTGGAGCAGGAGTAGGACTGTTGTTTACAAATGTTGTAGGAGTATCAGGCCATGGTGAGCACTGAAGATAAAGAATTAAAACTTAAGTTTCTCTGGACAATATATTTTTTACTCTGATGCACACTTCTGTTATTTAAAGCCAGGGGTTTACCCACAGGATATTCTGATCTGCAATTCCAAATAAAGACTCCCTCTATCCCACACATTACATGCAGATATTCCAGGCTAAAATCAGCTCTGTTTTATCTTGTTCTTTTATGAAGACTTCTATTTATACTGTCTTCTCTTTAAAAAATTGAAAGTATTATTGGTGAAAGTGACAAAAGATCTGTACAGATTATTCAGTTTAAACCAAAACCAACCAACCCCCAGCCACCTGCTGGAAAAAAAGTCTTATCCTGCACAGGCTGTTTAAACTGCAGGGATAATGGCACAACAAAAAGTGTTCAGTAATAGTAAGTAAAGCTATGAAACTAGATTGCACCTTGTGGGAAGATCTAATGTCTCTGCCCTGAGAGCAATCAAATACAAACAGAATTTTCAGTAGAAATTTTGTAAATTCAGAATTTTTAATAATTTACTCCGGGACTAAAATTATGCTTACTTACATGGACTGATTTTTCTGAACTGCTTGGTAAACCAGAATTTTTTACACAAACTTAAGTCATCACAAGTATATGATAAGCCAGACGTCCAATTCTGTCAGTCTTTTTGGGGGTATTTTTTAAAATCGTCATGATAAAGCTTTTCAAAACAAGGCTACCTTTTAGTGCTTCCAACAGTATTAAAAATACAGTATTTTAAAGAAAAACAAAAAAAAAGGCAAACAGGTTTTGCTATGTTTAAAGACATGATTAAAACGAGCAAGAAGCCCAAGACGAGGTAAGCTAAGACCAGGCCTGTTAAGACAACAAAGATTTCTGATATATTTATCATGCACCAGTTAAATACCTTGTAAGAAATTTCCAGATTTATATCACAGCCTTGTAGAACAAAGGAGGAAGGAGGAGGGGAATAACTATTACTTAATATCAATGAAAACTTGTTTCAATAATTCTGTGTTGAAAAATCATTCCTCTATCTGGGGGAAACAGTAGTAAGTGCAACACCAGCTGCCATCTTCTGTAAGAGAGTTAATAACATTTCTGTGCTGGACCCCAGTCTTCACTTGTCAGCATAAGATCGCAAGTTCACCAGCATGGCACATAGAAGGAAAATAAATTTGTCTTGCATGCAAATAGTTTAAAAATGAGGAACTTCCTTTATCTCTCCGAGATTTGACTCAAACCAGGCATTTTTGTTAGCCACAGTATCCAGAGTCTTTGTTACATGGTCAAAGCCACCCTTTGGGCTACAAACGGTGCCCTCTGCACACAGCACGTTCCTCTATGACCCTGTAAGGTGACACATTCCTCTTCCAACTCTCTATATTCCCACCTGTTGTCCCTCTTCTCAAGCTCATTTTTATGTTACATTAAAGATGATACACTACATCAGGTAGCTAGAAGTAGCCTTCATTCCCTTCATATGTGGTCCAAAGCTGTAATTTTAAAATAAGAGCTCAACATAGTAATGTTAACTTTGTTCTTCTGAAATATTTTGAAAGCGCAATTAAAATTCTTAAATTTTGTGACATTCTCTTCCTAAATTTTAATCCAAGATATTTATGTGGACACACAGATCCAAGTTTCACATCGTTGGCCACCATTCCCTTACAAGATTCTAGCCACCATGTATTTAAATTCAGGGGCAGAGAAGAATGCACTGGTGCCAGAGAACAACTTTTGAGCCATTCCCAAGGTAGGTGCTGCAGTCGGTGTTTCTGTCCTTCAAGCCCAGCTGAAGGTCTTCTCAACGAAGCTCTGGGTTTAAGTCCAGGAAGAAGCACATTTGAAGTATTCAGAAAAATAAAATTCCAACCCAAAGCAAGTAGCCTTTCTTCTCCCATAAACTTGCTTTCCTACCTTGTCTCCTATTCCAGCAAAAACACCACTAACTATCCACTGAGACTCAACAAGCCAGTTAAAAAGATAAAATAAATAGTAAGTGTAAATACTACTGCAGCACATCTATTGCCTCCATTCTCCTTTTTTCTGCCTTACAAGTTGTGGAGGGAAAAAATGAGTATTTGAGCACTGAGACACTTAATTTTGAAAGGTTCAAGGAACAAGAAAGTCTCCCAGCAATTAACCCGAGCTGACTATGCTTTTGGAATCACTCTCAAGCACAAATGTCCTACACTTCACAAACTGGATTAAGCAAATGCCTGGCCACCAAATCCATTAACACTACAAAGACTAAGCAAGGATGTATTTTCTAACACCCTGCATGACTATTCTGGATTGAGGAGAGTGAGGGTTACAGGGAAAATGGATCACAGAAAGTGGCACTGCTTCCCTGAAAAAGCACCTCCCACTGTCACTGTCAGGGGCAGAACACTGGACTTCATCCTTGTGCTCTCATCAGTCAGGGTATTTCTTATATTCCTAAGCCAAAACTGAGTTAACCAAAGGACACTCAGCAAGCTAATGATGCTAATACAGAAGTCCCTGCCCAGTGGACACAAACCTAGGAGAAAATGTAACCCTGTCACAAGGAAGCATGCAGCTCCATAAAAAGCCATCACAGAACAGAAAGAAGAGTGGCATTATATCTTTACCTGTAATAAACAATCAATATATACTGACGAATTTACCAAGATCATGTTTTTGAGGTCTGAAGACTAACTGCCCTTCAGTGCTAGCACACTGCTACTAATACTACTATAGTCCAGAAACTGTCTTATTTCCAAATGTGGATTAATTCAGAAGGTGAAAACTATTTTGGTTTCAGATGTTTAACAGCCTTCTGATTAGGCCATGAATGAAGTTATGAAGTTTTACTGAGTTAAAAAGAAAGATAAGAAATCTAAGTATGACTCATCAGATTTAGGATATATAGCATTTAAACTCAGAACATTCCTAACTGCAGAGGAATTGCAAAATCTCAAATTATTCTAAGCCATGGTTTAATGTAATATCCCTTCCTACTTCCAATATGCTGGAATCTGCCCAAATTTGTGCCTTACAAGAGAGTAAAACTGAACCTTGGCAAAGAACTCAGTACTCTAGTCAAAGACCAAACAATCATGAAAACAAAATACAAAACCAAAATACAGTAAGTATAATTTGTTTTCCAAGTTAGACTTAATATGTACTTGGGCACACAGCACCTCCTCAGAGAACAAAGCATCAGTTTTCTTTTACATGGTATGGAGCTTTTTCAATCTTTCATGTCCACAACTTAATGTTCCAATTTATTTCAAGATCTATACCTGGAAGTCTTTTAACTACATGTGCTCTGTAATCAGCTCTATCTGCAAAAAATGACGATTTGACCAAGTTTAATCAAACTGTAGTTTATATAGTCTAGCCTGAGACATATAATATGCACTAATATAAAAACCAACCAAAATACTGCAGACAGAAAAAAGTGCAAAGGCCCAACTACCACAACACAAACTTTCCCACTTTTACAAATTCAAAGCAGGGGATAGAAACTGGTGGGGTTTTTTCCCTTTTTCATTAGTAAGCACTAACTTTTATATAGTAAGAGGAAAACAAAGTGCCTCCTTCATAAAATGACCCCTGAATGAAGGTCACCTGTACATAAACATCCCCTTTGAGGTCCAGAGGGCAAGGTTAAATTTGTAGCCTTTCATATTTACAGAAAAAGTTATCACTCCATAGTTTGAAGAAGAGTCTAACAAGCAGTTCAACTACGTGTCATGTCTGTTTGGACAATACTGAGATAAACACTGCAGTAACTGCAGTGAATGCACTGAATTTTGATACATCAGGTGAATTCAACGAAGTAATGAGAAAGCTTATCTAGATGGCATTCTTAAGAAAATAAGTGATAAGGGAAAGATGGGTGATGGTAGTTAGAAAAATCCCCTCTGGTTCTTTGAAAGGACAGAAGAGTAGAGCAGAACGACCATTCAGAAGGGAAGTTTCATCAAACTCCTTGCATTGTGTTAGAAACACATACAAATTAAATTGGAAAGAAAACAGATTCAATATTTTCTGAAGGAAGCATAGTAAGAAACCAGTCTGTCCAAATCCAAGTGTGACTGAGCTGGAAATAATCACATAGGCTAAAAAAGAAAAGGAAACAAAAATGGAAATGGAAATATCTAACAAATAGAACAGCAGAATCTTGGAGGGCTAAAATAAAAAAGCCAGCACACAAAATTTGATGCAAAAAGCAAGGAATGAAAAGGTTAGGTTAGGGGTAGCAGGAAGATAAAAACTCACAGCTTTAAAGAGAACTGTAGATTGGATCAACTTTAATTTCTGGAATTCAAGAGAAGGTAACAGACTACTATTTCTGGGCCTCTAGGAAGCAGCACAGACTAAAGAATAGTCAGCAGTCTTAACTGCATCTAATAAAATACATTCCAAACCAGTCTGGTTTGGGGTTTTTTTTCTGTAATAGAGCTACAGTTCCTACAGGACACGTGAAGTAAAAAGATCCATCATATAGAAACACGTAACATGTGAAAGAGGGTCCATCTCACACTTAAACATAGGGAAACACTTCTGCACTTTTTGTGTCTCAGCACCTCTGGGACAACAGTACCGCACACATGGAACATTTGATCTGCTCATCTGAGGGAAGTCTGGAAACAGCCAAAGCTGCTGATGGCCATGTCTGGAAAGACAGATTTGCAAGGACAGAACTGCTTTAAGTAGAAACATTTATCACCCCTGTCCATATTTACAGGGCCCACAAGAATAAGCCCGTCTGGTGACGAGAGAAAAAGGCCAATGAATTGGACTTAAGATGTAGATCAGATACTGCTTTTCTAGATCAAGCGAACACATTTTACATTCAACTTCCATAGCTAAAACCAGTACTGAGTGCAGAGCAATTACCAAGGCTTCACTACGAGTACAGAAAACATAGTGTTTCTTGGTATTTTTTAGGGGCTTGGTGATTTCTAATAATTTTGTTAATGATAAAAATCATTGTAATGATGGAAATACCATGTGTTGAAATCTGCAAACAATACCAAGTTAGCAAGGCTGAAAGGATTTAATCTAACATGGAAAAAATTCAAAATGGTCTCAACAAACTGACCAAATTATCTCAAGACAGCATTTTATTACAGGCAAATGGGAAATAGGAATAGTGAGCTGCACAATTAAGAGAACTGGAAAGCTGTACACAGCTGCTATTCAAAATAGGCAGTGGTTCATTATCCTTTGTGTGCCTTGGGAAAGGCATCGGAAGTCCAGTAATGTCCTACCTAAGCTTTTCTTCACTACAATTAAGGTAATGTAGAATTAAGGTAATTTATAGAAGCTTAGTATTCCAAGAGATTGTTAAGGAAAGGTTAGACAACTTCTAGGTAGGACTTAGCTATGGTTTGTCCTACTCTGGACAATGGATTTGTCTTATCTGTTTAAAAATACCTTTCTATATTATTCTTCCTATAAGCAACAACATTCAATGAAATACTTGTAACAGCAGGAGAAAAAAACACAGCAATTCCTCCAAGGACAAGCTTCAGAAGACGCTTTATAAGCGAAAGTGATAAAAGCCTGTTTTCTCCTGCCTCTCCCCCAGGGCCAGCTGGAACAAGTAAAAGAATACATTGCCAAAGAATCATAAAGGTGCACCTTAAAAGCAAGAACAAAAACAAAAAAAAAACCAACGGCCAAGAATAGTAGAAGGTAAATTCAGACAGCTCAGTGCATACAATAGTTTTGGGTTCACAAAACAAAAAATCCAAATATCCTCCAAAGAGCCCATCTGACTAACATTGCTTGTTCCTGCCCACCCAGTTACACAGGCTATAAACAACAAGAGGCATACACTGAAGTATTTTATAACCTAAATGTAAAACCTTATACATGACTTTCACAGATCATAAATACAAACCAAATCATGCCTGAGGGACAGGAGTGAGACAGTCATTGCTTAAGCACTGCTGGGAAAGACCTTCAGCACAGTATGCTTGTTCAAAGAACAGTCAAATAATCACCTTTCACAGTCACACTACTGACATTTAAACCTGCCAAATGAAAGATAGCTAATTGTTCCTCCTTAAGGAACAGCATTTAAGAAATCTAAAATGCTAACACTTGTCAGGATGACTGCACAGGACATATGTCAGGAAGGGCACAGGATATATGTCAGATTCCTTCCAAAGTGCACATATAGAGTTAACACAACACAGCTCACGAAGATGAGCTGACTCTTCTGAACTGCATTAAACCTGCTTGGAGCACAATATGTAGATGGCTAAAGGAAAAATCACTAACAACCATCTGCAACACAACATGGCTTCTTAAAAGTACTGATGTACATGAAAAACTTCTGCTGAATGTAAGTACAAATAGGAACAAACCACTAAATTTCACTGTTCTTACTTCCACTAATTACACATGTATAGGAAAGAAAAAAGCTATTTCATTTAATGTCACATAAACTGAAATTTCTTGACTTTTAAGTTACACAGTCCCTCTGCAACAGTTTAAGTGTTAGATTTAGGAAGGATTCCTTTGCTGAAAATAAACATGGAGTAATTCGGATACACAGAAGTGAATAAAATTAGGACACAGCAATGAAAGTATTTTTACTTTATATAATGGAAGTTTCTCCTATATCTAACACTGCACAAGGTATCTTGCATAATCAAAAGGTAAGCAGAAGTCCCTTACACTGCCTCGCTTTGCCAGAGAATCACCGTAGTCTGCTGGCAAAGTCCGCTTGCTGGACTTTTTCTGCTCATGTTCAACTGCATCTTCAATTATAGGCTCAAGCCTCATCTGGACAAACACCAAAGATGTGGATCAATTTCTTTTCATTATACAGTGAGGAAAGATCTAAAAGCCTTCTAAAAACTTCTGCAATATTTAGAAAACTGCACAGAACTCACTGATGTTTTAATAAAAAACCTACTGAGGCTCTGGCCTTAAATTCAGTAATCTCTGAAAAATACACTTTGAAGCTCAAACTTGGTAATTAAACTTTAGAGTCCCCCCTCTTTTTTTTTCTGCTTTTCAGCTGCAAGATTTTGAAATCTGTATTAAAAGTCTTGCTCAAGGGTTCAGTACAGTCAGTCAAACAGTGTTCAATCTAAAGTGTGTTTTCATACAAGCATCTATTGAGTATCTAAATCCAAGTTTACTAAACAAAATCTTAAAATTTAACGTTGCTGCTTGCTGGACAAGTTTGTCAAATAAAAAGCTTAGCTCTATGCAGAACTAATTCTTCCCCAACCCTTTCAAGACTGCAGCTAAGTAATGTGCTGTATCTATGTATAATCTCCTCAGTCAGCAGATGCAATTTTATTTTGTTACCTCTGTAAGAACTGTGGTGTCATATGAAGGCTGATACTTCTCTTTTTCATGTGCAGTTCGCTTTTCCATCTTTTCTCTGTCTGTTTTCTGTTTTCTGTCTGCTCCTTTGGGCTAAAAATGAACAGTTATGTGAACATGAACACAAGTGGAAAATGGTTTTATAACTGAAATCTGATCTCAGACATGAACCATTACAAGCAGTAATATAACGATTTCCCCTATCTTTACGAAAACTTAACTTAGAGACTTAAGGATCTGTTTTCTAATGTTACCTTAAAAACTTTGATTTGACAACTGGCTGAATGCAGATGATCTGTATATTCTCCATTTTCAGTCTGTTTAAAGGTGTCAACCTGAATCCTAAAAGGAACTCCTTTCTCTCCTCCGTGTTTACGAGGGGTAAATTCAGTGCTGATACAATGTACCTGAAAAAAACAATGACCAAACGAAAAGGATCCTCAGAAACATTTCAGGCATGGGCTTTATTATATGTTACCCACATCACATAAACAGTTTCTTGTAATAAATATTAGCAGAGCTATAAAAGGTCACTGTCTGGAAGAGTTTTTCATCTCATGCACACTCATCTCAGAGTATTTTCAAATATGCCCGACTCCTTTAAAAGTCCACAGACCTTTTAATCATGTGTGTAACTGTGTGTGTAATTGCTTCAGGTGCTACATCAGAACAAAGACTGGGTTTATAAGCCATAGAGACCCCTTAAGGATATCTAAGGAGAAAATCAGGGCAATAGAAGGAATTATGAACAATCTCACTGGACAGTGCTCCCAATATTTTCTACTTCCCTCTGGAATTTTAAGCGAGCCTTTAGAACGAGTGAACTATACTCGCATAATATCAGTTCCATTTTCAGTCTGTTATCATTTCTTCTAAGGATACGCATAAACAAAACTATTCCATAGTTTATCTCACAGTTCTTCAAGATGACCGCATTTTAGCAATTATATAACTCTTAGTAAAAAAAAGTATCTTTTATTGTACTAGATCAAAGTTAATTTACTGACAATATGGAATTTAACCTATTTTGACAGCCTGAGTAAGAAACAGTGCTACCTGAAACTTTACATCTATACTTTTTTATAATAAAATCATATCTGAGACAAAAGTAAGCAATGCTAATATGAACATTCTATCTAACTAATTTCCAAACAAAGCATGTTCAGTTGCCCTGAATACCAAACACACAGATAATAGAATTTCTACAAGGAAACCTATTGACATAGTAAGAAACATCTTTGGAGTGTCTGATTTAAAACCCTTACTTTGCAGGATAATTCTTTTCATTTTGAATCCTTAAGCCAAGTTTCTGCTGAAAGTAGTGGTGAGAGTCACTGAGAGGAATATAACTTAACTCTTACACTTCATACAACTAATTATTTTAACTATGACAGATTTCTTCAAAGAGCTTTTTGAAAGTTTTTTATTTAAATTCTTCTATAAACCCAAATTAAATAGAAAAACCTTATTAGAGACTCTAATAGACCTATGAACCTGTGTTTTTTCACAAAGATGGTATTTAATGGCCATTCCACAAATAACAAACTGAGAAGCTTTGTAGTTCAAATATACTGCTGTTTGTGACCTGAAAGGCACCACACACAGACATCCAGTCAAATAAAGTTTCAAACCTGAATAAAAGCAGATGTACATTTTGTTGGATCCCATAAAAATTCAACTGCATTGAGCTGGCTTGGATTTGTCTTGATATCAATGACTCCAACAGACATTGGAATATCTATTAAAATAAGTAGCATATATTTCAGAACAATCATACAGCAAGTAAACACTATAAATGAATTGTAATATAGGGTTACCATCAGGATACACATGGTAAGATGGAAAAACATAGGCTTTGGTGGCTTGACCAGTTTCTTAGGACTGATACAAAAAATCTTAGTAGATTTAACACATGAAGTGCTCAAGGTTTTGGGTGCTTTTTCATCCTCCTCCCGTTGCCACCCCTGAAGTTGTGCACCAAAAGTGATGAAGCTATGCAAAGTACAGAAACCAAGCTGGTTCCATTTTCACAATCTAACAGAGATAGTTACTTTTGTCTGCGTTCTCCTAATCCCTGCAACACCTAGCAATTCAAATTAGAAAAATTATTAGATGTCTAGGGTTGCAGAGTTGCTATCTGACTTATATAGCACTTAAAAGTTTGAAAAGAATGTGAAAGTGGTAAGAAGATTTATATTCAAAACACACACTATGACAAAGCAGCATTCAGAAATCTGATCTGTTCTTTTCCACCAGCCCCAGCATAAATGTGAACATGATCAGTTCAAATTTGGAAACTGAATTCCATGCAGTAGCAACAAACAGAAACAACTGTACCTAAGTCAAGAAGTCTGTCCCCAGGGCGGTTCCACTTCCAACCCTCTAGCTGCTGGTGCTCTGTATACTGCAATCTTCTGTCATGGAACACAACTCTTATAATGCTCTAATAAAGAAGAAAACAAGCCTGTGATGAGCCACAGAGTCACTACAAGTTTATAAACAGCCTAAAGATAAAGCACTAAAACACCCCAAAATAGCCACAGTGCCAATAAATACGTATTTACAGTAAAAAATTTGGCAACCATCAGTATCCCAAAATATTCCAGAAATTAGAAACAGAACTGAGCAGCAGGAGATACTTGAAAATGTGGTGAAAATGCAAGGGAAAATTACATCTGATTGGATACTCTAAAGGTCACTATGAATTACATACAGTGAACTGAGCAACACTGACAGCACAGTATCAACACTGTGTAGGCAACACCAAATTATTTTAGAAAGCAAACACCAAAGATTCATTTATTATGAAAAGTGGTGAATATTACTTGATCATTCTTTCACTGGGAATTCCGTGAATTTTTGTAGGACATTTTAAGAACTAAAATAGGAAATTCCCTTCCTAGTACTTGGAAGATATTGACCAAAAAAATCTATGATTTTAATTAATAGAATTAAAAAGTTTCAAACTTTCTCAGCTACTCTAGATGGAATATTCATCTGGAACAACTACAACATGATTAACTTTATTCAGCTAGAAGCAATTATCTAACAACATCTATTTTTGTGGCCAGTTTTGGTACTGCTAAATGAATGCACATACAAAGCAATTTGTTACACAGAGGCAGGGAAAAATACTGTACACATAGATTGTTAACAAATAGAATGTAGACAAATTTGCATGTTTTTTTCCATTATTCTACAGTCTTCCTTGTATTAACAGCAGCTAAAAGTGTCCACAAAACCCAAGAACCTTTAAATGGAGTGCCTCTTCAAGATGGATTGCATTTCCTTGGGTTTATTTCAAAGATAATAGAATGCAAATGTGTGCATGCATGTGCACATACAAACACACACACAAACACACCGTTCCTTCTGCACTGCAAACTGGCAAGCTTGGAACTTGGAAATATCCGCAGCCACCTTCACCACCTTGAAATTACTTCTTTGGTAAAGTACCGGGATTGGAAAATTCATTGATGCAGCATTACAACACCTTGCTGTGGTAAAATTTACTTTTTGTAAACTTCTACACTGCTTTGCCCTATTCTATTTACCAAATGACTCATCACCCACACACAAATCTAGAAAATTACAGCAGAGAGACACCCCAAAGCTACAAAGAAATAGCACCTAAGGGGGCAAAATACTCCACATGCTTATTACAGCAAGTCACCATGCCAGGTTGTAAAACGTTTAATTACAGAACTCTCAAATCTCACTTTTAAGCTCATGCTTAACTCTTCCTGAAATGATCCCTGAACAAGCATCCCACGGACATTTAAGAACAAGGCATAGGACTATACAAGCAAGCCAAAGTTCACAAATTACACAGCCCAAAGCTGGCAGGTAAAGATTTAGCCTCCCACAGGCATACTGTTCTGGTGCATTTATCAGCACCACTTTCAAAGTGACTTTAATTGAAGTTTTCCCCTTCTTTCCTAATACCTGAATAAGATTTTTTTGAGAATTCAATAAAATCAATAATCATCAGGTACTTAGAAGAAAAATCTAAACCCCTCCATCAGTTCTTGTAATCATCTGTACTCTGAATTGGGTAATTTTTCAGTTTGCCTTGTTTTCGTAGCTCACACAATACCTCAGATCCACAGTACTTTCTACTAACGTTGAAGCACAAGGAGACAAATTGAGGAAAGGGGCTCAGCTGTGGAATAAACTGCTCAACGAGTAGCAAAATTAGAGATCCATTTTCCTATGGATATATCTCCAATATGCCACTGCTGCAAAGCTCACAGGTTGGCTCCACATGTTTTCTGTAACATTTCTTAAGAAACACGCTCACAATACCTCCATTTCTATCTAAATGATCCTCTACCTTCCTCTCACCTCTCCTCATCACTTCAAATGGACAATGTGATGGCTCAGAAGATACTGGATACAAAATCTACAGACAACCATCTTAAGCTCTGCATAAATACTTAGGCCTCCAGTGCACACAAGTGTGCACTGGATACTTATATCCATATGTTTTTGTTCGTAAACATCACTGGTCCACATATTCTTACCAAATACCTAGGGACGGCAGAAAAAAAAAGTCCATAAAATACACAGTCTCTGGTTTGTTAGTAACACTTCTAGTGAACTTAAACTCACCTTCACCAGTTTTCCATTGATCTCTGGTATGTCTCCAGCTTTCCGATTATCTAGCATCCGTATCTCATAGGACTGACCTTTAAAGAGAAAAAAATTGCATCAGTAAAAGAGTAGGAGCACAAGGCTATTTTGTGTTTAATGCGTTTAGATTAGCTTTTGGTTCACAGTAGACAAGAATACCAGTACCTTACACTATATTGAGTTTGAGAGATCCAGATAGCAACGTGCACTTCATAGCATGCAAATTAACAAAACAAAGTGAAATTTTCTGGTCCCTTTAAAATCAGGGATATTTTCAAAGTCCAATTATTTCATTTTGCATCAAGTGTAAGTCCTTGCTTCTCAATTTTTTTTCCTGAAGACAAACATTTCAAGGCTGAATTCCTTTCTTTTTTAAAACTGATGAATGGCAACATACTGAGAACCATTAACTGGTCTTCCGAAACAAACTCTTGCAGACTTTATACTTTTCCCAAAACATAAATACTATGCTTCGATGTTCAATTCTGTCTATATACTGTTGCCTTTGTATGATTTTTAAGCTTTGTATAATTTCAAAAATAGACCTTTAAAAGAGACAGTTACTGGTTATATCAACAGTATGAGCAAACTTATCTTTCCCGTGAATATGATAAACTGCTGTGCTTCAGAAGAGGCAAAGCTTCTAGCAATTTATTACACAGGTTTTTTCTCCTTTCAGAGTGAGGAGCACATACTGACTCGCAAAATCACACTTCCCCTAACTAAAACATAGGATGAAATAGATTTCAACATGTTCACTAAGATGAAATGCAGTGAAATCCTCACCTACTCCGCCCTTCAGGCTACCTTTATGGTCCAGTGTGTAACACCTTTAAAAGACATTCTGACTTGTCCCACAAGGCAATAACCCTGTGAATGAGCAAATGATTTCTTCACCTCCTTTTAGTTTTCACAGACTGATGTTACTTCCAGCTATGGACCATTTCAGGGGTTTTTTGCTGGAACACAATTAGCATATTTATGTATATACTCTACACATGTACAGGTTTTCTTTACCCAAGCAGCATGTGAACATTGATACAGTCATTGATGACATAAATCCATATGAAATAGCTGTTCACCTAGTGCAGCTGAGTAAATAATATACAATTTCTCCTCCTACATTTAACAGGAGGAAACTTTTCCTGTTAGTGTGATTCGTTCAATTATCAGCGTTATTCTACTCACACAGCTATTATATGTAAGTTCAACTGTATTTAAAGTCAGCATTTTTCAAATCTAGCAATATTAATAAACTTTCTCAAGTATTTCTCTGTTCTCTCTCAACATTTTTTTGGGGGGGGTAGGGAGCTGAGTGAAGAAAAAAAATTCTGATTGTTTCCTCAAGAAGTGTGGCTAACCTTTTACAGGTACAAAATAATATTAAGACAGTAGATTTGACAAAGGTAAAAATCAAAGGATATGAGACTTGAAAATGTAAAAACAGCTCTGGAAATTTTCAAGACAGAGGAACAGATATATTCCATTTTGAAGTTTTGGACATGTAGCTGCTCTGAAAGTGTGAAAAGCAATACAGCACTGATTTTTGTCATGCCTACATGAGACCTATATATGCTATTTTCTCTGCTCTTTCCTGAAGAGCAGCCAGAGGAGCAAGGCAACACAAGCTATGGACAGTAACTGCCCCCTGCTTCACACTGATTCTGCAGTAATTTGGTCACAAAAATACCAGAATGTTCAAGTTTGAAAGGGACTTCTGGAGGTAATCTTGGCCAATCCCCCTGCTCAAGGCAAGGCCACCTACAGCCAATTGCCCAGCACTAAGCCTGGCTGGTTCTGAGTATCTCAAAAGATGCTCATCCAGCCCATACTTCTTTTCTCTGTAAAGATCTTACGGGAGAAACCAGTAAAAGCCTTACTGAAGGAAATCACTTGTAAACAATACCTACTACCCTCCCCTTGTCTAGCAAGCCACCCAGTTCCTTGTGGATGTTTATCAAGCTGGTCTAGCATGATATCTCCTTGGGAAATCTGTGCTGACTATGCCTGATGATGATCTTGTCCTTCATGTACCAGGAAATGGTTCCCAGGAAACATTGCTCCATCACTTTCCCAGGAAGCCTGCAGTTCCCTGGGTCCTCCTTTTTGAAGTTAAGATCAACATTAGCTTTCCTGTAGTCTCAAGCACCTCTCCTAGTCACCAAGATCATTCAGAGACTCCCAAGAGTGTCCTCACAGTGACATAGGGCGCTGCCCTCAGCACTCATGGGTGCATCCCACCAGAACCCCTGGATTTATATATGTTCAGTTTGCTTAAGTATTCCCTGACCTGTTCCTCTTCCACCAAGAGCACACATTCCTTGCTTCAGACTCTCCCCTCATCTCTAGGGCCTAGGACTCGTACAGACCAGTGATACCAGAAAAGACCGAGGCGAAGAAGGCATTGAGTACTTCAGCCTTTTCCATGTCCCGTGTCACCACAGCCTCTGTCCCACTCAGCAGGGGGCCCATTTTCAGTAGTGTTCCTCTTGTCATTTACGTACTTACAGAAAATCATCTTGCTTTTGACATTCCTCACCAGATTCAGTTCCAGCTGGGTTTTGGCTTTTCTCATTGCATCCCTGTAGGCTTGGACAGGATCTCTCTATTCCCCTCAGGTTACCAGTCCCTGCTTCCACGTTCTGTATGGCTATTTTTGGTATTTGAGTTCCCTTGCTTACCCATGCAAGCCTCCTGCCATTTTTTGCCTGACTTCCTGTTCATTGGGATTTGCTGCTCTTGAGTTTGGAAGAGCTGATCCTTGAATGTTAACCAGCTATCTTGGGCCTCTCTTCCCTCCAGAGCTTTAATCCCATGGGACTCTGCTGTCCTGAAGTCCAAAGATGTGATCTTGGTCTTCTGCCCTGCTTCTTTCTCTCAGAATCATGAAGTCCACCATCTTGAAGGCAGACAAGGCTGACTGACCTTGATATTCACAACCCCAGTGAGCCCTTCCCTGTTTCATGAGGTATAGCAGAACTATCCTCTATCACTTGGGTCAGGAAGCTGTCAATCAGCACGTTCCAGTAACCTCCTGGGTTGCTCATGCCCTGCTGCACTGTCCCTGCAGGAGAAACCAGGGTGGTTGAGGTCCTCCTACAAGGAGCATGGCCTGTCAATGTGAGGCTACTTCTAGCTCTTCAAAACAGATTTCATCTACTTGCTCTTCCTGGTCAGGTGGCCTACAGCAGGCACCCACTACAATGTCATCCATACTGTCCTGCTCTTTAATTCTTACCCGTAAGTTCTCAATTGGCACATCACCTATCCCCTCAGCAGAGCTCCAGACACTTCAGCTGTTCTCCCACATAATGCCTAACTTCCCTCTCCCTTACCCTCTTGCTCTGCCTTTCCTAAAGAGCCAATATCCCCACACTGTAACAGGGCACTTCACAAGCCATCCCATCACGTCTCTATGATGCCAGGATCACACAGATGTCTTAATTCCTCATGTTTACTTCCTACGCCACTTGCACTACTGATGTGTGAGCACTTCAGAGGCACCTCACCACGCTCACTTACCACAAAGGGCTTTGGAGTTCCCTTGGAATGATGCTCCACAGGCATACAAATGCTGGAGACGATCCCATTTAAGGCCCCTTTTGTTGATGCTGTGTTCCCTTTCATGCTCTTTGCTTATGGACCATGTCCATCACTCCCTCACAGTGCTGCTTGTAACTCCCTCCCTCCCTCATTGCTCCTGCTTCAAAATCCTCTTTACCAGGTTAGTCATGAGTGGCAAAGGTACCTTCACTTTCCAAGCTGGATCTCATCTTTCCCAAGCAGTTCTTTGCACTCACAGAACTCCACGCTTTCCTGCATTGTGTAAACCAACCTAAAAAATGCTTTCCCTTTAAATGCAATTCTCTTCCATACCACTTCTGCTATTCCATATACATCTAGCTGAAGAGCAGCCAACTCAAAACACTGTCCCACAACTCCAATAAGCATTCTCAATGGACCCATTTAACAGATTTCGGCGTAAGAACCCTGAACAACCAACCATCATCACTCCAAGATCTGAATTTCTAGAATCAGCTTCAGCTGAACATCTAATTACGTTAAAATATTTCATTAGCTCATGGAGTATTCTCAAGTTGGAAGAAACACACAGGAATTGAGTACAACACCCTGCTCCTCACAGGACTACCAAAACCTCAATCACATGACTAAGAGCATCAGCCAGATGCTCCTTGAACTCTGAGTGACACTCTAAGTTATACTAATTAAAATACTTACTGACAGAGGGTAAAGTCAGGGCTTGTTTAAGCATTGCCTTAGGGAATGTCACCACAGTTTAACAGAGAGGGCAAACGTTCCCACTGCTTTTGATATTCCCAAGCCAGGAAACTAAAACAACTGCTGACGAAACTAAAGAGGGTACTTTCTTTTGAAAATTATTTAAGGCAAGACGCTGCCTGAAAATGGGGCCAAACTAGAAACCAGATAGCTGAATAACCAGGATGTAAATTACTCTTTTGCTAGACAACTCAATCCAACTCATTACACAAATGTCTATATCAGCACAACTCAGTGATGCAAACCAATCCTTATTTTAAGCTGCCTTCAGTATGAAAGAAATCATGTCTCACAACTTTTTTTATGTATCACAGAATCTGCTGAGTTGGAAGGGACCCACCAGAATCACTGAGTCCAACTCCTGGTCTTACACAGGACACCCCAACAGTTACACCATGTGCCCAGCAGCATTGTCCAAAAGCTTCTTGAGCTCTGTCAAGCTGGTGCTACGACCATTCCCTGGGGAGCCTGTTCCAGTGCCCAACCACCCCTTGGGTATATACATATATATACACATGCTAACTAGCTAGTAGAGACATTTTAATGAAATGGTCTTAACCTGGGCAGTAAATGTACTGTCCTTCTGTCTGAAGTACTAGCACAGAGAGGAAGTTTGCCAACTGTTTTTTTCTTCCCATATTTACTTAAGGAAAGGGTATACTAATGCCCTCATTTTTCAACATCAGGAAAAGTTACCCAGGACACTGAAAAATACCAAAACTTCTTTGCCAATGAAATCTTTATATTAAAAGATATTTTCAAGGACAGATGAAACATTTACAGTCATTTTAGACACCGCCATTTTAAATGGCAAGCTGTTGTCAGAAGCAAGACAACAAGCACTTTCTTCCTTCAGCATGCTGCCTGGTGCTCTGTCTTCATATTACAGCACAGTCTATTGAGATTTCCAGTCAAAATCCACAAGGAAAAGAAAGCTGAACTAGATATAAGAATGGAGATCCTAGGGCACTAGAGCCAGAGGAGGGGGATGAAGGGGTGGGAGGGTACAAAGCCATTTATATGGTCCAAAACAAATGCTAAACTATTTTAGTTGAGTGCAGAACACTAGCTGACTAAACTTAGGACACCAATGTAATTCTCAGAGGTGAGGAAGGTTTTATCATATGGCAATGACTATATTCAGATTGTTTTACCTAGCAGTCAGTGTTCTCCCTAGAAAAAAAAAATCAATTTTTATGCAAATTAACCACAGGCTATGAGGAAAAAAACCCAGTCTGATTCACATGAAGTATTTATCTAGTTAATTTCCGACAAATGTATACAAACAGTGAAACACACACAAATTCCAAAGGTAACTGCACTTATGTTTGTGTTCAAACATAATAGTGTTCTGGACAGATATGACTGGCTAATTTGACAGCAATTACAGTGGCCCCTTTTGTGCAACACTTCTTGTTCAGGGACTAACATTTATTATTACTTTTGGGTGCTGTTTGTGTGTTCCTCATGCAAATATTCATTTTAATTTGCTCTTATCAATGAAATTTAAACAGAAATGCAAAATTAGTCCTGAATTTTCAGCTATTACTACCTGAAATTTTCCTCCTAAAAGTTCTAATGGCTTGATTTTATTAGGAGATAAGGGAGATGCAGAGGGGAAATACACAACAGGAAAAAAAACAAACCCCAAACCAACAAAGGAAGAAAAAAAACCACCCCCACCAGAATCCAAAGGGGAAGTAACACCGTACTATAGCTGTGAGCCTACAAGCTGGACAAAAAGACTTTGAGTAAGGCATCCAACCTAGTTTCTGACATGTATTTATTTTGGATATACACACATGTATCAAAACATGAAATACCATTCCAGTTTGACTTGCACCACAAGCTGCATTCACATATGTATACCAACCTTGATTCAAGTATGTGAGAGTTTCATCATATAATTTTACTGCTGGAGATGTTGCAGCACACATAACATACTGGAAAGGTGGATGTTTGGTCTCATTTTCTTGTGGAAGGCTGGAATCTTCCTGTTTGAAAATAGGCAGTGCCAAAACATCACTGAAAAGAAAAAAAAAAAAAAGAAAAAAAAAAACCACAAAATTTAATTTTGACACTACTGGCCCTGTTTTGATTGAAGTTAAAGAAAAAAAGTTGTTTGTGACTTTTAAAAAATCCACAGTGAAATACATACAGAATATTGTTACTCATTTTATTAGTAAAATCTATATGAGCAGTATCCAAAACATTTTCTGCCAGAACTTTAGGCTAGGATACATAAACAGTACCATGGGACCTCAGCAGACAAACAGTTGCACTGATCCTCTGAAAATTTAATCTTTGTTCCTTGTCTCCGCTGAAAAAATTTAGTTCTTTCAACTTTTCACCTGTCAAAACAGCCAAGCTTGCCTAATAAACACGCAAATGAAAGCAAGGCTTTTACTTTCTTCTTTGAAATAATGTATTCCCCAAAGTAAGTTAACCACACTGTGAAAGTATCTCTCTCCTCATTCAGTACCACTATGGCTAACCTATTAATTCTGTTGAGATTGTCAATCTTTTCTCAGGCTTTAGCACACTGATTAGGTAAAAAGTGATTAAGCAGCAGATTCACAAAACATAAGCTACAGAAAGTTTATGCCAAGATTCACTTCACTTATCTAAGATTCACAACCACCAGAAAAACCTTGGAAACGCTAAGTTTCTAGAGAACAAAGAGTAATCCATGTTGTCCACAAGCTGTGGTAAGAAAGCTTCACCACAACCAGCAAACACATCTTCTGCTTTCTACAGAAATTAGTAATCTGTATTAGCAATAGATTAACTTTCCTTGTATACAGAAATCTTTCATAAATTAAACCTTTAGTTTTTCCTGCACTGAATTTTTTTCACGATGAAATCATCTACAGATCCATGCAACTTTCTTTAAAAATGTTTCTAAAGTGAACTAAGATCTCACACCACCTCACCTGTTTATTCAGTTTTTAACCAACATGTATCTTGTTTGTATCTCTTGCAGTGATCACAAACATAGATTTAATATATTTTGTAAAACAATTATAAATGTCTGTATCTCACTACTCTTTGTACATTGTATCCTAAAATTTTTGAAGTAAAACTGGCCTTTTTACTGTTCCTCATTTCTACAAGTTTGCTTTATTTAAAGAGCACTCTATTAATTCCTCTTGAATTCCAGCTCATATCTGAAGAATCAAGAAAGTGTATCATAATAAATTTTAAAAATGAAATGACAACCAATATTTTTGTATCACATCGGGTTATAATATAAGTCTTGGTCTACTTAAGTCTTAGATATGCAGAGTACAGGTGGAGCATCCCAACTTTTCTTTCAGAGCAAGTGCCACATTCAGTAAGGGATATCACTTCCTGGGCTACCTGGAAGATGCTATATTGACTGGAACAAGAAAATATTTATGAAGGGTGAAAAAGTTCAAGAAATTTGTCTATACCTTGTAGAGATTGTACAGTGTCTCCCCAAAAAGCCAGCTGGAATTAAAAAAAGAGACCAAAAAAAAGAAAATCCAAACAGGTTCTCTTTCACTAGAAAGAAACCACTGGAGATGCTACTAAGACTGAGGCAGGCAGGACAAGTACACTGTCCAAAAAAGCATTACAAGCCTACTGAACTGTGTCCTAACTACTTCTGATGCCATTTCCCCAAACTGGCACCCAGAGAAGACTTAAGTAAGTTACAAAGAAAGATGTGAAATAAACTCTTAGAGGAGGACACCCTTAAAAGTGTTTACTTATCCAGAGACAAGGATCCATGAATAGGACACAATCCCTAGATCGGTGACTGCTCCTTGAGGATGACTCAGAAGAAACAAGGAGATGCTTCAAGTCCTGATGTCAGTCAGGAGGGCAGCAGGAGCAGCCCAACACAAGAGGGAGCACCGTGACAAGCGGAGGGAAGCGTGGTCCCAAGACAGGACTGCTACACCAAGAACCCATGCTCGCCACACACTCTGGCACACGCAACACAAGTGCTTTTATGAGCAGGAACTTTAAAATGGCAGGAACACGGAAACAATGGCAATGTTTAAAATACACACACACACGAGTCGAAGTACAACAACCAAGGCATGCGAAGTACCTCACCAAATAAATTACCTGTAATTCTTGACTAAGTTCTGCAGCACTTGCCTTCACATAACACACAAGATTAAAGACAAGTCTTTTGTGTATTCATGAAAAATATCTTTAAAGCCTTCATTTTCCACTCACAATTTAAAGTTAAAAATGTAGCTGGTCTGGCTTAAGAAAGCATGATGTGGTTAATGAATTAGGTAAGAGACATGGCATTGAAAGCCTACAACTACACCAATTTAGGCAGCTTTAAACCAGCTTTTGCTAATACTTACAAAGCATAATGACTAACTGCCACTGCAGAAAAAGAAGGAAAAATAAAGACATCCAACTCTACAGCTGAGCTGTAAAGAGAGCAAAAAGTTCATTCTTAAATGCCACCATTCCAAAAAGTATTCCAGAAGACAGCAAAAGGCAAATTTTTCTTACAAAAGTCTTCTGGGTACTAGTACACTCCAAAGGAAAAGAGAAGCCAATGCAATGTAAACTCCTTCCTAGAGCATCTTTAAATACCATTTAAATAACATTTTGATTCATTTACTTGCAAAGAATGAAGTATCAGTGTTTTTTGCACTTCACCATACACTCTTTCCCCATCTAAAAACAGATTAAAGCTGCAGACAATTAAGAGTCAATAAGGTATGAGTAAAGTATTTCCAATTAAGACCTGAAGTATCAGTTTAAATAGGGACTAGCTATATTTCACAGTGACAAGCATTTTCTACAAAATAAAATTCATTGCTCATGCAGCACAGCTGAAGAAAAGATGCAAAGACTGCTCATAATTCAGAGAAGGAAACCAATGGGAAACAGAAACGTAATAGTTTTTAATGTGCTCTTTACTTAAGCTAAAGATGATAAACTGCATATAATATATGCTATTGTGTCAATCACATTCCCAGAAACTATGGTTAATGCTTAATCTTTTTACCACCTCTAATCTTATAGTGATTCTATTTTAACACCCAACAAAACAAGAAACCAAATCAAATGCAAAGAAATCCCACAAACAAACAGAACCCAGAGAACAGATCAGCCTTGCCAGTTTCAGCCTCTTTCCCCTCAGACTCCCATTACAATTTCTGCACCTATAATGACCCAATGGCCCAGCAGTACAAATCATCCACCCATAATCAATCCCTGGCAGTCTCCACGTTTATGTATACTTATGTAGGCATCCTTCAGTCATTTTCCTATTCACCTAGTGAAATCTTATTTTCGCTAGGCCAGTAGAGATTAGAGACAGGGACTTGTAGTGCCAGCTTTGCTTAAGTTATTTCATACAGAAAAGAACTTCTTACCTAAAGTGAAGTGCTCACTGGCAGAGCAGCCCAGATGGAGGAAAAGCCAAGTGTTCCAAAATAGCTACTGTTGAAATTATTTCAGACTACAGGAGAACAGAGAGCTTCAAGAGACTGATTCTATTCTTTTTTTGCCATTGTTAACTTTTGACCTTGTGAAGTAAAGACTTCTTTACTTCACTTGTCTCATTTAAGTGAACTTTAGAACTATAAGCAAGCTGATGTATGGGGGAGTAGTAACGTTCTGAAGGACAAGTAGCATCTTTGCTTGTATTTTTTTATGTCATTTGAGAAAGTCCATCTACCAAGGCTTACTCTCCTGATGGAAAGAACTCTGAGACCAAGATTTTAAAACTCTTAGCTCTGGTAAGAAAAGTCTTATCTCAGTTCCTCAGAATGTGTTATCTAAAGCATTCAAATGAAAGGCATTACTTTCTTCCTACAGGGAGGAGGAAAATTTATCCAGAAAAAAACCCAATAGGAGCAGTCTTCATTACACCCCAAAGGCAGGCAGTAAACATATCCTCCATCACAAGTCTTAGCTACTTATGCTACAGAGGTGCATACACGAAACATCACCATACAAAAACAGCAAGGCTTAGAAGAGGAAGCAAGGTGAATGTTACCACTTGAACTATAGCATCCAGTGGGATGCATCACATGTGAGAAGCTGTCCTATGTCATGTAGGTTACATGAGCATACTACAGAAAGACAAAGAAAAATGTAATTTATCCCTCCATGCTTGTGAAATGCGTTTGTAAGCCTTCAAAATCACCTTCCTTACAAATTTAAAACCCTCTTTCCATGCTTTGCCCAAAGCATTTAAAAAAAACCCCTAACACACACATGCAAAACAACCCTCCCTAATAATAATAATAACAATAACAACAACAACAACAATAATAAGAGGGTCAAAAAATAAATTAAGATCTTCCTGTCCTTACAAGAACAGGAATTACTATGTCATCAAAATTCAAACTGATGTTCCATCAATCATCTGCCTTATCTATCTTCTGGATTGTATACTTTTGGGTGTGAGTACTAAAGCATACCAAGAACACACAGGCCTTTTGAAACTTTAAGGCATGGTTTTTATGAGGACAAATACCTTAACAAAAATGTTTCTCAAGCAGTATTTGAATTAAGAGTTATGATCTCAAAGCCAAGCTCTGAACTGTTCAGAGGTGTGAGTAAGCCTTAAATGTAAGGCAATGGGAGACCTGATACTCCCTAACAATTTCCCTATGTCCACAAAAGCAAGTTTGATGGGAGACAAGACCCCTGGAATTAATTTCTGGGAAATAACTTTCTCTGCAGCAGCTATCCAAGAAGTCCAACATGAACAAGAAACAGGTGTAAATGTAATGCTGTTCCTAGGAGGCCCACAGACCCTCACGCAGAAACTCAGATGGTGAAAGGCTTCAGTTTAAGGGGAGTCTGGCACAAAATACAAGAAACCACAAATGAAAGAAAGAAGAAAATGCCAAGACCAAAACCTGTGTCCTTCCTACCAAGGAAAAGAAGAATGTTCACCATGACAAATCCAGAGTTCCGCATCCACTCCTCTGACACAGGGAGGTCAAGCAGCTGCTCTAACTCGCAACAGCTTAAGTACAGATGGCTCCTACATAGGAGAACACCTGGAGAGCAAATCAAGGCAGACCTGCTGCCCTGCTCTCTATCTGGTATGTCCCTCCAACATGAGAGGTGAAAGGGAACACGGGAGACAGTTCTGCACTTTGAAGTCTTTTCCTTAAAAATTAAACTGGCCCCTGACTTTTTGTAATGTATTCACACACTCAACTTGGAAGAAAACAGAACAACAACAAAAAGCCCCAACCCCAAGCCAACGTCAACAATGTACAACATGAGGTTTATCTTTCAACATGTTTTATTTGTGGTGATGAAGCAAGGAGGCTAAGGTTTGTGGGTTCTCTTTTTCTTCAAATGCCTAGTTCCTGACAGGTATTTACATATTTGTGTGCTTGCACAAAGAATCAAGCTTAAATTCTAATCAGTACAAAACACTTTATTTTAGAGTAGATGTCAGTGGAAATTATTTCTTCTACAGTGCAATGCATAAAAATATAGAACAGACCACTGAAACAGCTTTATAATGTATTCTGCAGAAAACACTTTGTACATCAAAAAAAAGAAAAGAAAAAATTTAGGATACCTTAAGTAAGCATTCCTCTTTCAGAAACCCAATATAACCAGCAGTAGAATCTCAAAAGAGTGGGAGACATTAGGCAAAGCATAAGCAGCAATTTTGTCTGTCATAATATAACAGCAGCCAAAAACAGGGCCTGAATGAGGTAACTCTTTTTGGTTTTGCACAGCAACCATGAAGTTAAGGTAGCAACTGTCACGACCCAGTCATGTTTATCAGAAGCCAAAAAAGGATGCCAGAAGCTGTTAGAAGACAACACTCTCCCTCTCTCCACCTGAAAAAAGAGCTCTAAGTTGTAAGATAGTGTTCTCTCAACTCCTCACTGACCATCTCAGGGTTACTTCAGCCTGAGCTGCGCTCGAGAGATGGAACACAAAATCCCCTCACCATCCCACAGCACAGTATGGAAACAAAACCAAAGACTGCATTAGGCTTTCCTTCTTTTCAACCAAGGCAGCAGAGAGTTTCATTCTCCAAAGACACTTAAGTTGTTTGGGAGATGCAGCAGAGTCAAACCGACTTGAGTCTCCAAAAATGGAGGATTGTCTGGATGTATTTTCATACAGTCTTTTGTAGAGACTTTCCCATTTCAGAACCAAAAGTCTTTTTTTAAAATCTAGTTTGATGAATTTCAGGTGTTAACCTATGAATGTGTACCAAAACAGCTACTCCTGAAATAATTATCAAGTTCCCCATGACAGGCTAGAATTGTAGCACTACTAACACCATTGGAACTGCAAGCATTTAAATAAATCCATATACTAAGCTTCCAAATTACACATAAAAATTCAGTCATTAAGGTACTTGTCTGTCTATTAATGCTCAATTAACCCAATTTATATTGATTCATTAATCTAATAATTCATTAGATGAAAAATTGAATTCTGCTAGAAAGATGACAGGCAGTTCTTTGAAACTTGTCTTTTCAACTAAATAGCCTCCATTTTTTAGCAGTGCATAGCAACCATCAGTGGTCCTCAAAAGTACACAACTGCTGTTGTGTTACAATGGATATTATGAGGGATTTATAAGAAAACATGATGGGTGTCATTATCAACTGAAATTAACATTAACTCCCTGAAATTAACTCAAAACTCACTATCACCAAAGGGCACAAGGTTTTTATATAGGTTTTGGTGCAGGTGTTATTTGATACATCTGACAACTGTTATTATCAACTGAATTTAATTTTGTGATTATAGGCAGTTTCTTATTGCATGAGAAGGTGCTAGAACAGCAATCAGAAAAAAGGAATTTCAAGACTTCATAAGGAAATTTTGAAAACTATTTCAAACTATGTGAATCTGCAGGGAAATCTGCTGCCTTCTAAAAAAATGCGAAAATCCTACAATGGATTGATGACCAATGGACATGTGCAACTTTCTTAGTATGAGTAAAAACAGGACTAATGCCATATATTCTACCTAAGGGCACTGACTCATCATCAACTCCAGGAAGCATCAACTCCTTTGTATATAACTCCAACAGTTAAAAGAATTACATGCAGATCTTCCTAACAAAATCAAGGGGGCATATACCTTGAGGAGCTCTCCCAGCTCTCTCCTCTAGGCAATATTTCATTTTCTTCTATCTTTTTTGTAAGAAAGTGACAAGTAATTAACTTCTACTGGCATACTGAACAATGACAGAGCAGTATCTCTCCTATTCATGCTTTGCCACTTCTCTTGGTTTTCCCCTCTCACATCACTTAACAGACCATAATTTCTCTAAACTAGAAATCTAACCAATATATAGAATAACTTACATACGTGCTGAATCACTCTGCATCCAGCAAACACTAATGGCAATTAGGTGATCCCTTTAATTATGAGGTCCATGATTAAAGTTACAAATACTACTACTGCTGTGTAAGTTTTCCAAAAATACACTGTAGACAAAGTGTGTAACAAGATTCAAGACTAATATATAGCTTAGCTTATACAATACTACTTTTTCAGTGCTGTTTTTAATGGCTACAACTCTTTCTGTGGTAATTCAGAATGTCCTAATAGGCATACGTAGCAAAAAGCCACTTAGGATTGCTACCCACCATAAGATGACAGGCCAGAAAAAACTATATCCAACAACAGCAAAGATGACAATTCTTAGAGTTCCTAGAAACTGAAGTGTGTGCATTACTGGGATGAGAAATGAAGCTCTGAAAACATAGGAAAATATGAAAAAAAACAAGAGTCAAAATGCAAAAGTTTTAATCATTAGAGATCCTAGAAAGAACTGAATTGAGGCAGAGAAGAGCAGTTCTTGAACAGGAGCACATGCATTTTCCATTGGTGTCTGCACACTAAGAACCCATCCAGGCAACATTCACACAGCTACCCACAAAAACTGGCATGCCACTTCAGGGGATGAATGTCAGAAGGTTTGCTAAGACAGAAATGGGACAGAAGTGGGATAAAATCCAGACAAGCTGAATATAAAATCAGGAGTATTCTTATCAAGAAAGATGAATCACCTTGTTCTCTGAACTGGCAAGTTCTCAACGTTATTTTTAACTGAAAAAAAAAAACCCCACCAAACCAAACAAAAAAACCCCCAAAAAACAAAAACAAAACAAAACAAAAAAACCCACACCACACAAAAAAAACCCCAAAAAACCCAAAAAAACAAAACAAAACACACCCCCAAACCCACACAGAACAAAACTCCCATCAAAGACATGTCCCACCATAAATCCACTGAACTCACAATACCAAATACTATCAGAAGGGTCCTCGTTTCTATCCAGCAGAAGCCCTGTTTTGTAACTTCCAGCAAAGACACTGCACTGCCAAACACTTTACCTGAGAAATACTGCCTTGAAATATACATAATAGATGAAGTTTGAGGTCACCTGCAAGTTTCAGTTTTCCCTGAGAGAGAATGTGCCTTTCATAGAGACCAGGCCATCAAAACTATCAAAGGCAACTGTTATACTTCTCCAGACTTAAAACACTGACTAACCCTGATGAAAACCTTAGACTTAAAAGTCTCTCGGTGCCTCCAAAACAGTTTCTCATTTCTACACTAAGTCGTCACTCAGGAATCCACACATTCTGCCCATGAGCGAGATAAAATTCACCCGAACAAGTACAGTTTTATCTTAGCTTCCAAAAGGCACATCCAAACACTACTCAACCACTCTTAACTTTGCAAAACCTGGAAAACAATCAAAAGGTAAAGAAACTGCCAAGTTGACTATGAACAGAAAGAGCTACGCGGCAAGAAAAAAAACCCCATCGCTAAAGCCATACTACATAGAAGAAAACCCTATCACTACACAGAATTACAGAATAAACAGAGCGATTAAAGTACAACAATACTACTACCCTATTAACTACAACGTTTACGTGCTCGAGAAAAAACATTTTTAACCTAGCAGAAAACATCTATTGTTTATTTCGAACAAGAATTACATTCGTCGAGTATTAGATGATCATCGTTTGGAACGTGGGGTGCGGTTACATCCCGCAGGGACAGCGAAATGTCAGTTTTAGGGCAGGAATTTCGCATATAAAGGGAACAGCACTCCAGCGCAGGCAGCTGCCCGCCCTTCCCGAGCGGCCACCTGCCAGCAGCACGGGAGGGCAGGGCGGGAGCCGCTCCGACACGTGCCCACTCCTCGGGAAAAGCTTTCGGAATTAAAAAAANNNGAAAAGGAGAAACCCCGGCTCCTTCCCGCGCAGCCTGCCCAGCGGCACGGGCAGGGCTGCGCGGCCCAAGGAGGCCGGCGGGGACGCGCCGCCCAGCGCCGGGGATGAGCTGCGGGACGAGTTACCTCATGCTGTAGGCACCGGCTCCCAGCTCCTGCCCGATGCCCGAGAGGCTGGCGTCGAAGTCGTGCACCAGCCCAGACTCGATCACTTCATCCATCTTCAGCACCCACGCCATGTTCCGCCGGCCCCGCCGCGCTCCCGCCGCGGGAGGAGCCGGACG
>VYXC01012885.1:0-296865 GCA_013397175.1 Platysteira castanea
ATGATACGGGTCTAAAAATCTGACTGATATAAGATGGCTCTTATAAGGGTTTTCCACACTACTGATACAGAACCCATGGAATCATAGAGCAGTTTTTCTTGGAAGGGACCTTTAAAGGCCATTGAGTCCAGTCCCCCTGTGATGAACAGGGACATCTTCAACTAGACCAGATTGCTCAGAGCCACGTCTGAACGGATCTTGAATATTTTCAGGGACATCCACCCTCATTGTAAAAGATTTCTTCCTTATATCTAGTCTGAAACTGCCCTATTGTAGTTTTAAACCATTACTCCTTTTCCTGTTGGTAAAGGCCCTATTAAAACTATCACCCAATTTTTCTTATAAGCCCCCTTTAAGCACTGAAAGGCTGCAATCAGGTCTTCCTGAGCTTTCTCTACTACAGGCTGAACAATCCCAACTTTCTCAGCCTTTCCTCACTAGAGAGGTGTTCCAGCCCTCTGATTATCTTCGTGGCCTACCTCTGGACTCTCTCCAATGTTCTTCTGTTGGGGTCCCAGGCCTGGACACAGCACTCCAGGTGAGGTGTCACAAGAGTGGAGCAGAGGGGCAGAATCCCCTCCCTCGCCCTGCTGCCACACTTCTTTTGGTGTAGCCCAGGATGTGGTTGCTGTGAGCATACATTGCTGGCTTGTTTTTCGTTCCCCAGTACCACCAAGTCCTTCTCCACAATTCCTAGACAACCAAAATACTTTTTGCCTTTCATTATTCAGTGAAGCTCTGCTTGGTCACACCAAGTAAGCAACAGCTTTGGGTGATAACATATGACAGGCAATATGGGCTGTCTCATGGGGGAAAAATAGACTTGTAGGAAAGTGTGAGTCCAATACTTCAACATATACCTAGAGAGGTCCCAGTACCAGCTGAGGTACCCCAGCCAACAGCAATACAAAAATATTAGCAACATAATATTCAGAGCCCAAAAGTATGATCACAGAGTGAATCCTCCAATACATTTTTATAGCAGCCTTATTTCATGTTTCATTACTTTTTCTCTCTACTCCAAAATGTCCATTAATCAGTGGGAACACATGCTGCCTCAAGGCTCTCATGCGACCCTTCTCCTTATCCAACCCCTTTATGCATGGGCCGGCCTTCAAGTGACCACCAGACCAAGACCACTGGAGCACCGCCCCCATTAAGCACATGCCTGAGTGGCTGGCAGACAGCCTGTGACTCCCCTGTGACATAGGGAACCCATTTGCTGCCTATATCACAGCCAGCTTGGACAGAACAACAGCAAACAGAGATCAGCAGGCTTGTTGAGGGAGCGAGGGGAGATAAGAAACCATCCCTGACACAGGATGCAGAAAGATGGGGAAAGGAGCAACAGCATTTCTCTGGGGTAGAGTAGAAGGTGGCCTGTGAAGAAATTGTTCTGTCAGAAATCGGAGGAGGAAGCCATTTTGCTCCCAAAGTAGGTCATTTTATTTTAATCCACCCTCAGCTACTCATCAAGGTAACTTCAAGAACTTCTGCACAGCACTGCATGATTTCCCCCGAGACCACTCTCCAGCCTCCCACAACATGTGCTGCATTGGTTTTGACAGTCTTCAAGAGGCAGCTCCTCCTTCTCCGCTACGCTTGTAGTGCCGCTCCCAACCACTGGCTCCTGAGACACCAGAGGCAGCAGATCCACCAACAGAAGGCAATGATGAACATGGCATTTTAGCTGTTTTTTCATTTTAAGTTATTCTATTTTTAAGCAAACCCAGGCTTATACATTATCTTTTAAGCCTCTGCTGCATATCAACATCTAAGTTTTATTAACCCCAATTGAGTCCTACCTTGATATCTACAGCAGGGAGTCTGGTTCTTCTCGTGTTTGAGACAGAAAAGGAACTGCCTCTGGTTTTGCAACAATATGTTGACAGGTTTTGCTTTCAACTTTAAATGAAGCTCTGTATTAGTCCTCCTTCAGCTCTACTTGATGTTTTCTGGATAAATTACTGAGCGCACTCATTTGTTCGTACATCCATGCTATGAACTCTTTTTTAAATGGAAGATGCCTGGAACATCTTCCAGGGATGGGACATCCACAGCTTAGTGAACCTTTTTACACAAACAAGGGAGAAACCCTTTCAAAGAGAAACCCAGGTGGTGCCTTCAGCATGGCAGCGGCAGATTGTTGCCGTACCTTGATCCTGTGGCAGGACTGGTCTAACCCCTCTCGGGTGGGTCACAGGCCCAGCATGGGCTATCTCTGGTGCCAAAAGGGCTCAGACACCCAGCTAAGAATCAACACCTTAGTCTGGAAAGCAAATGTAGGAAGAGATGAAAGAAATATTCTTGACCAAAAGACACAGTTCTTACATCTATAAAAGCCCACACTGTGATCACAGAGGCAGAAGTCTCTTACACTCTCCACGATATTTCTCCCTGGAGTCCGGGACCAACTCCAGGTTACTTTTCCAGAAACTGAGGGAAAGGACTTTGATGTGTACCCCATCAAGATAACTGGATGGTCAGAAGCGCTGAATCCTAAGTTATACTATTTCTCAGCTAGCTGTAATTTTAATGGTACCTTTAATTCCGCGTGTAAATACTAGTATGTCTTTTTAAAAATCTTTTCCCTGTGTAGTAGTAGTCTGTCTTATGTCTGTTAGTTTTGTGTCTGTTAATAAATAATTCATTTTATAATAGACTGAATCAGCTATTATTAAAGAACTTGCAAATGGTAGTGGATTTTTGGGGTGCTGGCCACCTCAATAATGCGACTGCCTGCTGCCAGAGGCCTGGGCAACAGACAGGAGCTGATTTAAACCCACATCATCCATTCATAACAGATACTCAGATTGTTGGTATACCCTGATAGCAACATGGGCTCGGGGACCTCGCCGCAGTGCCAGTGAAGAAGAGGACAAGGCTAGTTTTGCCAGGTGTACACACTTCATTTGATCCCTACCTCTAAGGAGACAGAAATGTCCATATTAAGAATGCTTAAAGAGCCCAGCAGGTAGTCCAAGCCTACCTAATGGAATGCCCTGTACTTTCCTGCAGACATGTATGTGTGTCATGTGTGGGAGTGCAGAAGGGACAATGAAATGGGGAGGGGAGGAAAACCCGTATCAACTTTGATGATACTCTTATCTTCTCTGAGTGAATATGATGCACACACACCCACCCACACCCACACCCACACTTCCCTTTTGCTTCTTTAATACTGTTTTCATTTTTCTCTGGCAGCTTGTGCTCTGGGATACCTCTGCAGACCCCACAAAGGCAGGACCTCTGGGTCCACCTGCCCAGCACAGCTGTGGGGAGGGAAGGCCCAGCACACAAAGACTTTGCAGACCAAACCACAAAACAAAGTCAGATGGTTACATTTGGTTTAGAAGTGTAACCACACAAGGAAGGACATACAAAATGCTCTTTGGTCCTGCATCAGAGGAGGAGGACAAGAAGCTTATGCCAATTTATCAACTGTGTCCATTCCCAAGGAGTAAACCTGAACCTCAGTTAAACATACCATTAGATGAGCACTGTATTGAAAAACTATGACTGCTAGTAACCTTCCTTCTTCTATATGTACAAATCCAATGCAAATAGCCACCTAGAATTTCCCCACAGATCCATCAGCGGATTTCCACTTTATGAAACCACCTACCCAAACATCAACCTCAGTGGCTGCTCATGGGTTTGCATACGCAAACCCTGAGGGATAGAGGCAGGGATGACTTAACTAAAGAAAGCACATGCACTAGGTTGAGAACATTAGCCACAGGCATTAGCACAAATTGGCCACAGGCATTCAGGCACTAGCCAAAAAATAATGTTGAATTTTTGAATCTCTTGTCTAAAGCCTTCCCAAATTCCTGTGATGTGTTGTGCTAGGATGACAGGGGTGGTGATGACACCAAAATAAAATACTAGAATATGGACCTTTAGAGGCCATCTAGTCTAACCTGCCATGAGCAGGGACACCTTCCACTAGACCAGGTGCACAACCTTCTTATGCTGGGAGCCCCAGAGCTGGATGCAACACTCCAGGGGGGGTCTCATGGGAGTGGAATAGAGGAGGAGAATCACCTCCCTGATCCTGCTAGCCACGGTGTTTTTGGTGCAGCCCAGGATATATTTGGGTTTCTGGACTGCCAGCTCACATTGCCAGGTCATGCTTGGCCTTCAACAACCAATACCCTTGATTCTTTCTCAGCAGGGCTCCTTTCAATTCCCTTATCCCCAACCTGTGCTGATACTGGAGGCTACCTTGACCCAGATACAGCATCCTGCACTTGGCCCTGAAACTTAAGCTTCCCATGGGCCCATTTCTTCAGACTGTAAATAAATCATGGTTTCTTATAGAAGCAGAAAAAAGAGAGTATTGGGGATCACTGGATTTCATGTAGTTCTACCAGGGGAGGTACCGTGGACAGTCACACCAGTTTGCATCATTTATTCTCATTGCTGCATATCACAATCACAACAGGTTTTGTTCCTACTGATCTTCGGACATGCCTTGAGCAGGCCTTAAGAAAGCAGTCTGTTTTGCCCGCTCTTCTGACCGGTTGGGCAATTTCTCATCAGAGGTAGGGAAACATGGGAGTAACAGGCCAAATGGCTGCATATACCATTGTGTTTCTCCCCCATACCCACAGAGGGACTAAACTGAGTACATCAGCAGTGATGCTCAGTCCCCAAGCCAGCAGGGCTGACAACCAGTGTGAACAGAGGAACAAAACTTCTGCAAGAATCACCAGTGCAAACCAAAACTCCTTGTCCTGAGAAAATGTAGGTTTCTGATTTTCAGGATGGCTCTGGTACCTTGTCCCCGGAGAGGGGTGGGGGTTCAGAGATATTCCTGTGACTTGCTTTTCATGTTGCCTCAGTCCAGTTCCAAAGAAAACATCCCTCCTTCCCCACCCAGCTATGACATGTTGGAGATCGGGGACTGGACTTTAGGCACAGAGATGCTGGTGTTTTGGGGGTGCATTGTGGAAGGTGGACATGTAGAGCTAGGAAGACTGGCATGTAGGGATGTGCCAGAACCAACCACTCCTTGGGGGTTCCCAGTAATGTCCCCTTGGGGAAAGCTGTCGAGGTTTGAGAGCTTCCTCTTACCTGCTCTTCCTTTTATGTGTGATGGAGAAACAAGCCTGTAGCAGGGAAAGGTTTTCTTTCTCACTTGATGCCTTTTTTTGGGCTTAAAATTAAAAAGCCAGACACGGTTAGAGGGGAAAAAGGGAATTTACTTCAAGGTTTATTAAGGATCCGTAGATCCGGGCACGAGTATCCCACAGGAATGCCCTGCCCGGCCCGATGCACCGAAAAAGCCTTCTCGCGACGATTTGCTTATACAATTATAGACATTGCATATTAGCATATCTATCACGGATTCCCCAATGGGAGGCTCAAGAGAAGCCCCCCATTCAGGATTGTTCTCCTCCGCATGGGTTTATTTTAGTTTACAGAATGTGTTCTGGAGGGGACCTTGGATTTGGGGCTTTGACGCCCTCACTACGACAAGCCAAGATGTTTAGTCTTTTAACTTAACAGAACTTTAGGTTTAAACTAGCTATCAGCCTTAGGGAATTACAAGTATGTGGGCTAAAAAGCGTTTGGGATACATAGAAGCTGCATGAAAGCATATATGAAGGTGAATATGAGAGAAATGTATAAAAGCAAAAATCATTATGGCATCACACTCCTATCTCAAAAAGCAGTACAACAGCAAAATCTTTTCCCTACATGAATTGAAATGTGTATGTGGAAAACCAGGGCTGATTTATGCCATTGGGAGTCTTCTGTGGTAGGGGCTAATATTGCTGTGCAGCTCAGCTGGGGTTTGGGGGCATCCTGATGCTGTGGTTTGAGCACAAGAGGGAGGGACAGTTTGGCTGTGAGCCCAGGATAAAAAGCTGGGATGGTGCTGTTGATTCACCAGTAAATCAGTGCCAGACAGGCACAAAGACTTGCTCTGATCCAGGAGCTGAGTGACCCTTCCATGTAACCAGAGAGAGCCGCTGCCTCTCCCCCTAATTTTTTCCCCTGCCACGTTTTATCCTCTAAGAGTTACAAGCTCTTTGGGGCAGATGTCTTAGTGAGTATTTGCACAGCAGGACCTGAATCCCAAATGGGCCCTCCTGGCATTATGAAAATTCAATCAAGGGCTTCAGCCATAAAAATGTAAACGATGTAGCTACTTGTCATTGGTGTGTATAGAGACACATGAACACATGTATGCAGATACAAATGCATGGGGAGGCAGTGCCTAATGCAAAATACAACTCTTTTATAACAGCACTAGGTTGTGCCTAAGACTCTTCCTCTGGGTATGGATATACATTTCACTTGTCCCTTTCCTCTCTTGTAGAATAAAAGTAGTGTGACACTGAGGACAGAAGTTAGCTGAACAGAAATCCCTTTTCAGGACAAAAAGCAATTGCTACAAAAGTAATTGCAGCAATGCATAAAATCTTCTGAAGCAGTTTTTAAAAGTTTTATGCTTTTGTGCTGTATAGAAGTTACTAAGATTTTACTGCTGATTTGAAAACCATTCTCTAAGTATGCTTTTTATTTATACTTAATATCAGTAGCACCTAAAGCTATTTAGCTCTTTTTTCCCCCATGGAAACTAGCTGTATTCTCCTGTGTGATAAATTATAATGTTGTGTACTAAAATGGATTTGGATGTGTGTTCAAGGACAGGCTATTTAAGTCTGGGGTATTTGCTTGTGTAAATTTTGATGTAAATTTTGCTCTTAATATATTGGTATTTCAAGATTATTGAAATTGATTATTATTATTTCTCCACTGCAAAACTGTGTGTGTCTCATCATCCCAGAAGTTTAGGCTTATTCACATATGTAGAACACAAAGAATATTCTCATCTGACCTGGTTTAAATATGTAATTTACATTACACTGAGCTGCATTGCCCTCCTAAGGTGACTATTTTTGCCCTATGTACTATAAAGGACCTCTTCTTCTCTCCTCTGGGGAAAAAAAATTGTCTGTTATCCCTTTTTGTTTTATTTGAAATTTTCTTTTTTTCTCAGTAGCCATTTTGGTTAAAATGTCCTCAACCAGCTCCAGATGACAGAAAGGTCTACCTCTGAGATAGCTTTCTAGTGTTTTTGTAGTCAGCTGGCAGAAATGGGAGCTTGGAGGGACCAATTATCCCTCACCAGGTGGGTCAGATGAACTGTGCCTTAGAAGTGCCTGCACAGGGAGTCAGTGGTGTCCATGCTTCTGATTTCAATGCTGAGGCTTTGGTACAATGTTCATGGTCCGCTGTGTCTCATCTGTAGGTTGATAGTTATTTCTTATGAAAAGTTTGGCAAAAAGAAAAAGTGCGGGTTTTGGTATTATGACAATTTTTAGAAGTATATCTGCAGGGCACTACAGTGAATTTTTAAAATGCTCTCTGGATCATCATCTTCAGGTAACCTAGTTTAAAAATCTGGATTATATTCAAGTATCTTGCTAAGTGGGAGGCTACAGTTACACAGAAAAAATATAGAACATACTATATTTTTCCTCTCTATGTATTCTATATATTGAGAGAATATATAATGGAACACAGAGAACCATTAAAAAATAAAAATAAATGTAAAAACTTTTAAGGAAAATACTTGGCTCAAGTCTGTGGTACCTGAGAGTTGGGGTACTCCAGGCTGTGCTCTCATTCCCAGCCCTCAGAGAGCATCCCACTACCCCCTTGCACACATCCACAGGGAATACACACCATTTAAAGGGTTGATGCTCTTGTGCAAGCCAAGTGCTGATAGGACTCTACTGCATGGGGCAGTAAGGTCAGGCTGAGGCAGGGGACTGTGCTAGGATTTGGCTTTGGACACCAGGGAAGCGCAAGAACAGAATTGGGAAGGATGACTGGAGCCCTTTCTACAGCTAAAAAGAAACAGCCTGCTGAGTTATAAGGGGGAAAAAGCTGGAAGAAAAAAAAAAAGTACTTACAGGATTTGAAAACAGTTTGAAAAGTTATTAAAAAAAATTAACAGGCAGGGGGACATCGCAGGGAAAGAAGAGAAAGTCTCCTGTGTGTGAGCACAGGTGCAGGTACACACAAACATGCACAGAGTGAAGCTGTTCAGAGGGCTGTTATGCCCCAAGTCCTGTCGGTGCACATTTGAAGTGTCACTGCTCTGTACTCCTCCAAACTTTTTGAATTTGCTGGAGAACTTTTCTGAATGGCCCTTAGAGTAGCTTGTCCAAAAAGGATTTCTCATTAGACACCTTTAATTTGCCATAGCTCTGAGATGGGACACACTGTGACTGACACTCTAAATGGGTTATTAAAAAAAATATTAAGAAAATTCAGAAATATAATTTACGGTAGATTCCTCCCTGTACTGTAACCAAACTATTAAATTTCTTCATGAAAGTTCTGAAGCACATAATTTTCAGTACTGAAATTGAGGGGCTGCCAGGTGCTTGAGAAATATGGGCGACAGGGAGATTAAAGTGAGTTGCAGCCCACAGGATGGCAGCTGCTGGAGAGATATCTTCACCACTGCTCTGACAAGCATTAATGCTCATTCCTAATACTTAGTAATCTCTAAGCTACATGTATAGTTAAAAACTGACACAGCTGAAAATTTGTCTCAGCTGTACCCAAGCAATTGCCACGTCAAAGGATACAGCACAAAAATATCCTCCATGTACACAATAATCATTGTTTACATAATAGCTTAACCAAACATTGTGAGATGAACGGGGAGGAGAGAGCTATAGAGGGATCTATGTGGCTTATTCCTCTTGTCCTGAAGCTTTCACCGTGTCTTGTTGATCCAGCTGTTTTTATACTGTCCATTCAATATTATCTTAGTCCTTTAAAATTTACAGACAGACCTACCAACTACAGCAACAAATCAGGAGATTAGAGAGTCCCTTATCTACTCACAGGATCCATGTTTAAATAAGCTGCCCTAGCTTCTCATAATCTAAATTTATTCAGACACCCATAGGGGCTCATAAATACAGGTTATTCTGATCATTTTTCCTAACTTGTTTAGAGTGTTGTTTCCTTAAGAGAATTGTGCTTTTCTTCCATGCTGGGTACTCTTGTGAGACCACAAGATGGACAGAGCCCTCTGTAATCCAGCCCAGCAGATCGTGGGATTCCTTGCAATGAGACAAGGAAATCCATCTGCTGAGGATGGGACCTAAAATGTGCCTAGAGCTCAGAGGATGGCAAATCAGTGGCCAAAAGGTTACATCCCTCCGACAGCAAGAGCGGAAAGGCAGGTATCCTTGATGGCTGAGGGAGAAAGGACCTTCTCCTTATCTATCCACAGCTCTGAACCGTGGTCTGAGCTCATCCACTTCGACTTACATCCAGTTAGTGGAAGGAGGCAGGCAGGCCAAAAGGGGCTTGTTTCCTCCTAAGCCAGATGGCATGAAGCACCTGTGGAGTCTCTTATCCAGGCACCTGGATGTCCATTTACATATCCGTGCACAGACAACATCAGGGCATCATAGAATAATCAGGTTAGAAAGGACTTTCAAAGATCATCCCCCTTCACTAGACCAAGTTGCTCAAGGGCCCATACAGTCTGGCTCTAAACACTTCCAGGGATAGAGAATCCACAGCTTCTCTGGGCAACCACTTCCAATGTATTATACATACAGGTGGTTACATCACCCACAAAACACACTGAAAAGCCCAGACCTTGATCTCACTTTGGTGAGGCCAAGGACATTTCAGCCTGAGTATCTCTTGCAAACAGCCCTATCTCACAGTCCATGCAGGGGGACAGGGTCTGAACTGTCATCCTGTCATGCCTAGGTGCTGGGACAGTCACCAGTCATCTCCCTACCAGCTTCATCATCTCTCCTTTCCCTGCAAAATTCATGTACTGGGAACCTCTTCTTTTTCCCCAGAGCCCTTTACTTTCAGATTTACCTTCATCTTGCTTGCATACCTGTGTGATCTCTTCTATTTCTCTTTTAAGCTGAAGATTTGTTTATTTTTCAGATTTCATTTCCGAGACAGTGGTCATTTGTCACAAAGTATGCATGTCTCTAAATATTGCCACACAGCTGTCACCCTCAGTTGCGTGGTAGAGGGTTTTCTGACACAGACTAATGACACTGGAGCTGACTGGGACCACCACCGCCAGCCCTTGCCTCACCGGTGAGGCAGTGTGTTTGAGTAGAACTCCTGACTTGCTGACAAGGTCAGTGGAAAAAGAGTGAGAGCAGTGATGAATACCAGTACAGGGTAGCTCCCAGTTAATGCCAGCATCCTTGTTCATCCCTTTAAATAGCTGCACCAGGACTTGTTCCTCCATGTGCTTTGCAGTCACCAGCGGCATTGGCTAACAGAAGATGTGCTTCTCAGATGTGTGGAAAGTACCATGCCAGAAGCATCCCTCACAGCAAGAGAGTTTATTTACCTTATTCTAGGCAGATAAATGTTTTGTTAAATCTGGCTGCAGCTGTCATAGGATAATTAATGCACATATCTTCTACCCATGCCTTATTTGAAGAGTACCTGCGTCTGCCCCCAAAATGGCATGTCAGTAACATAGATTTGTCATCAAGAGATAAATGAACTCTGTCCTCAAATTTATGATTCATGTGTTACCATAGAAAACAAAATGCTAAGTTTAATTAGCTCCTGGACTAATTACTTAATTTTATTAAAAAGAAAAATCCTCTAAAGCATTGCTAGCCAAGCATTTGTGAGACTACTGCTTGTCTGAAAGGTGCTAATGAGCCACCAGCAGCAGGTAAAGTCAACAGCAGGTCCAGTGCCTGGGCACGCAGCCTCCCTCCAGCATAACACTGGAGTACAATGGCCAGTGATGTTTATCAGATTGGTAGCTTTGATATCCACTATTAAATAATGACTAAATGCACTACGTTTATTGAATGCTTTTTTTTAAATTAACCTCAAAAGGACCTAAGAGATGTTGGGACTCATTAAGCCTTAACTTTTAAGCAATCCAAAGCAAAAAGTACACCAGAATCAAGGCTGCATGCTCAAACCAGGAGTGAATATCTAAGTGTACTGGAAGTGATATTTATCTGGTATTTTTTAATTAATTACAATTTTAATTAGCATTTCAGTGCTCTGCAAACTCCCAAAATAGTTTACTGCAGGCTCTTTTTAAGGTGTGGGGCACCTCTGATGAGAGTTACAGATTTTCTCCCTTCTGACCTGAATCTTTAGGCTGAAACATGAACTATAGTGGGTGGAGGGCAACCCTTCAAACAGCTCCAGATTCACCTGACTCCAGAAGCTGGGGCTGAGAAGCAACCAGCAAACCTCTGGTTCCCAGGATCGCCCACGAAGCCTAGAAGGAGTATCTTCACTCAGGTCTGTGCAGAGGTGACAGTGTCAGAGAGAGACCCTACACCAGTGGCTTGCAGAAAAGCAGAGAACATCCTCCACCACCGTTGTGAAATCAGCTGGCCCTAAGATACAAACGCCATCTGTGCAGTGCTTAAGGTAAGATGTCTTGGGATTAGGTAAACTAATCCCATCCAGCTCCTATCAAAGCACAAACCTTGCCAGCAGAGATGCACAAAGCCTCAGAGCAAGACTGGGAGAGTAACAGGTCTCAGCAGCGTATTTCTTACAGTCTGTAGCATACATTAACAGACAAGGAGAGCCGTGAGTTCTTGTGTCCACAGTAAAAGCCTTGTTCCACTCCTAGCTTTTTTGCTGGGATCACTTCTTGTCAAGTAATAAACATCACTCTAACTAAAGACCCTGGTCCTAGTCCTGAGCTGCACACTGTGCACCCCAACTTTATTGAGGACTGCAAGCAGCCACCACATAGGTGTTCATTTGCTGCATAATGCATATTCATACACCTGCACATTTATATCAAAACCCTATTATTTAAATTGTAAAAGTCAATTTAAATCCCTTTCAAAAGCGAGCACTACAACAAAGCAGAGCAGTGGAAAAAAAGCAGAGCCAGCTTGTGCTGGCTTCATGTGTAAGCAGCCTGAACCTGCACAGTGCAAGAGCCAGGGCATTTTTATCCCATGGTATGTTCAGCTACAGATTGGACTCTGGCAATTGTGAATAGCCTTTACCTCTGAGCTCTTTGGGCCTGGGGAAATTATATGGTCTGTGACTAACCCAGAGCCAGAGGATTTTAGGTGAAGGCGCAGTCCCTGTCTGAAAGATGAGGAATATTATCAAGAAATTACTGCCATAACTAATAAGCAAACAACAAAATATCCCCCTCTACAGCTCCTTCTGCCATTCTGCTCCTCACTGTCATTCCCATCATCTCCTTGTGATCTTTCTTCTCACATCACAGACATTTTGAACATTTATTTAGCCTGCGGAGAATTGGAGCATAACAACATGAGAAGGAACATCACTACTTTTTTGGCCAGTAATTCAGTTCCTTGAATCACCAGGATAAACTACGCGGCCTTGAAGAATGTTCATCCACTTGAAACTTGGATTACAGTCTCATAAAACAGCACAGTGCTCCTATTATCACTTAAATAAAGCTGCCATAATTCTGGAACAAATAGGTGGAAGTAGTCAGCCACCAAGTAGCCAGTGTTGAAGTGAAGAATAATAAGCTGACATACTGTTCTCAAGAAATTCCTCACAAGGAGGCAGATTTAATGCCCTGAGCACCAGGCTTTTACGCACACAAAAACATACACTCATCTTTTATATCACTGTCTTATCTAAGGCGCTGAGGGCTTAAAGACAGGATCCAGGTGCAATGCTTTCTGAATAGCTGATGATGACAAAGCATCCATCACATTATCCGCTCTCACAAGAGGGTACCTGACAAGTTTCTCAGCATTTATAAGATAGGAAAGGAGCTGGTTTTGTTGCAGCTGCCCAAGATTTTACCTGGCTCAATACAAAGTCCTGGTTGATTAAAAACATCTCACTGCAGGTTTCTGCAGGTTATGGTTGAAAAATGAGCTGGTGAAAGATAGGTTCTTCCACAGTGTCAGCTGGACCCTGTTCTCAGTGGCTGAGCCCCTAAAAAAGTTGTTTTAACTTCTTCATGTGTCTGTAAATGGGGACAGGTTCAATTTTGCAAACATCTTTGCAGATACACCTATAGGCAGTGGTTTGTAAGCGTGATGTGCTGTCACTATTTTTTGTCATCTAGATACAGTGATGGAACTGTTCACCCCACAGTCAGCATGGGGGAACCATGCATTTAAAGGATGCCTAAGGATGGACAACCCCTTTAAAAGGGCTTTTAACCAAAAGATCAGGCCCTTCTCTTTTCTAGGAGTGCTCACAGAGCTGTTTCACAAGGATCATTAGGAAAGACCTACCTTCAGGACCAGGTCATGGTAGTAAAACAGTATCATTTAAGACCTAGTCATCCCTCACAAGGACAACCTTGGCCAGTGCACAGGCGCCAGTAGGGCACACATCCACTTCTGCCTCCCCTCTGCCCTCTCCCTGCTCCCAGCCCTTTGTTCCTGCTGCTCGCCTTGTGCCAGTGAGTGACAGATCCCCTGTGGGCCATCTTCCCTCATGTAATTGCAGAAAACTACCTCAGAAAGAACCTCAATTTGTGTAGTTTCCTGCTGTTGCAGTCAATTGAAGCAGCTCACCCAGGAGTTTGAATAAAAGCCAAACCTGTACACGCTGATAGAGCGTAGAGGGAGAGGACCAGACAAACAGGGGAGCAGGGAACGGACTAAAGCTTCCCCACATCAACTTGAAAAAGCAATGAAGAGCCATGAAATTTGCCTGTCTGCCTGCAGAGAGGGATGTGAGTGAGCTCATACCATCCCCAGGCAAAGAATGGGCCTTTCTGCTGTACAGAAGAAGGCAGTGTCAATCCTGCAAGCAGCATTGTTGGGATTGGTACCAGCCAGTGGTATCCACTGTGGGTGCCCACACCTATAATGGATGCCAAATGCAGGTTTCAAAATACAGCTAGAGGAGCAATGTACTGAGAAACCCCTGATGTCCAACCTGTTCGGCTTAACAAAGAAGGGGCTGTGCTGGGCTAGTCTGATGTTAGGTTCATCATTTCATGATGAAATCAGTGCCAACAGAAAATTCTTTAATCCAACGAACAAATGCATATCAAGCACAGCCTCTGGGCAGGGAGCAGAAATAGTATTAATTGAGATTCAAAATGAGGTGCACAGACACGCTCGATTCCCCTGCGCTCAAGGTGTTTAAATCAAGGCTGGATGCCTTTTTAAAGGCCATGTCACAGCTTAACAGGAAGTTACAGGCTTGATGCAGCAATCTCTTGATACAGTTTTATGGTGTGTAACACACAGTCCCTTCTTGCCTTAAAATTTCTAGAGGACCAAAACCAACAACAAAAGTTGAGTCTGGGTCTTGCACTGTGTCCCCTGCAGTGCACTGGCCTCATACAAACCAAGCTGCACTTGCTCCAGTGTGCACCCAGCTCTGCTCCCCAGCAGAGTGAGGGAACTGCTTACAAGAATAAATAATAGGGTGGTAAATCTAAGGAGCTGCCTGGACAGCCATGTACGCTGGTGCCACTACTGTGGTGGGAAACACAAGCACGGATGGGGTCAGACCTGCCTGCCCTTGTCTCTGCAGGCATCCTGTGCCCTCATAGCAGCACCCTGTTCCTCCATCTTCCCAACATTCTCACCTCTTGCGGTTTTGCTGCCCTCACTTAGGGCCTTTTTGGTGTTCAGCCATGGAAGAAATCCCTGCTCAGAGTCTGAACTGCTGAGGTTCACCCTGTGAGACATGCACTGCTGGTCCACATGCGACATAATGCTGGGACTGTGTGTGTGCGTGTGTCCTAGGTTACAGTGTAAGATGTACCCAAAAGATTGTATTCTATTCACCATCTTCATAAGCTGTTAAAACCGGTGGGACAGTGTCCCTCACCTCCTTGATGACTCACCCCTGATAAACTCATGGGGTTGTCTCTTGTTAATGGGCCAGCTGTTAACTCCAGGTGGGGCAGAGTTCTTTATCTCTCCCATGACCCATCCTCCCTCCAGGGAGATATCTTCTGTTAATGGGCCATCACCGTATGACTGATAAGATTACATCCCATTGTGAGATGCTCCGCCCAGAGGGAGGAGCCAGGCGTTCTATCCTGGATATAAGCTGAAATTTCGAACATCAGAGGCAAGCTTTCCCACTGGATTCCCAGAGGAAGACCAGACCCTTCTACACTGCCACGAGACCTTCAGAGGAAGACTAGACCTTTTCTACAGAGTCACTGCCTCAACAGAACCATCACTCCAGGAGGACTGCAGCCACCATTTGATTGGACTGCTGCCAACCCCCTGACTGTCAGGGGGTCAGGTTTGTACTCTGACTCTGTCAGTGGGTTGGGTTTTTTTGTACTATTAAATTTATTTTATTTTTCCTATGAAATTGTATTTCTGACTTGAAGTCTCTCACTAGTTTGCTTTCAAACTAGCACAGCGTGTCATACACAGGGGGGTGGGTATGGACATACACCGGGTATGGAAAAGGCTGGTGCTGCCAAAGCATGAACAGTAGGAGATGGAAACCATGCCACAGAGTCATTCTTGCAAGGTGCACACCATGCAAATCTCCATCAGGAACAACAAACCCCTCTCTTTCCCAGCATATGCAAACACTTTCCCATACTCCAGCCAGGATGGTGACTGACCTTCAGTGCTTTGCAGTCCTCTCGAGTCTCTCCAGTTGGCATACATGAGGTCTGATCCTACTTTCAATGTTAAAGCACTATTTGAGGTGTTGGGGCAAGCAGAGGTGGCTGGCAGGTCACTGTGTGCTCCGAGGTGTAAAACTGATGGCCTCGTATGAGTTACTGTGCAGCAGTCTCCAGCTGCCAAAGGGGAAATGGGAGAGGTGGAGCAGCCTTGGAAGACAAGTGGGAGACCCTAATAGTGAGCCCCATTCTACACATGCTTTCTCCTCCCTGAAGCAAAGGGAGGGCCAGCTGAAGACACTCCCCAGTCTAGAGTGCACCCTGCCCTCCACATCCATCCCAACAATGCCCCAGTGACACGGTTTTTTCCCAGAACTCTAGCCATACTTCTTGTACTTATCCCCATGCTATTTGAGGACCTGGAGTGCTCAGCTTACCCTTGCAGCTTTTAACACAGCCATAAGGAGCTCCAGCAGCAAGATGTTTTTTCTTAATCATGTTTGCTCCTTCTGCTTGACAGAGGAGACTGAGGAAGCAGTGTGGGGTATTATGGCATCCAGGGGTCACTCAGGTACATCGCTGCTTCTTCCCAAGGTCCCTCTCCCCAAATAAGGGCCACAAAAAGGTGCAGGAGTGAACAAATCTTCCTTTGTGCTGGAGCAAGGTGAGTGCACAGTCGGCTTCCGATGATAATGCCGTACCCCAAGCAAGGAAACCTCAGCTCATTCCAAAACCTGTTCATGAGTAAGCATATTTAGCCAGCAAAGCAATAACTTGCTAAGGCAAACAGCCACCTGTGCATCACACCTCGGGAGACAGAGGTGCTACCTGAGAGCACCAACAAAAGCAGATCAGTGTGCCCTGTAAATACACAGACTCTGAAAGGTTTCTCTCTTTTTTCTCTCTGTCCAGCTCCAGCAGAAGTGGACAGAAAAAATTAGCAGGGTACTAAGAGGGTTTAGGAGCACCAGTAAGCAGGACCCAATAAAGCTGCTTGCTGGAGCAGCTGGAGTGACCAGTCTCTTTGATTTCCATGGCTAATTCCGGGGAAGGCATCAGTGCTTATTTGAGCATAAGTGCAAGAAGAGCAATCAAAAAGCAAACTTAGGAGCAATGATATCAGGATATATTTAGTTTTCCCCAAGGAGAGACAGTGACATAACCAGAATTATTACTCACTGCTTTGCAGAGGAGCTGTTCTTTCAGAGCCTGCGAGGTGGTGGTTGCTTTCTCAAGCGCTGAATTCACTCCACTCCCACTCGTGTCAGCGGATTGGGTCACAGATGATTTAAGTCTTTTAACTTATTACCTTTTTCTCCCCTTATGAGTATTCTTGCCAGTGAGTCTTCCTGAAAAGCACAGCAAGAACTAGTTTGCTCAAGTGTACAACATACTGGGAAAACTTGAAGCAGGAGCAACAAGGCAGCTGCTCCCCATCGAATGCTGCAGTAAGGGCCAGCCTGCTGAGGAGACATGAATTTCACAGCTCCTGGGGGATGATGGGGACTTCAAAAGCCTCTCTCTGGGACTGAAATAATAATAATAATAATTCTTTAGTGATCAGTCTTAGCATAAGGTCTTTGTACGTGTTTTGTGAGAAGACAGATACTGAAGAACAATGTAATTTTACAAAGAACTGGAAAAATATCAAAAGATAAAGCTTTCATTTAAACATAAGTCCTTACTTTTGGCACAAAGCTATTATTTCTCTATGCTAGCAGGACAGTGTTGTGAAGTTACAACTTCCATATGATCATATACCACATGTCTGTATGGCACACCACTGAACCCAAACTCTTGATTTTTTTTAATCTCACTGCTGTCTATGTGATCAACCCTCTATTTCCAAGCTGTGCCAACTCTCAACACGTGGCTTGAAATCCTCATGTTCTCTGAGTTCAGAGTATACCTGACAAGAAAAACCTGCCTTCCATCCACACATCAAAAGCAACGCCATGGAGCAATAGCAAAACTTCGTTGGAGAGGTTGAGCGGCTATTGGGAATGCAACCCGAAGCTGGAGCTAGCACACTTTGCACACAGGCCTGGAGAGTAATATGTGATGCCCAGGCATCTCCATTTCCAGTGGAGGGAGGGTTGGGCTGCTGTAAAGATATCCAGAGGCTGATCCAGTAAGAGGAAATACAAGGCCTCTCCCCTCGTATGGTTGAGTTAGCCCATGCATTTTAAGCAGGGGCACCTAATGCAGCAAAACCACCTTTTTTGGATAACAGATGGGAAGGACAGTCAGGTAGTTATGACTTTCCCAAGAAGAGGTGAGGGGAAGCTGGCCTCTCTCAGTTTTAAAAATGCCAGTGGCAAGGAGGTGACCTGTGCCCTTGGCCCCAGGGTGTTCTGGGGAGGAGGACAGTCTCTACACATCCTTTTGAAGCTGGACACTGCTCAACCTGAAAGCTTAAAGCAGGTTCCTCTTCTGGTAGAGGTGGCTGCTGGGGCATGCATTTGGCATCAGATCCCCACTGAACTGGAGATGGTCCTGGCAGGAGGGACTGCTGGACCCCAGTGAAGGGTGCAACACCCGAGCTAAGCACTGGCTCCCTTTGGCATCTGTTCTTCTTGTTTGGGTTTTCCTTCAGCCTGGTGCAGCAGACTTCAGGAAACCCCACTGATTTGTGAGTGGCTCGGACACCTTTGCCTCAGCAGCAGCCACCTTGACAAGCCAGGGGACAAGGTTAATGGCCAGGGGCGAGGTGGGAAGAAGCTTCTGCTGTCCAGTTTTAATCTGCAATTGCAAGGCTGTCAGACTCCATCCCAGTTTAGGCAGATTGACTCCCATCTTTAATAAGAGGAGGTGAGGAAATGCCTCTTAAACTGTCTCTCGTCTGTGTCTGCTGTGACCGTTTTTAGCCCATTGCACTACACAGTCAGATGTTAAGGGTGATTTATGCTAACATCTCGGATATTGCATGGAGAAAGCCTGGAATCAGTGGCTGGATGGCTACCACAGAAAGCTGAGGGGCTTAAGAAGCTGTCCTGTCCCTGTTCTGGTGTGAAGTGCCTCCTTCCTCCTGTCAGTGTAAATACTCAGCTTCTGCTTCAGCACAGCAACAACAAAAAAGTGTTCATTTAAACTCCATGAGTGTGGCCCGGAGAGAAGCCTTTGCACAATTAGGCACGGCTCAGAGACAGTTAAAGTGCTTTAGTGTCTCTTTGCCATTTGTAGCTGCTTCCCAGCTGAGACATGGGGTCTGGCTGTCTGTTAATTTGGATACAGTAATTACAGGCTGAGAGCTCTGCTAGGCCAGATCCTAACCTCCATGTGTAACGTAGATATAGCTGTAGCTGTGGTTCTGGCATTTGTGGTGAAAAAAATTTGCCATTGGAAACACCAGGTTAAATTTTATGCACTTTATTTCCATCAAGGCTCTCTCATTTGCCCAGATGAAAGTTCCTAGTATTCCTCCAAATTGGAGGCAATCTACATTTGAGCTCAAATTAAAAGTTGGTGATGGGTCACTTTTGATTGGCTCACTTTGGAAATAGTAATTTAAAAAAAAATCTCTGTCAGGTGAAGTGCTAGAAGAACTTGGGAGATAAAGTTGTGGTAGAAAAAGTACATCATGATACTTAAAAGTTCACCTCAGTCACATTAAATGAGAGAATGTTTTGGGGTTCCGTCCCTCAGCATCAAGCTGACTGCATATCAACAGAGTGCAGGCACAAACCTGACTTCCAGGAGGGAGAGTGGGAATTTGGAAGGCCCACGATGCCATTTTGTTGGGCAAAAATCTGTGGGTGAGACCCCAAGAGCACAGCAGGACCCAGCAGCAGCATGTTTCTGGGATAAGCAGGGGATCAGGGAGCAGGGACCTGCAGTCACCTCACCACAGGCAACAGCATCTGCTTCCCAAGCAGCCCACGTGTGTCCTTTGAAGATACCTCGTAAGCTAGTTTTCTTCTGGAGTATTCTCTTCCTGTGTGATGACGTGCCTGTTTATCAAAAGCATAGACTGTTTTCTAAATCCTTTCTAGCTCGCTGCAAACAGCCCCACCTGATGTCTCAGCCCTTCACCCACTGGCTGCATGTGATTTTTCCCTTTCCAGCTTCTACTCAGCCCCATCCTGCCCAGCATATAAGGGCTTGTTGTCGTTTTTGCATTTAAGTAAGCTTTTGCTAAGAAGAGGTATCTGAGGCATGCATATACTGTTCTTTAATCCTTTACCTCCCACACATCCCTCTTTTCTTAAACCAAGCTGTTAATAAGAATACAGATTACTGTAGCCAGAATTTATAGTAAGAATTTGCAGTAGCGAAATATAAATTTTAAAAAGTGGCAGCAGCATGATCAAACCACAGCTCTGCTCATAAACATTTCTACAGTGTCTATTTTCCACAGTTTGCCTACCACAGCTTATAGCCATAGATATAATTTTAAATGAGTAGGCCTGTTTTTAAGGGTTTCCTGCCTGACAACCATCAGAGACAACGTTTCATATCTCAGTGTCATTAAGTTTGCAGTAACTGTGAGGTCCCAGTGTGATTATCAAATGTAAATGGAAAAAAAGAAAAAAATAGGCAAATTGCCCCGAGAGTCCTACTGAAAATGGAGAATGCAATTCTCCACATCCTACAGATTCACTTGAGGGAGGAATTGAGCAACTGGGTGTCCCCCTGAAATGGCAAGCATAAGATTAAAACACAGAAAAGGTATGTTTCCTTCTTTGTCAAGAAGGAAATTTTAACCCAGGTTTGAAAGACGTGGTCTGGTTGCCCTTGACTGCTTGTGGGGGAAGCCACAGCCCCCCAGCGTGTTGCCAGGGGCAGGGGGTGGGATGCCAGGGAGCGCAGAGCTGCCTGCCAAGCAGACAGGCACGTACAGAAATGGGAACCGCCTTGTGCTGACACACAGGTGTGGGCACTGAGCACTGCAGTGTGAGGCCAGGTCAGGTTTAGGATAGGGCAAGCTGAGTTGGTGCTTGATCACTTTACCACCCCCCAGTCAGCTCTTTGCCCCTTCAGCTCCTGTTCAGACGTCTTTTACTCCCCTTTCCCTCATCCTTCTCCTGCTCAGACTCATGGTGGCACAAGTCCCACCAACAGTGGTCAGACTGGTGCCCAGGGCATGCCCAGGATGCTCCCAAGGCTCTGTGGACCTCCAATCACCCTGCTGGGAGGGTTCAGCCCCCCAGCTGCAGAGGCTCGGGGCGTTGTCAGAGGAAAAGCACTCCATCATCACTGCATGTCCCTCAGAAGGGGCCATTACCTTCCTCATGCTGCTCTTGGCGTGCAAGGCAGCAGCGCAGCAGGAAACCCATCACTGCGGGCAGTGCCAGCCTCAGGGCGTGGAGGGGGTTTCTGCACAGCACCATGGTGGCTCTGCACACTCAGCGATCCTCTTGTGCCGAAATCTCACCTGGGATCACTTCAGTTCAACCTCTTCTCCTCACCCTGATGGTGAGCGGGAGCCAAAGGCTGCTGTGTGCTGTCCCTGACAGCTACTGCACAGATGGGCCAGGTGGGACCATACTGCAGTTTCCTCTTATTTTAGTGTACAGTAACACAGAAAGTATCTTTCAGCAAGACTTTACCAGAGCTACATTTCCAAAGGTATCTTTCTGAGTCAGTAGCTTACATATGTATTACCTAAGCACCCACCTACTTCTCCTGCCTTTGACCAAACCTCGTACTGGCTGCTGTTTTTGAGACGCTCTTGCATCCCTCCACTGCTCAGCCCAGGGGTCATAATCCTGTGCAAAGCTGTACGAAAGGTTTTTAGGCATTTTTCTTTGTGAATTTGTTATGGTTTGTACCCAGCATAAAAAATGACAATTAGGCATGTTTTAAAGGTGTAGTTTAGCATAAGTACATTAGTCTCAGCTGAGTGCAGTTCCACTTCTTCAAAAAGCAGTAACCCATCACCAAAAAGGCTTCTCCATTAGTAGCACTTACGTTACTTGTGCATATTTAATATAAAATTGCCCATGAGTAAAATGGCCACTACATCTCTCAATTAAATTGACATACACAGGTTATGCAGATCTCACATCATGTTTGTGCCTTCATTCACTGCTTGCTACAAACTTCCATAACACAGAGCCTCTCCTGATGGTTTTCCCTGCAAGGGGACACCAAGGAAGGACATCCCAACACCCCCTAATTTCTACACCATCTGGTATTCAGCACATTTGCCCCTGTTCAGCTTGGGAAATGAATCACGGCCAATGCAAGTGATAGCAAATGAAAGTAAAAACCTATTAGTCATGTTTCTTGGAGAGGATGAGTTTCACATTGCCGCAGTCTCACATTTCATATAACTAAAAAAGCACGAGGCATCACAGCACATTCATTATTTAAAGATCTCTTTCAGTCAGTGGATGACAATGCTTGTAAAGGCAGGGGAGACAAAGCAAGTTACATTCTTGAGTTCACTGGCAGGGGTGCGAATCATAATGTTTAGACAGTCTGTGACACTAAACATCGACAGCCTGCCAATGGCTGCTGTCACACCTCCAGCCTCTCCAGAAGTGGGGCGGGGTGATGGGTCTCAGCAGGGAGGTCCTGGGTCTCAGACAGGGCACAGTCCGCAGAGTGAGTCCCTGGGGAGCAGAGGAGCAAATGGAGAGCATGCCTGATGCTCTCAGCTATGCCGAGGGACTGTGACCACAGACACTTTTAAACTTTCCTGCTTTATCACCTGCTTTAAGGAAATCTGAACTCCTCAAATGCAGCAGCCTCACTATGATCTAGTCAAACTAATTTTTCTGCTGGTCAGATGCTTGGCAGCCGAAGGAAGCTTTGCTCTCTCTTCTTACCAAACTCTTTCATGGGGTTGTGACCCAGGCTCCTCGATCACTGCTGCTCTTTGTATGTGTTGCTAAGATATAGCTGCAGAAACTCCAGGGAAGAGTGGAAATCTTTGCCCTCAATTGCTGCCCTCTTCAGAGCAGGCACCTGCTCGGTGTAATGAACACTTGGGGTTTTTACCACAAATTATTGACTGCTCCCACAAAGCTGTTCAAGGTCTTGGGCAAACACCTCTGGTGTCTCCCAGCCTGCTGCTACCAGACTTGGCAAACCTATGAGATATTTTCTGCTGGAGAATGCAGCTGGCTGCATCTACACAAGTGGTCCAAACTGAGGTGTTCTTGATTTGTTAATGTGCTCCCCAGCACAGGTTTGACCTGGCTTTCCCTCAGACACTGTCTGGGGATAGTTTAGGGGCTGGCGCATTACAGGGAAGGCTCCTAACAAGTTGTGCAGGCAAACATAGCCTGGTTTGGGAGGAGGGAACAGTGTCTGATCATGCAGCAATGAGCTGGGTAACCCTGCCTCCCACAGGACTGAAGTTCAAGCCACAGCACAGGCACTACAGGCATTATTTATGCCCACCCATCCTTCTCTTCTGCAACCATCTCATGTCCTGCTGTAATGAAGATTCCTGGGAGCTGAGCTGCGACCTTCCTTTACAAAACTACACACACCATTACCTCTGTCCAATGGTTTTGGCAATTCCTGCTTACACTATAAATTCAGATGTCTGCCAGGACTTCGCAGGATCATTTCAATGTTCTGTAGACCCAGGAACTGAATCATTATCATGATGACATTTCACTGTAGCGTGCTGGAGTCTGTAATGCCACGTATGTGAGAAACTTTCAACATCTGACCACAGAGGAAGATCTATGAGCTACAAAGACCAGATAACTACTGTGCAAATGAAAACAATAATAGCCCATTTCTGTATCTTGGACATTATAAAATACCACTTGGACACAATGCTTTCAACAGAGGAACTGTATGTCAAGCTCTCAGCCCTGAGTTTGAAACTCTTGATACTCATTGCTTGCTTGGCAGATGGCATGAATTTGATTGCTGATTTACAGGAAAAAGCTTAAAACCAGTGTGGTATACCAAGACAGTTGGAGAACAGGACACATGGCCTCATTTCCAGTTTTACTGAAAGAAAGAATTAAATACTCTGATAAGGGCTCTGTTAGGTTAAATAACAGCTTCTGTATTAACTCAAGCACAGGTTTTGGAGGTCCTAAACTTTATGTGGCTTCCACTTCTAACAAAACAGGAACTGGAGTGAGCAATGTAGATTTAAAAAAACCAACCCAAACCACATTTTACTTTATCATCCTGTCCTCAACCCCACAACCTTTTCTATTTACCACAAACTCCTCCAAATCCCACAGCCTTCTCCCCGCACAGTCTTCCTCCCAAGGACCCAGTCAGCAGAATCATTAGATGATGGACCTCTCCAAGCAGGAGATACCGTGCCATTGCACTGGACCTGCCTGGCCAAGACCTTTCTCAGTACCAATGACAGACTTGTGTCTTCCTTTATCTAGTGGGGGGCTTAGGCTCAGCCAGCAGTGGGTTACAGAGCTGTGGTCTCAAATGTGTTTTTGTGCCTCAACAGGGACCCAAAGATGAGCATTGCAACCGATGGCTCCACACAGTAAATCTTCACCTAAAGTAAAGTGTGCAAACACAAGACAGAATGATTCAGACCTTAATATGTGGTAGGGTAGGGGAAATCAAGCCTCTTCGTATTCAAGATGATCCTCATGGAAAAAAGACAATGTTTTCATCCCTGTTTTTGAGGTCTGTCTCATGTTAGACTGATTCACCTGCAGGCCTAGTGCTAAGACACCGAAACAATACTGAAGTGTGACAGCTGCATACCAAACACTGACCTTGAAACAGCAGCTTGAGTGAAAGAAAACATGTCTCTGCGTGCTAGATAATTGATCTAACTTTAAAGCAAACCAAGATTAAATGTGACATCTCTGTGGCAAAAAGAACATGAGGTCAAACTCAAAAAAACCCTCCACATAAAGATGAGTTGAAGAAGGGCAATCCAAACAAACCCGGAGACCTCAGCCAAATACTCTCCCTTGGAAACAGAGGTACCCAACTTCTTCTTTGTTGAGATGTGCATATAAGAGGCTATTATCTCCTTCATAGTCTCTCAGCTCAGCTGAAATTGGAGCAGAGGAGGCTGCTTACCTGCTATTCATCCTTCTCCTCCACCTTCACCTCAACTCTGCCCTCAGCTGGACAGCTGCCAAGCTCTTAGGAAGCAAGATCTGTAGGCTCAAACCTCCTTGGACCTGAACTGTTTACAGGCTGCATTTATGTATTTTAATCTCATTTCCACCTACATCATGTATGCATAGAGAGGTGCAGGGCATCCACGCCCACTGGCACAAGATTGGCACAAGAGCACAGGAGTGAGGCACCCTGCTTTGGCAGAGATGCCTCACTGGTGCTGGATGCCAAGGGAGAGGGAATGTAGAGGCTCTGAGCATTGTCCACTCATGAAACAGCATTTCAGACCAGCTGTTTCAGGGCTCAGTGTTATGAGTACCACTGAAGCCCTCTGTGCTCTGCACCAACCCCCAGCTCAGCACTCGAAGTACCTCTTTAGGAGTTTAGTGTCAACTATTAGGCATTTGCTTGTGAGTATCACCAAACCTGTTGTGTCAGTGGCTGGAAATATTCTGTATTTGACCAAAACTACCTCAGCCTTTCCACAAGTTATACTCCTCTATGTTTAGGTTACAAAAGTCTACAAGGGCACCAGTGACTCATCTCCCAGTCACACAATCACATCCATTAAAAATCCTACAACTGAAATTATGATTTTCATCTCCTTTAACAATGAGATTTACTAAGGGAAAAAAAAAGGTAAAAGACACTCTGCTGTGGCATCTTTCTAAAGAAAGCTTGTAAAGTTTATTTCAACTGAAGGCTTTACCTTGTTCCACTTGTCTCAGACAATCCACCAGAGGTGGGACTTGTTGCCCCTGGGAGGGTTGTATAAATCTCAGACACAGGAGAAGGGAAACCCAGGATTGTTCCTCTTAAGCCTGGTGTTGATAAGAAGCCTGGAGGTCTTGGGGAAGCTGAATAGTGGGCCTCTCTCCTGGCTGTGGCTGCTCACAGCCGGCATCCACTGGCAGCAGCTGCAGTAGGAGGGGTCTGCCCACGTTTGCAGCAGAGCTCCTGGCCCTCCTGCTGCTCTTCGCCTCCTCAAAAGCAATATAGTCTTCCTCAGCCATTCACAGAATAGGTCAGTGACCACGGCTGACCTCTTCTCCTGCTGGCAACAGCGCTGAAACACAAGAGGAACTGAAGGACAGTAGTCTTGTCCAACATGCCTTTGAGGGTAGTCTCTGGCTTGAGCTGCACCTTGGCCTGTGCCTGGGCACCATGTAGGAGGGTGCTGGGTGGCTCAGGCATGGCAGGCATGATGCCAGCAAGGACATGCTCTGGGCTGAACCACAGCCCTGGTCTGTGCAGTGCAGCAGCAGAGGTACAGTGTTCACAGCTTAGTGGAGAGAATACATGCTGCTCATTATACAGGTTCTGCCACATCCTCAAGACAAAAAAACTCCCACCAACTCAAACCTTAGAGTTTGTCTGCAAGAGAACATGGTTTTATTTTCCCATAACCTTGTGGCGGTGCCCATGATGACACCCCGATATCTTCTTCTGTGCCAGGTTAGTTTGCCTCTTGCAGGAGATGTTGTGGCCATGAGCCACCCAAAGGGTGTAACTGTTCCTGAAGAGTGACAAACCACCTGAAATCCCCCACCACATGCAATGTCCCACCTCCCCCCAGCCCACTCTGTGGCAAAGGGGCTGTTAGTGGCCCCTCTGTTTACACAGCGGCGAAACATTAGCATTACCCAAACAGAGAAGATAAACTCAGGGAGTTTGCCAAAGACTTAATTAAAAAGCTAAACTTCTTCCCCTCCTCACTGAGATCTCAGTGTTGTCAGAAGGGCATCAAGGATTTCTCTTTGTTTATTGGTATTAATTTACTTCTTCCCCCAAATGACAACTGCAGTTTGGTTAAAGCAGTCAGTCTCACACTAATTCATTTGTTCTGTGAGTACCTTTCAATACCCACAGAAGTTATCAAATTAAAAATTGTCAGTTTCTGTACAGGTCTGACCTTTTCAATCTGACAAAGTTCAAAGTGTGGCTCAACAGGTCCGAAAGGACAGCTGCCAAGAGCAGCTGCCCACACTGGAGCATCAATGTAAATGTTCCAGCAGGTAAATAGTCACTGGGAGAGCTTGGGAAAATATCTTGCTGGGTGAGCAAGAAGAAAAGGTGTCATGTGTAGAATGAATTAAAAAGGATATAGCATTTTTGTGATATACCCCAGGGAAAAGACAGAGCTCAGGTATCTATCTAATCAAACTCAGACACTGAAAGGTAATATATCTCCATACTCTGAATTCAAACAAGGGGAATAACCAAAATTCCAAGCTTGCTTGAACAGAAGCTATTAACCCTTTATTGCCTGCTTTTTCTTTTTGGTAAATGTTTTTATTTACCAGTTATCTTTAGAAAACTTAGACTTCATCAGTGCTGAGAGCCATTGTGACACAGTCCATACAAACATACCCTTGGAGACCTGCAGGGCTTGTGCTGGCTGTGATCTTGCTGCAAGGTGCTGCTCAACAAGATAGCCACAGTGTTCCCTCTCCCCCTGCTCCCTGGTGTCAGGCATTTGAACATCCACAGAGAGAGTGGGGGTCAGCTTGAGACCCTACTCCAGGTCTTCCAGTGCTTGCCATCTACACGATGGCCACGTGGCTGCTGGCTCTGGTGTGCAGGAGGATGCCGGTCAGAGCAGGGCAAACCCAGCCTCTTCCCTGTCAGAGGGCTTCAAGCATAACATAAATATACTCCAATGACCTGATCCTGTTTCATCTGACATACATGAGCAACACTACGCAGTGCCTCCAGTGCCAAGGGGGCAGAATTAGTGCTGGGTTGGCCAGACACAGACCTGGTAAATTAATGCAGGGAAGGATGGAGACTAGCTAAACCAGTGTGTTATGATGTACACTTTGGGCTGTTTGCTGTCATTAGCTGTAACATGGAATTGCTGGAAGGTCTGGGAATTTGTTTTGCTGTTTGTTTTCAGTCTTTGGAAGTGCCATATGGAATTCCTGTGACTCCCAGGAACATATGACTTCTGGTGTAAACTTACCAACACATTGTGGTGTATAATTTACTAATGGTCTTCCCACTAATGATGCAGATTTAAAGCAACAGCTGACAAGTCCTTGTCCAGAGGAACTGCTACAGCTCTCACAAGCTGGCAGGGCACAGAGTCCAAATCTGAGGGAGGAATTAATGCAAAGGTTCCTGATTCCTGTACAGCTGTAGCAATGATGGGGTTAACGCACATGGTTCTTTGGGATTTATCTCACATCTGTGATGAGCAGAGAGAAAGAGATGGTGTCTGTCTTGCCTTTTCAAAGTCCTTGATAAATTTCCCAGGGACTAAAGACTTTCTTCTGGCCTCCTGGCATGACAGTTACCATAGAGTTTAAACAGTAATTGCTCCATGGGATGCTCTCTGCATCAACAGAGAGCAGCTTTGGTCCCTTGGATTTTACTTTTTTAATCAGAGATTCAGTCATTTTACTAATATCTAAGAGGCAAAGTTGAAAGCTACATGACCGTGCACTCCAATTACATTATTTCTTACAGCAGTGGGGGTCTTCACAGTTTTAAGTATTTGAGCACAGATTTTGGGAGTTTTAACAATGTTTGCCAGGAAAGGGAGGGCACTGAGAAGAGAGAATGAGCAGACAGCTTACTGGTTAATTACAGCATAGAAAATACCACTCCTGGTCCCTGAGATTACTCTGCTTTGATTACTGTACTTCAAGACTGCATCACTGGCTCTACAGACCTCTCAGAAAACATTTTTCCAGTGGAGTTAAGAAGGCAATAATTGATGTCACCAGGCCTCCAGCCATTCCTGCTGCCTACTGGCTTTTTTAAAATGTGGTTTAAAGTATTGAATATAGTTAGCTTTTTTTTACTGCAAATGCTTTCTTCGTGAAGACTCTGATTTTGCCTGCTGCCTGTGCATTTGACCTGTGTAATGCAAGCCCCTCTTGGCTTCCCTCTTCCCTGCCCTTGGAACTTCCTCCCCAAAAGCAGGTCCAGACCCCTTTTGTTCCCTCTGCTGGGCTTGTTTCACTTCGATGAACTGTAAAGTCAAAGCAGAAGGTGGGTGGCTTGCAGGGAGGGTCTATGGTAATTACCAGCATGTGAATGATACATGGCCCAAAGAAGTTTTTAGCGTGCAGGCAAGAACATGGAAAAATGTCCTTAGGGTACAATTCTCTTTCCAATAATGAACTTATCTACATGGGGGCAGATGTTGTCAGATGTGGTCTAGGTTTGGGAGGCTTTGCTTGAACTAGGTTTTATTTTCATTCTAGGTTTTCAGTGATACTTTGGGGTATCCTTCGAAAAATCTCCAAGGTATTCCCTTGATGGATGGTGCACAGGCATGTATGATTTTTTCTCGAATGCTGTATTCCTCACCCTTCTCCTCATGGAGACCTCCCTATGGAGGGGCAAGAAGGTACCCTGGGTTTCAGGCAGGTTGTCTTCCTTACAGCTGATTGACAGTCTTTAATTAAGGCTGCACTGAGAAGGAAAGTCAAATACATTGTTGCAGACCTTAAATCATCCATCAGCTTGAGGTTCCTTACCTGGAGGTTTGATAAGAGCAAAAGTTCTGCACCAGGTGCATGAAGCAACCAGAACTCAAAATTCCCACTGGGGTGAAGGATCCCCCTTGACCCTCCAACCCAACTCCAGAGTCACCGATGGGCAGGGAGCTTTTAAGAGACAAATGCCTGCTTTAGGAGAGAGTATATCAATATTCACCACATCCTTACAGCCTTGGCATGGGAATGCATCTCCTCATACTGCTGTATTATTTATAGGTTAGGCCAAACACCAGGATATTAAAGTAAGGCTACAAGACATTTTCAGCTTCAGAAGCAGCTCATAAATAAGAAGTTAAGTCTTATATTTTAAGAAGAAACTAAAGTTCCTGTCCTTGAGCTTTACAGGAAAAAGCTGAAGAATATACACTCCACAATGCTGCCAAAATCTATTAACCTGACTCTTCCCCAGCTCACCTGTGTTGTAAACCAACTTGACCCTGTGACTGTCCTGCCAGCAGAGGGGAACCAGGTGGCTGCTGCCTCTGCAGTGGAAAGGGTAAAGCAAGAGGGATGATTTTACCCAAGGAGTCTAATTCCCTCTGAAACAGCTCTTTCCTCCAGCCTTCTCCTGCTCACCTCCACTTCCTGCCACTCTCCAGAAACGGACTGCAAGGAGAAAGGTATCCACCTCTCCTTCTTCTGCTATTTTCCTCCTCCTAATCTGTCAGTTTATGAAACCAGCTTTTGCTCAGGATGAAGGCTGGCTTGCTTCCAACAAATGAGGAGCTGGAGTTATTTACTTCACAATGGCTTTGATATCCTTGAGCACCAACCCTGGGTCCTTTAGGAGCTGCATGCTCCTAAATTTCACACACCACAGACACAGACCAGGCTGTAGCAAGGTATCATGGTTGATCTCATTTTTTATGGCTTCTAGAGTGGGTACCTTCTCATTTATGTATCCCACTGTAGACACCAGAGAACTAACCAAGCCTGAATTCTTGCATACTATTGAAATACGAGCATCAAATCATCATAATTCTACCTTTCTAGCACCTGTTAGGATGGTAAGTTTGATTTTTGAGCTTCCAAACCAAAACACAATTAATGAGATTTTTGCAGTAGTAAAAATGCCTCCCCCTTTACAGGCAATCTCTGCATGTAGCTCAGCCTTGCTTCCTACTGCGTGTAAACAATAATGTGGCTATCACTGCATTTCTGCTAGAATTTCTAAATGCAGTTGGAGCAAATGAAATCAGAAAAGGAAGTTTACAGCACTTCACATTTTTCTACATAAGGTTTCATGCTGTGTTATACACAGTGTTCATCACATTCTCCATATCTTATTTGCTGTGAGATATCTGAAATTCTTTGTCTTATCTGATCTATGATTTAAGATTCTGACCTTTTCAGCTTTCTGTAATTTCACTGCCAGCTCACTCAATATGCCTTTGTTTATAGCCTTACAGCAGGGAGACCAAGAGAAGATGGGAATTGCTTATGTACTGGAAAGACAGAAATTTCCATTTGCTAAAAATTTGCGTGTGAAAGAGGGAAGCAGAGATATAATCTCAAAAGTTTTTAAAGAATCTGAGAATACAGATGAGAAAGGGGATTAGACCCCCTTTCAAACAGGACTTTCTGCTAAAAGAACGAACCCAAAAGCAATACCTTTCTGTTAATGGCAACCTGTGTGAAAAGCAATTTCAGCACTAATAAAACCTGATTTTTCAGCTCCATGGCGAGAGCAGTAGAATGGCAGCACACATCTCAGCACTTTCATCAGAATGGTTGGGAAGGCAAATGAAGCCTTTATATCTGCTACTGGAATGTTATATCAGCTTGCCTCAAGTTCTGCTCCCCCGCTGCCTAGGCAGGTTGCAGAACGAGCTCTAGGGATGTTAATTTGTGCTGGAGAATAGCTGCTAAATTATTCAGCGTACTAAAGACAAGGGCTGAGTGTGAATTGCAGAAGACCTTGATGACATAGAGTGACGGCAATAAAATGACAAATGAAATTCAGCGTAGATAAATTTAAAGTGAGGCACCTGGGGGGAAAAATCCCAATTTTTACTTTCCATACACTGTGCTGAGTTCTGAGTTGACTACTCTACTTAGAAATGAGATCTTGCCATTGGAATATATAATTTTATGGATGTGTCAGATTTGTGCTCAGAAAAATCCAAGACTGTATTCTAGGAAATATTATGAAAATAAAAGTAAACAACACGTAAAACACTACTCATATTCACCTCATATGAATCCTTGGTGAGCTTGTGCATCGAGTGCTATGGGCAGCTGTGGTCACCCCATCTCCAAAGAAAGATGTAGCAGAATGAGAAACGCTGCAGGCAAGCTCAGCCAGGATAATCAAAGACATGGGCACTTACTGAACAGTCTTATGCTCTTGGGCCTGCTACGGACAGAATGGAGAGAGAGAGAAAATAGAGAGAATCATAAAATCAGGAATTGCATGAAGATGAGCAGGGACTCGTTGTCCAGTGCCTCTCCAAATTTAACAACTAGGTGTGCTTCCATGAACCTAGAAGGTGTCCATCTTGAAGCAATCAAAAAGTGGTAGTTTCCTGTTGTGTTCCTTTTAACTTCATAGTTACACTAAAAGGTACTAGAAGTTAATATTTAAATTCAAGGAGAAACTGAGTAAATTCAAAGAAGGAAAAAAGTATATGAAAAGTCCTTTAAATTCCAAGATGCTAAATTTGGTCAAGAATTCCTTGACCTAAAAATGATTGGAAGATAGGAGACGAATGGTCATATATAAAAATACATACATACATATATATATATATATATACATACATACATATATATATATATATATATTTATATTTATATATTTAGATGGACATGCTCTCCTGCACATATACAAATATATAGACACTCAAGCCTCTATCAGAGAGAAGACACTTGGGCCTCTGTCAGAGAGAGGATGTGGGTCTACTTGGCCCGAGCTGAACTCTTCCAAAAACTGTTTCTAATTCAAATCTTTATTGTTTTGGTCATGAGATGATGTTGGCAGAGGGAGATGAGCCAGGGAGATTTCTCAGTTACAGAAGTCACTGTAAGCTTCAGTTCATCCAGTGATCATGGTAACATAGCAGATACAATAATCTTCTTGAATTTCTTTAGTTTACCTTCCTTTGTAGTACACAGAAATAAAAAGACACATTAGTATGTCTAGGTTTAAGTAGGTGTTTCAGGAAATGAATCAGCCTTTACTAGTCCCTACAATTCCCAAGTCTGGGACAATTATGAGTCAACAAGAGAGCGTATTTTACACAGGAGTACCAGAAATACGTATTTCCTACATATTAATTCTTTCAGAAACTTATTCTATTTTGTGATTTATTTAAATAGATTTAGATGTAGTATAAACAATGTTGACTGATAAATCCTGCTTGGAGTTTATAAATAAAGACTCATCTTTAAAACAAAATCTGGCAAAGACAAGACTGTCTCAGACCTAGGAGAAGTTTAAATTCAGGTCATGTNCATAGTTACACTAAAAGGTACTAGAAGTTAATATTTAAATGCAAGGAGCAACTGAGTAAATTCAAAGAAGGAAAAAAGTATATGAAAAGCCCTTTATATTCCAAGATGCTAAATTTGGTCAAGAATTCCTTGACCTAAAAATGATTGGAAGATAGGAGACGAATGGTCATATATAAAAATACATACATACATATATATATATATATATACATACATACATATATATATATATATATATTTATATTTATATATTTAGATGGACATGCTCTCCTGCACATATACAAATATATAGACACTCAAGCCTCTATCAGAGAGAAGACACTTGGGCCTCTGTCAGAGAGAGGATGTGGGTCTACTTGGCCCGAGCTGAACTCTTCCAAAAACTGTTTCTAATGTAAATCTTTATTGTTTTGGTCATGAGATGATGTTGGCAGAGGGAGATGAGCCAGGGAGATTTCTCAGTTACAGAAGTCACTGTAAGCTTCAGTTCATCCAGTGATCATGGTAACATAGCAGATACAATAATCTTCTTGAATTTCTTTAGTTTACCTTCCTTTGTAGTACACAGAAATAAAAAGACACATTAGTATGTCTAGGTTTAAGTAGGTGTTTCAGGAAATGAATCAGCCTTTACTAGTCCCTACAATTCCCAAGTCTGGGACAATTATGAGTCAACAAGAGAGCGTATTTTACACAGGAGTACCAGAAATACGTATTTCCTACATATTAATTCTTTCAGAAACTTATTCTATTTTGTGATTTATTTAAATAGATTTAGATGTAGTATAAACAATGTTGACTGATAAATCCTGCTTGGAGTTTATAAATAAAGACTCATCTTTAAAACAAAATCTGGCAAAGACAAGACTGTCTCAGACCTAGGAGAAGTTTAAATTCAGGTCATGTTCTGCTGAGCTAGCTGCCCAGTTGATGCAAACAGAAGATGAAACATCCTATGATTGTTTATCTAAACCTAACACAAACTGCAATTCATTTATTTGCCACTTAATTCTCATAACCACAAAGTTGAGCAAACTTAGGGTTGTGCAATTTGGATGGTCAATGATGAATCCACAACCCAAAGTCTTGGTCACCATATGATTCACTACTGGAGTAGTAGGGTGGCTGTAGCTCCCATATAACCCATCAGTTCCTGTCTTCTTTGCATGGAGAGCAGGATGCTTGGAGCAGGCTAGGGTATCTTCCAGTTCATGGAGAGCCACAGAAACTAAGTGCTTGTGTAAGCACATCAGAAGTCAAAGAAGTCCTTACATTAAAAAAAACCCCTCAAAACAAGGGCAGATGTAAAGCTGGGCTCTCTCTGTCTGCAAATCCAAAGCATGTGGGCCTAGCATGTTGGGATCAATCCAAGCTGTACATAAGTAGCCAGTGTAAGTGGCAGATGTTATGAAGAACTTGGCTTTCGTAGACCAGTTGATATGACGTGAAGTTATTAAGTTATTAAAAGCGTTTGGATGTACAGGAAGCGATGCGTGGGTTTCTTATTTTCAGGTAATAAAATAACAGAGACTCTCTGAATTGATAAGAAGTTTCCAGAAGCATTGTAAGCCACTGCTCTGAACAACCAGCTGACAATAGGATAAGTCCCTCAGGAATGGTTGGACAAGAACATTCTTCACTATAGACCAATCAGAAGCGCTGAAAATGGTCCAACCAGAGGTCTCCAGCAGCAAGCATCTGGACTGGTGGATTCCAAATCCCTCTGAAGGCTATAAAAGGAGATCATCTGGGAGGGGACCTCTGCTCCTTTTCCGGTGGCCTCGTGAGCGGGGGGTGGGGGTTTTGGTGCCATGTGTGTTGCTGTTGTTTCTTTTGGGTTCTCTGGATTGTCGTGCGCGACCTGGACCTACCCCAGTTCTCCGTCTCCAGCTGCTGTTTTTAATAAACGAGTTAACCTTTTTCATAAAGGTTTCTGACTCCGTTTATAACAGCAGATTTTGACAGACATCAGGTGTTTGCACACATGGGCATGCAGACACAAGAACACACACAAACCCAATTCTCTCTGGCACCATACCTGGGCTGTGCAGCATTAAAGTCTTCCAAAACATTCATGCTGTCTTGGCAGTGTTTATTTTGCTGAGGTTCAACAAGGCCAGGTGTAAGGTTCTGCACCTGGATTGGGGCAATCTCAAGCACAAATACAGGCTGGGCAGAGAATGGATGAGAGCAAGCCCTGAGGAGAAGGACTTGGGGGTACCAGTGGATGAGAAGCTCAGCTTGAGCCAGCAATGTGCCCACAAAACCATCCATATCCTGGGCTGCATCAAAGCAGCGTGGCCAGCAGGTCAAAGGATGTGATTCTGCCTGTGTACTCCACTCTAATGAGACCCCGCCTGGAGTGCTGCACCCAGTTCTGGGGTCCCCAGCATAGGAAGGATGGGAATCTGCTGGAGTGGGCCCAGAGGAAGGCATAGCTAAGCAGATTTTTCAGAAGATCTTCACATCCACGCTTGCCCTTTGCAGTGGTGTCTCTTTGGGTCTCTGATGCTCACAAGCCTCCCCCACTTATTTCCTATTTCTTTGCTACCTCCCTCATTAAAGTGACTTTAATTATCACCTTTCTACAGAGGGTCCCAAGATATGCTCTCAGTCCTCAAATCTCCCCCTATGATTTTTTTTGCATCTTCAAATGTTTCTAGACCTATCCACTTGGAAGCCTTAATTCCATTTCAAGCAGTCTTTTCAAAAGTGAAATGCTGCTGCCTCACTCTCTGGCACAGTTGAGGTTCTACCTTCTCAAAAGTATATTTGAGGATTGTTTCCCCCTGTTTATGAACAGAGAGGGGAAAGACACATTTCTGGGATGAGACTCTTCTTACAGCATCATAAACGTCCAAAGCAGGCCAGATGCTCGTGCCCTGGAAGTGCATTTGCCTCTATCACCCATAAGGAGGTTCCCAGGGGTTGCCTGAGGACATGGGCTGCCAGCTGACCTCTACTTATGTGAAAGGAGTCTCATTCAGTGTGTGTCACAGTGAAATGGTGAGCTGCTTACCCAGTGCCCAAAACCCCGCAGTAGCTCCCTTGTCTGAGAAGGGCAGCCCTTCTATCTTCTCACCACTACACATTTACATCACTCTGGGCTTTTACAGGATGCTGAGATTTATAGGTCATTGGCTTACCTCCATATTATCTAATCTCACTTGCTCATGTTCTGAATTTTATTCAGAATGAGAGGGGCATACTCACAAATTTCTTAGGAAATGTTGAAAGGTGTCACACTTTGGATAGCGTCTAGAAGTAAAATAGAAATAAATGTGAAAGAAATCTTAAAAATCCCAGCCTTTCTCCAGTCATATGTAATACAGTCCAGTGAAGCTGAGTCTCACTTTTGCTTTTAACTGTGATATAAACTGCACATAACAGTTCAATATTCTGATGTACCTCTTGAAATGTAATCATGTATGTGGGAAAAAATTATCTGTCTCCTGGTGGCAAAATCAATTTCTCCTTTGGCTATATAGTAGTATTTATCAGCAATACGGACATTTATTTCACTTATCATCTTGCTGCCCCTGCTTCATAACTGCTTTCACAAAAGTGTGGGACCCAGAAATGCAGCAACATTCATTTTCCACCTCCATCTCTCACACTGCCCTGCAGCACACGTAATTTTGTGCTCAGAACTGGTGAAAATGATGGACTTTCGGTTTGTAGATCAATTGTCTCAAGTGGTGCCCCCAAATGCTACAAAACACCGTGAGAGCAGTTTGGGTTCCTAACCATAACTCTCAAGGAGAGACACTGATGTTTGGAGATCTGCAAGTATCTGAGACATATGCACAGGGTTTACATCCATAACAAAGCATCTATTCAGAGATCTGTATCCTTCTGGTGCAGCAGCTGAAGGTCAGATGGGCAACTTCAGGGCACCATAAGCAGCACTGGATTATTCTGTTTAGCAGCTTGTATTGCTCCTCAGTAGTGTGAACTCCCTGTGCCATCTTGTCTTCCCTGTCAGGATCCAGCCTTTGGGCCCACTCAGCCAGCAGCTTCTGGGAGTTTGGTTTCAAACAACAGTGTGAGTTTATGGAGGCTGACATCTGTCTCCCAGAAACTAAACTAGTTTCACATCAGGATCTAAGCTAATTTCACATCAGGAACCAAGCAAGCAGTGAGATACTACCACCACAGTTTAGAGAAATCTGGAGATTACAAAGTCATCCAATCCTTTTGTTTCCTCAAAATGATACAAGTGACATGAAAATGGATACTTGCAGTGGGGATTTCATTGGTGGCACAGAAAGGGGCTGCAAAACATTATCCAACAAAATCCTGTTGGAAAGCATATGTATAACTGTATGTTATTTTTTCATAATTATTAATTCACACCCTTTCCCTCATCCACAGTGTGGGTCACCTTGTCATAAAAGGAGATCAAGTTGGTGAGACAGGACCTGACTTTCACAAACCCATGCTGGCTGGGTTTGTGCCTTGGTTGTCCTGTACGTGCTGTATAAAAGCACTGGAGGTGATATGCTCCTTGACCTTCCTTGGCATCAAGGTCAGGCTGACAAGCCTGTAGACCCTTCTTCCAGCCCTCCTTATAGATGGATGTCACAGTTGTCAACCTCCAGTCAACTGGGACCGCTATGGTTAGCCAGGATTGCCAGTAAATGATGGAAAGTGGCTCAGTGAGTCCTTCTGCCAGCTCGCTCGGCTGGTTTGTAACAGACTCCCACCAAGATATCGGCCTTGTTGGCCTTTCCCGTGATTCTTCCTCACAAACACTTGACCTTTTCATCACTGTCGACAAACTCTGGAGAGTCAGAACACTCCCCACCATACAGGGCTGCCCCACAGCTTTCACATAGGTAGACTTCAAGAGCAAACCAGCAGTATGAAGCTGACAGTGCAGCAAGAGTCTTCAAGTTCTCATTACCCCCCACAGGAGCTCAGGAAGTTATCCTGGCAGTTTGGACTGGTCCTTAGTGCTGCTGGTGCAGAAATGAAGTCCAATTCGAAGCAAAAGATTTGGTACTGGGCGCTAACATAATTAAATAATAAGTTATAGCAACATGATTTTCCTCCATGGACATTTTGTTAAAAAACACAGTAGATTTTTACTATGACTTGGAACATTTTTAGTCATTTTTATGGCTGTGTAAATAAGATGGAATCTTTAGTGTTTCAAAAACACAATCAATGTTTATTTGTTCTCATAAGTAATTCATGGACCCAACAATATTCAACAGAACTTCATTTTTAACAGATCTCTTAATGAGCATCATTTTACAGAAAACCACCAGCAAATAAATATATGAAAACAATTGCTTGTGACATCACAATGGTTAAACACATTAAATAATTCATTGAATTGTGCTTTATGTCAATGAAAATCCCTAGGTCTACAAACTATCTTTTAAATAGGAATGAAAGTATATATGATTACTCACAATACAATCTCTTAGTAGCAGAGTTCACAAACATTATTGCACATAAACAGAAGGAAAAGTCCTAAAGAGTAAAGTAATTTACAGCCTATTAATTTATTCTTTCATCTTAAATATGGCAACTGATGGGAATTCTTTTTTTTTTTTTTTTTTTCTTCCAACATTTATTTGAAATCACAGAGCTAGTGATATGGCCAAGAAGAAAGCCAAGGACATTGCAGGCTATGGAATCCATTTCCCTCCACAAAATGTCAACAAAGAAAGTATGACAGCAACAAAACTGATAGAAGTGTTACAGTGAAAACTGGGTACCTTTTGCGAGTGTGCTTTTGCTGCATGTAGGGAGGACACAGCCATCAACTCCAGCAGAATGACTTTATTGTGATTGTTCATCTTGTACAGAGTAGTCCCCACCAGTCTGGAAACAAGATAATCCTTATCCCAGACCAAAAAAAGAATAATTCCATATGTATCAGGGGAACAGCAACAGAGGGAAGAAAAAGCGAGATACGTTTTAAAACAGCAGCACTCATGACTGATACAAGAGTGCAGGTGGGAAACAAGATCCCACTAGGGCAGAAGGAAGCATGTGCTACTGAGAAGACCAGCTTAAGAAACCTCCTGATTTAGTCATGGATGTCAAATCTGAAACATCTCCAGACACAAAGGTGATGTGACCTGCTATTTGGTTGAATGGGTATGATACAGTTATGAAGTGTGGCTCTGAATCTGAGTTCTATCACTTTTTTGTTCTGTATTTCTGCTTTTAGTGAACAGCAAATAACTGCTGCATGTTGGGTAGAATCCCTAGTGAGGCTATGACAGCCTCACTTTTAACACAACAGCAGTGGAAAATACCCAATATCAGAAACAGTGGGTTTTTATTTTCTTGATGGTGAAAAAGGTTTTTACTGTCAGCACTGATGAGTGGGGAAGAGAGGACAAATTTTCATTCCTTAATAAGGCCATAAGGCCATAAGGTGAGTGCTTGGGTTGGACATCAAATTATCAGAAACAAATTCTAATGCCACAGGATGTTTCTCTGTCCATTCCAAGCCTACAGTGAATTATAACTGTAAAAGGCAGTGCTGGGAACATGATGGGAGAGATCAGCAAGTACATCTCCATTACAAAAGAATGAGATTTGTTTCAGCACCACAGTAGCAGAAGCCAAATTGCCTTGTTTAAGCAACAAAATAATGCCAGGAAGATGGACAGAAATCCTATAGCATTGTTGCTCACAAAGCTTTAGAAAGAAACAGGCGGCTTCCTGATCTTATATGGGTCAGTGTAATTATGGTGAAGTTTATGCTGTCAGAGCAATGAAAACTTGGAATAATGGAGATATGACGCAGGACCTTTATTTTGCTTTTGCATTACATTATTTCAGGCACACTGCCCAAGAGGAAAAAAGCTGCAGGCCCATGTATTAGAAGTCAGCCTGAAGGTGTATCCAAACTGCTTTATTTGTCATGTGCAAGGAAACTCTGCTAAAACAGGATTGTTGGTGCAGTGAGTTTGCTGGATCTGCTGCTGGAGCTAGGGGAGGAGGTGCCAGATCCTTCAGTCCCAAGGACTCTGGGCAAGGTCTTAGCTGCTGGCTGCCCACCCCTCCCAAAAAAACCCCCAAAACAACAAAAGCAACAAACCTCCTGCACTACTAGGGCTATTTGTTGCACAGGATCCAGAGGAAAAGAAAATCCAACAAACCAGCTTCAATTTTAACTAAATCCCAAGCGTTAAGGCAAATCCTGTTAACATAGATGCCACAGCACATTAACAGCTCTTCCGGACCCTAATCTTGATTCCTGGGAAATGACTGATGAAAAAGGTTAGGCATCACATTAAGATGTTGCCAAACTATTAAAGCTAATGTAAACCATGTAAAAACTGCTTCGATTTTCCTCACTGGGCTTTGTTTTGTATCAGGCAGGAGGAACAGTCTGGAGAACAGTTGGTGTGCTTAGACAGCTGAAACTGATACTTACAGTCACTGGTGAGGCTCCAGGGAAGTATTTCTGAGCACTGTCTCCTTTTTCTTGAAAAGAAAACACTGCATTTTCTAAATGAAAAATGAGGCCCCAATTGCTGTGAGCAGCATAGAGAGGTGGCCTGCTGGACAAAGAGTCAGGTATGTGAGGGAGGGGCAACTTTTTTTGCACTTAGGAGGAAGAGGAAAGGATGCCCTACAAAACAAAAGATGGGTTGGAATTTATTTTACTTCCTTGCATACCTTGCTCCTTAATGTGAATTTGGCCTTGCATCTTTCCTCCCACATGGCTGGCTTCTCCCCTGCCCTTCAGGGTTTCCCCAGCACCCCAAGATCCCTGTGCTCATGGAAACAAGAAGTGCACCTGCAAATCCTGGAGACAGAGCATCATGTGCCAAAAGCATGCTTCCCCTCTCGTGCTGTGTGGTCTCCAGAAAGATGTGGAAATGGGCACAGGAATGGGGAGATGCAACAGTTCCCATCATCCCAGTGTCACTGACCAGAAAGCTCCTTCCCTCCACAGGGCCAGGGCCAGCCCAGCCTAAAGCCCTGGTGCCAGCAGCTGTCAGATCCCTGTGAATTACCTGCATTGTGCTAAAGGTGCAATAGTGCCAGTGAGCCTTAGCTCTTCATGGCCTCACTGTCCTGCAGGCAGGACACCTGGAGCGAGCTTCAGTCTTTGACTGTAAATATTTCAATTGAAGTCTCAGAAGGTTGGTGTCCATATGTGAGCGTGGTGTCTGAGCAGCTCTTCCAGGTGATGGGGATCCAAGCAGCATCGTCCAGGAGCCTCCAGAGCTCCTTACTCTTCTCTGAGGCAGACATCCCATGCTCAGACAGGAGAACAACAATCTGCAGCCATGCCTTTTCCCTTCTGAATACGGAGGTGGGAGAAGATGTACATGATCCACAAGTGGAAGAGGTACTAGGGACCAAAACCCACCACTACTCACCCCAAAGTAACACATTGACAATCAGACGTAAAGCAGCATATTGTTAATGAACTACACTGATAATGAGGCATCATCCTGGTAGCCCTCTTCACTTCTTAATGCTATTATGATATTTCCTGTTCAGTGTATTACTGTATGCATTAACTCTCAATAGGGTCGTTAGCTTGTATTTTTGATATTCTGCATAGATAAGTAGTGAAAGCATTGTCAGAAGAAAAGGAGATACAGCATGCACAAAAAAAAAATCCAACTTGGAAATGAAGGGACAAGTTTTCAAATTGAGCCTCTTGTTTCTGTAACACATTATTTTTTCAACCAACTGGCTAGAAACCTTGTATTTTGAAAACAAGTGAGAAATGTGCATCTACATCAGGTACTCCAGTACTTCTAATTAACAAATCTGTAAGGTAAAAGCCATTCATGCATGCAATAATATACTTTCAGCATCTTGATTTAGCAGCCACGTTGAGGCACTTAGAGAAATTTCCTCCTAATGCTTTACATTTATGCTGGAAGAAGAAGGAAAAAAACTCTCTCAGAAGATCTACGGTGCACAGGACCTCCTTTCTAAAATTTCACTATTACGAATGGAACAACATAAGATCTTGGAATAAACGGATGCAGTTTAGCCACAAGAATGTAACATGTGGAGGAAAAACCCACTCAATATTTTTCTAGACAAGGAAGAAAAACAGATACAGATCTCTCATCATGAAAACAATAAATTTACAAAGAATCTTCATATACAGTAATAAATATCAAGACTTTCCACATATCCATTATGTATCCTATAAAAATGAAAGCTGATTTTTTTCCTAGCCACTACTGTAGTTAGAGAGAAAACCGATTTAAATTGTATGCACTCAGCATCAATGTATTTTAACAGACAATATCATAAACCTGCCTACCTTCACAGACAGTGTATCTCCAGGCTTTTACAGCAAATCTGGAAAATGTCACACTAATATTTAAGCTTTTCCTTCTCTCTCTTTCCTCTTCCCTGGAGTTCGCTTGACCCTTTTTGTGAATGTGAAGGCAGATTTCATTGCCCCAGCCAGATAATCTCTGTGATGTGTGCTCAGCTGCCCCCTGCACCTCATTCCTCAAAGCTCGCCTTTGCCACACACACTCAGAAAGATGGTTCCTACCTGGCTGGGCTCGGTAGTCTCAGCATCTGCAGGGAAATAAGCCAGCCCCTCCACCACCTCACCTAATCAATCTCTGACTGCTGGCCTTTGGAACAGTGCCCAAATCCAACACTTCCTATGTCCTTCTTAATCACCTCATCAAATTCTTCCCTTAATCAAAACACAGCATGTAGATGTTTGAAGGGCAATGTGTGCACCTTCTCCGTTTCATTCACTAGAAAGTTATGCACTACAGTTTCAATGAACAGCACGAAATAAACCAGCTCTCATGTCACAAATGAACCAAGCCAGGTATTTTTCCCCAATTTATCATTCATGTCTGCACAAGTTTTAGTAGCTCAGATTGTACAGGGTACATCTGTTAATGCAAAGAATCTCTCTCTCTTCAACCCATCCTCATAGATCAGGCCTTTGAAGGAAGTCTTTTCCGACAGCAGTCTTATTCTACTGCCATTTAATAACACTAATCAATACCTATTGAGAAAAAAATACATTCTCACTGGCAGAAACCAAGAAAAACCGAGACAAGGAGGGGGAGTTGTCAGACGTGGTCTCATTTACCAAAGCAGGAAGTCTCCCTTGGCCAATTCCCAGGTAGCCACGTTGCACAAACAATCTGATCCTCTCATTGGTTAGGCAAGATGGAGGAGCATCACCACCTTGCAACCTGACTATTATAATCTTCAGTAACAGCTACTTCTGCTGCCTCTTCCCTCGGCCACTGGTGAGCTCTCTGCTCCCGCAGCAGTCGCCGCTCCTCTCGCCTTTTTAGCCGGTTCTTCTGATGCTCCTCTTGCTTGGAGTACTGGAAGCGCTGCAGGAACAGGTCCTTTGCGTATTCATACAGCTGCATGTCCAAGAAATTCAGCTCCTCTATCCGCTGCCGCACATCCTCGCCGATGTCCACGTTGGAGGCCCGCGTAACATTGAACTGGGTGAATGGGGAAATGAATTTCAGGTTGAATGTCCTCTCAAAGAGATACTGTGTTTTCCTCTGAAATTCCGTCAGCCCGAAGAAGGCCATGTTTTTCAGATTGTTCTTGGCGCTTTGGAGAAGAATCATATTTCTCTCACTCTCATTCATAAAAGTCAGGTTGTAGCACCCCACCAGGCTGAGATCTGCCAGCATGCGCACCTGGCGGTTGCTGGCCAGGTTATAGCTACAATCCATGAATTCCTGCAAACTGACTCCAGACCAGTCGTCTCCTTCGTAACAGGTAGGCAGCTCATCTGGTGTCGGGCTTCTTCCATCGCACATATGAAGGGAGGTCTTCCACGTCGCACCCCTCTGGACATGCTTCCATTCACTCAAGTACCGTGACACTGGATCCCTCAGCATGGTGATGTAATAGAAATTCCTGAAACACAGAATTAAACACGATTTTAAGATTTCGGTAGATTTCACTATTTATTCTCCAATGAAAACGTTACCCACCACTGGCACCACACCCTTCACTTTTTCCAGTGCAATGTAGGTACTTCAGGTGACTCTTTCTGAGACAGTAAAAACTTCATAAATACCATGATAAAATACCAGGTAAACTGGGAGAGAGAGAGATGAAAGGAAATAAGCAGTTATCAGAGAAACAGAATTACTTTGACCTATCAACTGTTCAGTGATAGTGACTTTATATAGAAACCAATTAACTGAAGTGTGCTCCCCTCCATGCTGAAGTATTAACTGCCAGCAATATCAGAAAAAGTGTGAAAAGTGATTGAAATAATCCTGCCACTTCTCTTCTGGACGCAGACATGCACATGTCACAAGATGCACAGGATGATAATCCCTACAGTGCTTGGTCACAACCTAAGAAAAGCATGAGCAATTTCATGTGGATGGTACAAGTGCTAAAAATAACACCATGTGGAAGACTGGCATGAGCCACATACCTAAGAAAAACCTATTATTAGGTGGGTTGGAGTGAAGATAATAAAAGACCAAAAAATCCATTCATATGACTTAATTTTAGACAAGTGCTTGATTGAAATTAGTTATAATTGTGCAGTACAAAAGCTTTTGTTGGTGTAAAGATTATCATTATTCAACCTCACCTGCCAAGAATACAAAAGAGACACCAAGATATATTGATTGGAAATAGAGAAAATAACTACAGAACTCACATTGTCAGTTCATCTTTTTGCTATTAAATTCAGTTTGTATGTCTTATTTATGGCAATCTGAAAGGGACTGCAATTAAATATGCATCAAGAAGGCTTTCACAGATTGAGGGTTTTTTTTACTGAGAGATGTTTTACTCTCGCCTGAATTATAACATGATATCATAAACACAAAGCAAAACTGAAATTCTTATGATTTCTCTCAGCTAGAATAAGCAGACGATTTATGACTAAAATTAACACATGGTCTGGTACAAAAATAAGTTCATGAGTTTGCATGACTCATCTCACTGCAAACTACACAGTAATAAATCATGAGCCCTAAGATTTCTTAAGAAAAGTCTGGTCTCAGTACTTTTTCTTCAGCCTAGAAAAGGATGAAGGAAGTAAGCAGGAAGCAAGCTTGCTGAAGACAAGCTACCCTGTAAACAAACCAATGTTTTGGGAGAGTCATCTCATACAAGAGCTAACCCCAGTTAAATGAAAAAATCTCAAAATTTGTAACAACCTCCATGACAATTACTTTGCTTTTTCAGATATCACCCACTTCCTGCCACTAAAGATTCACCATCTCCATAAACCTTAGGTTTACCATAAAAATATTTATTTCCCCACATACTGCTAAATATGCAAATCTATTCCACAGTGCAGACAAAGCAAAGGGAAACAGGTCTGAATGCTTCATTCTTATTCATTCAGAATTTTCCACCTACAGGACCTATATTTTCCAGAATAAAGTTATGAGACCAAACTATGGACTGTATTCTTCTGCAGGGTAATTTCCTGAACTACTATCCAATGGAAACAGCTATTTCAAGACTTATTTCACAGCAGAAGCTTTAGAGGTGGATTTAAACTCGGAAGTGCCATGGGTGTATTTTCACTATCACTTGCACCGAAAGCCGTAAGTTCTGTCAGATGACACTTTGAGACAGTATTTCCAGAATCGTTTGGAGCTTGGGTCTTCTGACTGCTGCTCACACATGGCCAAACCCCATGTCAGCTGTTTCGGTCCCCTTCAGTTACTTACACAGCCCACATCAATAGGGGACCCAAGAATCACATAACCCTTCATAGACGGGTATTTCTAAAATCCGTCTTCTCCTGCAGAGCAGGAAGTACCAGAAGTCCCCCTGTGTGCTCTGCAGGATAGTCACACTATGAAAAGCAGTCTTTGGGCACTTCAGGCACAGCTCTCTCATCTCAGATTGGATGTTCATCTCATCTTGGCTCTACACTGCATGTATGAGAGCACATTAAGAACTGCTTTCCATTTCACAAGGAGAAAAGGGGATGTATTTCACAAGTGCTGTGCAGATAAAAAAGCCCAACTCTCAAACATCCATCAACTCTGAGCATAAGAAGCTGTTGTTGCAACATCCAGCAGGCACTGATAGGGTTGTGACCAAACATGGTTGAAACTCCAGGGGAGCAGAGATGAAGAAAATGGACAAAAACTCAGAGGCAGCTGCAAACACCTACATCAACAAAGATGGGGCACTGGCTTCATCCTTGTACTGCTGCCCCTCCTCTCTGCAGGTAATTTTGGATGTCAGTATGTGGTAACAGACAGATTTAAAAGTTGCTCTTGACAGTTATTTATACCTCTAATAATAGTTCTGTCTTTCCTCACCCATCTCCAGCAGTCCCAGTCAGGCATGACTCAGAGCAACAACAATTAACAAAAATACCTCCTTTGCATCAATCATTTCCATTTCATCCCTGGATATGTAAATGTGTTTGATGTGCAATAAACAGGAGTACAAAGCAAATGCATGGAAATGAGAACAGCACATCTTTGTATAACACCCTCAGCTTCCCTTCTGCACACCGGGCCAGAAACCTTTGCCAGCCTGCTGCTGCTCCTCCTTGTGACTACCTGACTTCTGCAGCTGTTTTCACTGCCCAGATTAATCTGCTGCTGGTTTCTGCAGCTTTCAGAGTTGCCTTCTTGTGTTATCCACTGAATGGCTTCTTCATCTGGCAGACAACCTTTAACAGCAGCTTGACACATATTTAGTTTCTGAGGGGCTGATAACTTATGCCACATTCACAGTTTACAACCTTCTGATTAACTTTCTCTCTGTGACCCTCTGCCACCATTTTAACCAGTCTGAGGTTGGAAGACCTTAAGATTTCTTCCACCCAATCCTGGACACTGTCCAGATGACACTGTTACATGCTACCCCTGGACTGGGGGGATGCTGCACTCAAGTTGTGCACCAAGTTTTCTTTTAGTGAAAAGGGCGTCGTGTCTCTAGGATAATGATATAAGTAAACACATGAAGGCCATGAACATTTGTTTGTTGAAAAATTATAAAAATCATAAAAAAATACTTCAGGAAATTGTTTTCAAATTGTTTTCAAATGTTGACATTTATGGAATAATTATAGAAGTATTTTGGAGCCCTCAGTTCCTCATACACACGTGTTCAATCACACTGGGAATGGCCAAGGAGTCAGCTCATAATTAAGACAAGAAAAATTGGGTTGTAGAAATATAAAACAGGGTACAGCCTTTCTTCACTGTTCAGTGAGATAGCATAAAGTTAGCTAAATACTGAACATGCTTGAGCCACTCTGAATACAGATGTGCACTTTTTCTCATTGGTGTAAATTATTCTTTTGCATCACCCGTGCTCACACTTACGTGGCTATGTTGAACTCCATGGCTAGCCACTGTGGGAAATACTGAGCTAAGAATTAAATAATGACTTCTGTCACCCTGTTTGTAAAAGCAAACTCACCACAGACTTCTTGGCTTCATTTTAATAGACTCCCATCATTGATTACTGAAACTACTGTCACAGACACCCTCAGTGCTTAAAGGCGAGCCAAAAAGAATATGCTGGTATGTCAGGGAGAAGATATTTTACAGAAAATATTCCAAATTAACTAAAAAATATACAAGTTATGTATACATATTTATATTTATGTAATCAATATCTATATCAGCATGTGCGTGTGTGTGTGTTAAAATTTACACTGAAATCTGGCCATAACCTGCATTTGTCAGTGACAGAAAAATGATAGTAAATGCACGTGTGTGTTTGCCAGTGTATTTTGTGACTGTCTCTATAAACACATAGACATATAAGAACAGTCTAGATTTCATTTCGAACACCAGCCCACCAGTCACAGTGTTAGCTCCTCCTGAAAGGAAACTTTATGCAGTTTTCCCAGATTAAGCAATCTCCTTTTGAGCGTGATGTACTGAAACTAATGGATTATTGAAGTTGTCACAATGTGATAGTTGATTTTTTAGAAAGGTGATGATCAGGGCAAGGGCTCAAACAAGCACCAGTGTGAAGCGTGGGCTGCACACTACTGTTTACACTAGGATTATAAAGTACTTGGTAATTCCTAAGGGTCTGGTCCTACTTGCATGAAATCCAATCTCTTCATTAGCATTAGGCAAAGAAAACCTTTAATTAACAGAACAGATAAAACGAGCTTCTAGTTATAACCTAAGAACATGTATTTCTTCCACATTATAAGGTATTTTAATATAAATACTCTAATCTTACATTAATCCTTCAACAGTATTGCTCTGGTTTAGAAATCAATTTCAGAGAAGCAGAGTCTGCTATTAGCAGAGGTGATCCCAAACCAGAGCATTTTGCCTCTTCTATCACCATGGAACAGATGTCCCAGCTGAGGGAGATTTACTAAATACTTGAAGGATCACCACACACTGAGAACAAAAACATCCTATAGAGCTTCCTGGGGAAGAAGGATGAATGGCATCTTCATAAACGGAGAACAGCATGCTCACGGCAGCAGATGCAGAAACAGAAGAGTATTTGAGGTGGAGAAAAAGAGTCACCAGAGAGTATTTTGGGAAACACTAGCAGACAGAAGAAAGAAAAAACAAAGTGACTGAAAAATCCAGGTGCATCATAAAACAATCCACATTCTGGTTCTTCCTGGTAGAAAGGAAAATAAAAGCCCTGGTCAAGTTTATGTCCCAAGTGGAGATAAGAAGCTAGCAGCTTTAATTGTGGACGTGAATGTGCTCCCGAGGAAAGGTCTGAAATACCCACAAGCCATCCTCTCAGCACACTTCTGCTACCAACAGAGGTTGTGGCAAGATGAAGGCTTAAGAAGGATTGTCATTATGTGAACAAAAGCCAAATAATTCCAGTTTTATCCTGAAACCCAGGTTCTCAGAGGCAGTAACAGAGTTAGCCCACAATCAGCAACCTCTCTTGGGGCAGGGTATTGTCAGTATGGGAAATGGTGAAAGGAAGAGGGTAACCAAATAAAATAAAAATAAGTATAATGCAGCACATGTGCAATTAGGGAATAAGAGCATGCAACAGGAATGATGGGGGAAGGCAGAAAACAAAGAAACATTGTCAGCATGATCTGAACTGGTCAAAGTCACCCATGTGAAATGCAGATGTATCAGCTCGAGGCTGGTAGCATTTCTGTGCAGAGTGTCTCTGCATCCATGGTGTGCCTAATTTACAGATAACCTGCCCAAAATAACAAGAACAGACTGTATACTTATCCAGAACAATGGCACTGTAACAAAAATCTATGAAACAGTGCACGAAATATATGCACGTCCATCTGGCTGCAGGAAACATGATACAGCTAACCCACCAAGCTAGACAGATAAAACGCTAGCTATCCCACAAACTTTTGCAAACATGATGTAGCAGGAGTACATAGGCTTCTTAAGCTTAGCATCTGTCACAGGATGCTAGACACCGTGATGGAATGATTTCCTAAGAAATCCTTTACGTAAGTTTGTGACCTTAATACTATTAGCTGTCCTTTCAGGTTTTCATGGGTTTCTTTACAAGACTTATACTGAAAGAACAGCCATCACCATTAGAAAGTGAAGGTCTATCTACTCTAACCACATGCATCACCTGCTCAGCATGTAGGAAAAGCACTTATGTGGCGTTTTTTCAGAGGATCTGGGTACCCACAATTTCTGCTGTTTTTATCTGGGATAAAGAGCACTGTAATTATGTTAAACAGTGGCTGTAATATCCAATAGACACTGCCCATTCAAGGAGAACTTAGCAGAGTAAAATAAAAGAAAAATTAAAAAAACTCCTCCAACTTAAACTTTGAGGAACAAAACTATAAAATTTTAGATGTGTCTCATTATTCCTCTGAAATTTTGTCCCATGGCTCTGAATCCAACTGGAGTAAAAACTGGCCATTGTTTCCTATTTCTGAGTTGGCCAGTGCCAACCCCAGTGGGTTATGCCATTACCCCAGTGGCATAAAGAGCAGCTAAATCCGTAAGATATGCCTGCTTAGAGAAGGGACTGGATGCTACTTTCAGGGTAGGACATCTAATTGCAGTGGTCTACATATGAGCTACGCATCGAGGCAAGCTCTGAAACCAGCAGGGAGCTGCTCAGCACAGGCAGCACTGTGTGTCTGGCCACGGCAGGGGCCACCTCTGGCACCAGCTGCATCCCTTTAGAGGCTTCCTTTTCATCACACCGTGTCCCTTGGCCACAGAGGGAGCTTAACTGCTGGCCTGGAGGTGTCTGTGTTGCACAGGTGTCTCTATCTGCAAGGTGAACCCTATGCGTGGAGCCAAAGGGTCCTTGCCTGAAGGGAGGTATTCACAGAACGCACAGTTCAGGCCAACATCAAAAACTAACCACTAACATAACATTTTGTAATGAGTGAGAAGTAACTACAGAGAACCTCCATTTCACAACTCTTTGTACCTATAATATGTCTACCAGTCATGGTATAATACCTCTTTCTAAACATGCTTATAGAGTTGGAGCTATAACCAAAAGTTGGAGCTATAACCACCCCAAAGCAAAACAAAGTTTTTTAGCAAGTTCTGTATTGTTTCATACAAATCTCCAGTCCAGCAGTTAGAAAAACAGTCCATTATAATTTTGCTGTCCTTGCTGGTATATCAGTTTATCAGCGTGACAGAGGGAGGGCTGGGAGTCAGACAGCTGGGATTGTATTTCTGGTTCTGGTAAGCAAAGGCGGTTGCTCGGGAAGTTATTTGTGATGACACAGTCTGTTACAGGCAAGAGAAATAGGGTGATTGGGCACTGTGAAGCACTTAAGATATGTGAAACCTTATATTTCCTTGCATGTTAGGAGGAATACTCCCTGTCACCAACTTCAGTTTCTTTTACAGTAATTCACTGCTTTCATTATAAAACTCCCAAGTTTTCTGTTTAGATATTGCAAGTCCTTTTTTCTTTAAAAATATCCTCTGAAATATCAAATTAAATTCTGTGTCCATGCCATCAGAAAAACCTCAGGAAAGCTTTATAGCACTGTTTTATTTATTTTTTTTTGCATGGTTGTTGATCAGAAGATTAGTGTCCTACACCTGATTAAAGAATGACAGATGACAAGGAGTGTCTTTAGAGATCACTCACCCTCTGACATCAAACAATTTTTACCAGTAGTGATTTAGGGTAATCCAGAAGGGTAGAAGAAAGGGAGTGAACCTTTGGCAACACAAATGCTGCATGTACAACATTAGGAATTTTTCCACCTAAAGAGTCCAATTTTCCTTGATGTGAAGCTAGAACAAATTCAATAATAGCGTAAAGCTATGCAAAGATATGAGAAGAATGAGATATTAGATAAGCTATTTTAACATAGCACTGGTTCACAGATTCATGTAATATAGAAAAAAAGATGAGTTTCAAAATCGAGCACTACATCTGTACTGAAAACAACGGTAAAAACCACATTTGTGGAGACTCTAACTTTTTTTTTCTTAAATACTTCAGGAATGAAGACAACTGGCCTTGGACTATGCAAACTGACAATTTCCTTTTAAAATTTCCTTGTCTGCTTTTGGAGTTAGGACATGTGATTTTGTACTTTTTTAAAGCAATGTATAATCATGACAATAATAATCACATTCTTGACATATCACGTTGCCACATGCCCTTCAAAATCATCAGTGAAAATGTATCTTGGGACCTACTGCTGCAAAAGGAAAGTGGGACTGCTGAGACGTTTTTCTTGACATAGGAGAATATGAGGATACAGATTTTAATGAAGTATTTCAAAGATGTGTCTAAGACATTAGGTGGAGATCAAATATCAGCCTTTCAGCACCTAAGAAGAGGCCAGTGAGAAGATAAAGCAAGGCTTTCCACTCTTGTGCATGGTGGGATAGCTAATAAGGGACAATAGTCATAAACTGAAAAGGGTGAGAATACAAGGAAAACAATTTTCATTATGAGAATAATTAAGCATTGGAGAGTTCTGTCAGTAGCAGCTCTGCATCCTCCACCCTTGGAGTTTTGAACATCCACCTGGACAATGCTCTGAGCAACCCCATCTCTGCTCACTGGTGACTGTGACTGGTGAACGGGGGTTCGACTTGAGACCTCCTGACGTCACTTCCCACCCAGGGGCTCTGGGATTCTGAGTAACAGCAGAAAGTCTGCTGTCACCAAATGTACAGTCCTGTCATACAACACACCAAACAAGGACCAACTCGCCAACTAGATCATCCCCCTTCTCCCTTGTTCTTTCCTGGCCACCCTAGGAACAGTAGAGAGGATTTTTAGTTTCTTTTAAGAGATTGTGAGGTTTAAAAAAATTATTTTAACTAGGGCTATAACACTCCAAATCAGCACACCCTGAATTATCGAGCAACTTCATGAATATTTATTTCAATGACACGTTATTCAATAGAGAGTCTCCAGAAACTGGAGAGGACAGTGCAGCCACTACATGTCCCTAAAAAAATTAATTCTGTTCACAGGTATCAAGTCTGGATCTTGAGCAACTCCTAGGCTAATGAAATGATGCAGTTACTCATGGTTTTAATCCCAGTATTTTAGAAAATGCACATGAATAGCATATGAATATATGTGAGCTCTCTGAGCTAGTATAGGTTTTTTCTGTGTGTTGCCTTCGGGATTTAGGCATAAATTTTCAGACACAGAGCATAAAGTTGGGCATTTTACTCTATATTTAAACATGTAGGTAAGCTCAACCTCACTGGCAGTGAAGAAAATACAGAGTAGTATGAGTAGATATGCAGAAACTTGTTGATTTATTTAGCAAAAGAAAGCTCTCAGAGACATCACAGTGCCCTACCTACCCTGCCAGCACAGACAACAACACTCAATTATCCCTTTCCTCAAGCATCCTGGCCCCTTTTGAAATATTCTTTTCATGCTGCTGCTCCTATTGAAAACATCTTGTGAAGGTTGCTTCCTACAGTTAGGAGCACAAGTCTTACTCGCAGACAAAACCTGGTCTTGGTCTACTTAGATCCAGTTGTCCTTGAGTTAACATTGCAAATACACCAAGGAGATTTATAAATGTAACATCAGAGAAGGAGAAATAGCATTTAAGCTGAAGTTCAGAGAGCAATCACACCTCTCAACTTTCAATTTACAAAGCTGAACTACTTTTTACTGTCTCCTCTGATAAGAAAAGTTGTAAGTGACCACGCTGCAGTCCCCAAAACCCTTGGGTCATGCTTAGATCCCTTCACTGAGTTTTCTAACATCTCAGCTTTTCATGCTAGCTTTTGATAGGAGGCTTACAAAAGTAAGGAGCTCCTGAGATTTGTTCCAGTTTTTGATCATCATAGCAGTCCTTTCCTGGCATTTGAACTTGCATGACTTCAAATTTCACTATACATGGCTAGAACTGAGCAAATTTCACACAAGGCTTTAGAGGTGCCTTGTACAACAAACATTTCTTATCTCCACTAGCAATGTATTCTCTGATACACCCTCACATAGCATTTGGTTATTTATGGGTCCACATAACTCTGGAAACTCATACTCACTGTGTTACTGGCTGGGATGATTTAATGGAAGGTGACCCTGCCTGTGGCAGGGGGTGTTGGAACTAGATGGGACTTTAAGGTCCCTTCCAACCCCAACTATTCTGTGATTCTTTGAATATGAAGACCCCTCGTTTTGGCTGGTAAGCACTCAGTTGATAGAGGATATCTGTTTTTGCTGGCTTCAGATGAATGACCATGCACTTTGCTCTACCAAACTTCATTTCCCCTATTTTTATGAAATCCTCAAGGTCATTAAGCAAATTCCATCAATATACATAAGTTTTTAGTGCCAACATCATTAATGGAAACATGAAATAGGGTCTGAGTTAAGACTAGCCCTATGGAAATTAATGGATAACTTTCCTTTAAGTTCCTCTTTCAGCACATCCTGTTTTGTTACCAGCTTCTTGTTCACCAGAAAATTCTTAGGCTCAGCCTCATGTTTTTTGCCTTGTATAATAACTGCAGATGCTGGTCTATCAAATACTTTATTGAAGGTAAACTTCCATTCTGTGATCAGAGATGGATGCTGGACATTTACATGTCACAGCCCAGAGGCTGGTGGCCTCAGCTTTGGTGCACGTGACAACACAGAGGTCGGTTAAGACGGGGAAATGACAATTTGTTTCAGAGTGAAGTGGTGTGGAATAGAAATGTATAGATGAGGCGATTTGATGGAAAAACAAACAAGCTTGATACAAATTGTAAATCATTTCTTGATGAGACACAAATCCAACAAAGTTCCCTCCAGTGATTTTTGTTCTTTGCCTAAATTATATCAAGCTCAGTTGTTCTAAGTATTCCTTAAATTGCTGAAAAGAGTGAACTTGCTGAAAGAGCCTTGCTGAAAGAGATACAAATACAAAATGCAATAATAATTCAAACAATGAGAATTGCATTGTTCTATCAAGCACACACATAAAAAACCCCTTGTACCTTTAAAGAAGCAGGGTGTGAGCACACACAGGAGGAAATACTATTCAAAAGCAATAGATGTGCAATGTCTTAAAAGATTCTTTAAAGATATGCAAAGCATTTGTGCTGGGGAGAATAAGAAATCTTTTGTGGCCAGGACTGGCAAAGGAGGAATCCATTGCTCACATCTCTCCCATTCTATCTCATCACTACTGTGCACAGGTGATTGCTGTATCTGAAAAGAACTGTGTAAATCTGGGGTACATGTGATCTGTTTACTCAAAACAGTCGTTGTTTCTTTCTTCTCTGCCTCTGCTATGCCACTGCACAGAATGGAATGCAAAAGAAGGGTGCATTTGCACTCCTGTCCTGCCCACCTCCTCCCTGGGCTGCCTCTGGCCCCAGCCTGGGGAGGAAGTTCCGAACTTGCCTTTCTCAGGAAGATGTTACAAGTACAGGGGAAATGAGCTAAGGGAATCACCCACAGCAGGAAGTGGCAGCAGAAAACAAGAGCTGGCCAGAGAAAAGAAAGGTCATGACAGGCAAGGGACAAGAGAAGAGCAAATCTGAGGACAGTGCTGCACAAGGAACCTGCAGTTCGAGCTTGTTTTGCCAATATAGTCTTAAAGGGTTACAGAAACCCATTTGGGAAGAGACCCTCCTGAACAAGTCTGATGCCTGTAGTCATGGATAACAGCTAGGCATAACAGGGTTCATAAAATATCCCTTATGCACACAGGACAAACCACAAAACCCTCCTCACAAACAGGTGGCAGTCTCTCAGCAGCTACCAAAAAGGTTAGAGGCAGTCCCTGTTTCAGGAGGAACCTCCATGGGGCAGGTTACTGCCTGGGCCACTGAGCACTCCTCCAGCTCCAGTGCAAAAAGGTGGGGATGCAGAACTCCTGCCTATTCAGTAACTTAAGCAACATAAGGCCTTTCATAATGGCTATAAAGGAAAAAATCTCTACATACTTTCATGCAGGATTATGAGAGATCTGTTATCACAAGGGTCCTGGCTGCCTGCAGGAATACATTTGATTGGTAACCTGCAGTTTCAAAGAGCCCCTGAAAAAGCAAATAAAATGTACCAGATCCTTAAATCTTCTGACATTTACATTTCTTCAGTCAGATTTTGTTAGGTCTAAACCAAAGCAAAATTAGCTATTTTGAATTCAACTACAATGCTTATTTTCATCCTCTTCTGTTTTTCGAAGGAGCTGTTGCTATCCCATTTTATTCTCTGGCTAGGTAAGACATGCAGCACAAGCATCACCAGAGTTCCTCTATGACTGGCTTCGTTGGAAATCAGTTTGTGCCACAAGTGTAACCAGGCTCCCTCCCTAGCTGAGTTTTCTCTGATTTCCAACTAATTGCTCAGTTCCAGTCACTCTTTTCCAAGTCTGGGATACTCAGATAAAAGTTCTGTGGGATTTTTTGCTGCAATGCATTTTGAATCAGAACAGCAATTCTGCTCAATTAATAAAGTAATTAACAATAAAAAGGGCTCAGTAATTGAAATCCCTTTGAAAGTACATTCATTTATTCTCTCTAAGCTTTGCCTCAAATCTTTATTAATTCTGACGTCAAGCATAATGACCATAAATTATAAATGATCATCACAAAATCCAGGCATCACAATCATTTTCTTGTCCTACCCGCTGAGTTTTTAAAGCAACTAGGTTTGGTCATAACTTTTGAGATTCGCCTCCCATAAAGTAAACAATATGATAATACAAATACAAAAGAATTTCAGGTAATTCTACTAATGAATACATTATAAGAGTAGTGCTCCCTATTCATACATTGAAATAGTCCAAAAAACCTAAGCAATCTTTGCTGCTGTAAAACAAAAATGGCATTTTTTTCCTCCTAAAATTCCTCTTCCTGTAATGCAACTGTATGATTTTACCTGCAAAACAATAAACAAGAAGATGACACGGTATTTCAATTGAATACTTACATGACAGACTGCTGACTTTCCATTTTACACTGAACTTTGTGTTTTACTAAAATACTTCGTAGCATCTGAGCAAACCCAGAAATATTTGGTATGAATATATAACTCTAAGGAAACTCAGAAATGTTTGGTATGAATAATATGACTCAAAGCTATAAACAAAATTGCCATCTTCCTTCTCCACTGATCTAACAAGCACCTTTATACAGAAATAAATATATATATACATACACATCCATAAAGCCTCCACAAGGGGGCCCTCTAATCTTCCCCAAATCTTAGCGAACGCTTAACTTGCTTTCCAAAAATTGATGTCATAAAGCTTTTGTCTACAGATACGATGGTATCTTAGGGAGAAAGCTTTTACCAACTAGAAGTGACTTTAGGATAGAATTTCATACAAGAAAAACTCTCGTTTGAAAGGGAACCAGTTTTTATGTACAATTTCCACTACATACTTGGCACATGAACTTTGATAAAGCTTTTCCAAGTTCACTACTTGCAATACCCAGCCCAAATGAGACCTTCCCCACACACACACACAGACACGGACACAGAGCCAGCTCCCACTGCCATGGCGAGGCAGCCTCCAGGATGCAGCCTGGTTCTGTGTTACACTGTAATTTGTAGGCAAAGCCCAAACGGAGCGACCATGAGTGATTTCAGCTCTCTGACAATGCATCCCGTAGGCACCACAGTTAAGGTACAAATGGTATTAAAGTTATTTGCACTGTCCTCTCAACTCCCTGCAGATATGAAAAACAAATCTTGTTTGTGATACCTTGTTATCTGCTTTAATATTCTGAATGTCTTACAGACACAGCTTTATAAGTCCTCATCTTCTTAACTCAATTTTAACTCTGTTATGTTTTTCTTATTTACCATACCTTTGACCTTGGAATACCTAGAAGAAATGGGACCATCTCCTTCTTCTGACCTCAAATCTTAATTAATCAGGCTTAGTCTCATGTGCAAGGCTGTGGACTGCACTGTACCATCAGTTGTGGATGTTATGCTCTGAGAAAGAAGCTAATAAGATGAAATAAAGAAGCCCGGAATTCTAAACAACTTCTGTGAGGGGTTCTTTACCTTTCAGGAAAACTAGATAGAGATTATATGAATTCAGTCCTGCACAAACAGCACAAACCCACCAATCTGCTAACTCAATCAAATGAATCTCTGCACCTTGATTTGCAGCACAGACTTTAAGCAAAGTTTCCATGATTTCTCAGTGACAGTGCTGTATGATACAGTCATGTTTAACCCACGCCCATCACAGAGTTCAGGCTGCTGCAAAACTTGTGCATTCACATAAAATAAAACATCCGAGAAGCTGATGGGGCTCCATAAGAAAACTGGCTCAAGCAAGTCATCATGGATGCCTGTGGCTCTGCAACTTTCCTCTGAAATGGACAAATCCTAATCAATGAAGCACATCTGTACAGTGGCAAAAAAGCACTTCCCAGTCCCTTCAGGCCATGAACTCACTACTTGAAGCATGACATTTGATTAGCCTTATTATCTCAACTCATTTATACATAAATGTTTTCAGGGCCATGAAGCCATCCAGGCTTTATTATCCAGCCACATTTTTGAACTGATATTCCCTTCTCTTCCTTCTTCCTTTCTGCTTTTTGTCTGTAAAAACAAAAAAGAATTTATTTCATTTTTTTNNNNTTTTTTGAACTGTGGGTTATCCTCTTTGCAATTTTATTATTGTGGAATAACCTTCTCCGCATCCATTAGTGCAGCAGACTGTTGCCATACCTGCTCACATATGCAAATAGGTCAGGCTTTCTAGTCTTTCCCCACAGAGATATTTGACATTGAGACTCAACATGATCTAGCATCTTTCTGAACTAAAGGCCAGGGGAATCGTGTGTGGGCCTTTATTTCCAAAAGTATTTCTCACGGAAATTAATGAACATCTGTGCATATGCTGAACATGAATTCAGGCAGCAGAAAAAGCCTATCTGAAACTGAACTTAAGGTCTAGGAACACCTAATGGTAAGCATGTTTATCTTTGGATTTCTTCCCTTCCCTTTGAAGAGCCAGAGTGCTCTTTAGGTCACAAATGTATCTTGTTCTAAAAAGAGTGGGATGATGACAGGGTTATGAAAGACATTTCTGCATTAACAAGGAGCAAAGTTGCTGATGTGTATCCTAAGTAACACAAAGATTTGAACGTGAAACATTCATTAGGATTTCTTTAAAGACTCTGTAAATTGCTTTCTGTTTCATATGGAATATTACTGTCAATACAAGTATAGAAGCGATGCAAACAGGAAAGCAAAAAACAGAAAAGGTTGCAAACTGATCTGGTTTTGGTTTTTTTTAGTTTGCAATTTTTCCTTTTCAATAGGCTTTTTCTAAAGCAAGATTTTGTTTATAATTGTATCACTTTTAATATATGACAAAACTATACATCCCAGTAGTCTCACCAAATGCTGTTTAGTACTTGTATCCCTGCTCTCTCCCTGGGGATAGAAGCCACTGTATGTTCAGGATAAAGAACAGCCCTGCCTGGATGAAAAGGAAGTTTGCATGCACATAAGACCTTTATTCATGACACTTTAATTTGCTCCATGGCCTTAACAAATACACCAGCATTAAGTATTCTCATGCAAACCACGACTCTGAAAATAACTAACTTCAGACATTTTTTCATGTTGTTTCCAGTTACACCGCTTTTACTACTAGAAACAATAATTAGTACAGGGAGGGTTTTATCACTGAAAATTCACACTTGGAAAAGCAGCAGAGACCCTCAGAGGTGTGGCAGGGGATTAGCTGAGGGGTCACATCAGTATTCCCTGAGCACCACTGGAAAAAGCTTGGCAGTGTAGCTGGGCCACTGCAGTGAGAGCGGGGTAAGCAGGTGTGGGCAGCCCTCACTCATCACATGGGTGTCCGACAGTGGGTGAGGGTGAGGGTGAAACACCATATCCCCAAAATCCCTCCTGAGATTTGCTCAGAGACCTTCTCTGTCCAGCACTTTTTATTTTCCTCCTAGCTTCTCTCTCATTCTTTGGCACCACTTTGTTTCATTTTTTCCTCTATTTTCTGCTCTTTGTTTTCCCTCATTATTTGTGTCCTCACACAGCAGCAGCATAACTTTATGCCTGACAGAGCTGCAGAGGAAACAGAGCATTTCCATGTACCACAGACTGTTGGGCTGATGCAGAAGAAAATCAACTTTCCCCTAGCTAAGTTTAAGCTTAAGCCCATTTGCTCCTGCACCAAGTTTCTCTATCCAGTGAGCTGGCTGCAGGGAAAATATGAGTGGGAGTGGGATGGTGTCACTCAAAGCCCTTGTCAGCCACAGGGCTGTGCTGCCGCTTGTCAGGGTGGGCACAGGGGCCGTGCAGCTGGCTCGGGAGGGTGGGCTGAAGGCTGGAGCATGGGGAACAGCTCTCACCTAGAGGGGTGTTGGTTTAGGTATGTGGCTGCTTCCCCATGGCCATTTTCACGGCACTGCCCTCATCTGTCCCCTTCCTCTACAAGCTAATTTCTTTTAAATTGAGATACTTCAATTTTAGCTCATTGAAACTACAACCACCTCATTTTTGCATCCCAGATACACAGACTCTTGGAGGGCTCAGTTTAGATCCCTGTGCATTAGGTATATTACTGTCAGTTCAGGCTTTCCTAACAAATCTGAGAGCCAAAAATTATTTTGAAAACCGTGGTATGCAGTCTTCTCCTTTCTGCAGGTTTACCCCTGCTATTTAGAGTTTCATACTGGCATAACCCCATCATTCAGCATATGGCACGTGGCACTGGTGCAACTTTCAATGCCAGACATCCTAAGGCAGTTATAATATCATAGTATTGCAATTGGACTTTGTTCTGTTAAATCTAGCCTGGACTTAGCTTTGGCTTCCTAGAAACACTGTAGAAAAATCATGTTCTATAAAAACAGCTGAATGAAAAATATCATTAAAAAGGTGTTGAAGAAGCTACTTGACTAGCTCATGGCAGGTAAACCTACCAACAGCTATTAAATCCAGAGAAATCCCCAATATCTTCAAGCCTTGAATTTTTCAACCAGGGGAGTATAATCAGGGGTTTCATCATTATATGTTTGCCTTGTTCTCATCCTCCTTGGACTCTCCAGTTTTGGAGGCAAGGTGTAAAGTTAGATGGACCTTTGGTCTGATTCAGCTTAGCCATTCCTGTGCTACTTCAAGCCACCCACATAGTCGTACTTTTTTCTCCCCTGACATTGATGAGAGAAGTATCTCACATGTTGATGAGTTAAATCAAAGCAAAATAAAAATTTTTAAAAATCTGTACTGTTTTAGTCATATGCGTAAGGAAGAACCTGGATGTCATGTTTGCCATTGAAAATGTTCTCTCACCTTCAATAAGAAATCTGTTTTCTGTTTTCTTAAAAATGGATGTGGGTGTTACAAATGGCAGTTCTTTACTGCTTTTAAAAATGAACGCTTTCCATTCATTTCAGGAGAGACTATCAGAAAATATATTATTACCAAGGGTTGGTAGGAGGCAACATCAAACAGCATGTCAGCTCTGAAAGAGAAATGAACCATGGAAACAGACTGAATGCAGGAACCGACTGCTGCGGTTCAGCACAGAGGACAGGAGCATCCCATCGAGGCCACAGCGCAGGAGGGCAGCTGAGATCTTCAGGCAGGCTGAAATATGGCTCAGCCCCTCTTGACTACTCCACCACTGCTCCACTCCAGGTCTGCGTGTGGCTACGTGGCCTGGCACTGCAAATATGACCCATGTCAAATCCGGGCAACGTGAATTAGCTAAAGTACATATCAGCCTCCCCTGGTTTTATGTGTTCACATGTGACATCCAATGGACACAGGCAGATGCAGAACAAAACCGCCTGCTATGGCGCAAAAACAATTTATTGACTCCTTCTGGACAGCTTGAACTGGCACAGTGAGCTTATGTCAGAGGAGCAATTTCCATCATTGTTCAGCCCTGCTTTTGAGCATGTACTAGGCTATCTAAAGCCAGTTCGACTGTATGGTCAAAGCAAAAAAAAAAAAAAGGGGTCTTCATACCTAACCTGTTACAACCGTGCAGGAGTTACTCTGGATTTATGAGTGTGCAAACACACCAGAATGATCTGCTTTGTTTTGCTGCCCTGAGCACTTCCTCTGTGTCTGTTCCAACTTACCAAATCTCTGCAAGTCTTTCCACATAATACACATTTCCTTGCTTTGGTCTGCTAGAACTGTATGAATGAAAGTAAATGACACAACTAAACTACTAAATTCCTTAAATGTTGAACATCACACATAACATTTAAATGAGTACAACATATTTAATTACAAAAGTGTATCAGTGTGAAATATTGGCCTCAGAGTTGGAAAATGCCAGAAAGAATATTATTTGTGCAGCTTTTATTTTGCCATTATAACACCCTACTTATTTGCAATAAAAATTACTACTTTTCCGTAGAATCCCTGCTTTGTTCATTGCACAGAACAGGCAGAGCTCAGCGAGATGCCTGCTCAGTATTTCTTTTCATCATCATCTGAAAGCCCATAGTTCAGTGTTTTATTTACAGCAGGTTGCATAGACTCAGCTCAGGCACAGAATATTGCCTCTCCACATTGCTTTTACTATCACAATCATCCTTGCACTATGTTGTACTTAATTTCTTTTTTATTAGTATTTCCTACCACTCCTATCACAGTCATATCTTTGCACTTTTGCACACTGAATCTTGATTTCTTTTGGGTCAAAAGGAAACATAACCAAAGACTGAGGACAAATTCCTTCCTTGAAGAGACGTGAAGTACGCAGCTGCCATGATCTCATGAGCAACGGGAGAGGCAAGCTCGAATCTCTTAGGCAATAGCAGAAAATGAAGAAACATCCCTCAGTTCCCACCCACCACAACCAGCTTTTGACAAAAAGAGGCCTGACTGCTATTTGGTTTGGCACTCACATCTGCAGGTACTGCATGTGCCATGAGAATCTTGAAGGAAGGCATTTCCCACTTGTGCTACCCAAGAGGGACTCGTGGGGCTTTTCAGACTCCCTAAAGCAGGCAACAGTAAAGCACATGCACAGAGACTCCTTAGACACCTTACAAATCACAGCTGTGGCTTCCAATGACAGAATTGAGAAAGGTTATGAGTATGAGATTCCCAGACTTGGTACTCACTCCCTATGGCTTGGGGCCTCAGAAGATTTCATTAATACCAACAACTTTGTAAATCAGACCATCCCTCTTCTATTTCATCTGGAATTCTGAACTGGAACAATATTTTGAAATATCAGCATCTTGAAGATTAAGTAATTTATCTACCTTAGAGTCTTGTTGTGTGTACCTATTTTGAGTGTGCATGGCCCAGGACAATGAAATGGTTGTTGTTTTGAAAACTATTACTGCTAAACATTCCACTTCCAACAGACATTCAATTCAACAGACAATTCAACAGACATTTTGTGGACATTTTATGGACATTTTGCAGGGACGGATCATGCACTAAGGGAAGGATATCTGCTTACTATATCAAAGGATGGGAAGGAAGGTGGTGAGTAATGAAGTTGTATTGAAGAGTGTGGTACCTGGGCATGATGCTAATGGTATGGAGTAAGGGGTGGAATGTGCTGGTTTCAGCTGGGTAGAGTTAATTTTCTGCACAGTGGCTGCTATGGGGCTGTGTTTTGGATTTGTGCTGAACACAGGGTTGATAATAAAGAAATGTTTTTGTTCTTGGTGCGCTGGGCTTGCACAGAGCTAAGGCCTTTTCTGCTTTTCCTGCTGCCACGCTGGTGAGGAAGCTGGAGGTGCATGGGAGGTTGGGAGGAGACACAGCCAGGACAGGTGACCCCAACTGACCAAAGGGATATTCCAGACCATTTGGCATCATGCTCAGTATGTAAAGTGGGGGGAAGAAGGAGGAAGGGAGTGGCATTTGGAGTGATGGAGTTTTGTCTTCCCAAGTCACCATTACAGTGATGGGGCCCTGCTCTCCTGGGATGGCTGAACACCTGGCTGCCCATGGGAAGAAGTGAATCAATTCCTTGTTTGTTTTGTTTTCTTGTGTGCATGGCTTTTGCTTTCCCTGTTTATCTCAACCCATGGGCTCTCTTGCTTTTACCTCCCCGATCTTCTCACTGATCCCACTGGTGGGGGAGTGAGCAAGAAACTGCGTGGGGCTTGGTTGATAGCTGGGGTTAAACCATGACACTCTCTCACTTTTTATTTGGAAATGGCTGTCTCATATTTTTCATTGTGTCTTTCAGGCAGTACAAATCTTAATGAGGAAATGACTGACATTAATAAGGCAGTAATGTGTTTTCATAGCCACCACTTAGTGGCAGATGCTCAGAATAACAAAGACACAGGTAATGGACAATTAACAGAAAGGTAATTTCTTTTTGTCCACCTATTTCTCACGAAGAAATATATTCTTGAGTGCAAAAACCGTCTCCAAATAGTTGACAAGGAAAAAAATGCCTAATACAAAAGGAATATTTGATACACCCATAAATAAGACAAACTTTTCCTTTTTTTAAGCCAGAGGACATATGGATGAAATAGGTATTGTCAGTCAGCCAACAAGAAACATTAATATCCTTTAAAAACATACTTCTACACTACATAGAAACCTTTATTTTAAATTCAGCGTAGCACTTTATACTCACTAATGGGCACAACTTCACAGGCAAAGTTACTCAAAGACAAAAATAACAGTTCAATTAGGTAGGGACCAGTTGGCCATCTTGTCGCCATTACCACCTTGTACAAAGTTAAAGGTGTGTCTGTGCACTTTGCTGAATAAGGACAGCCTTTAACTGCCTTGCTAAACCAGGACTTCAATTATTTGTGGACATTAAAAAAGGTATGATCTAATTCATTATGCAGTGAGACAGTTGTTAGCACAGTAAATTAGCTGGATGATGGGTGTGGACTATACGTACTCAGAATTTAAGCAATCACGGTGTTATTTTCTCTGAGAGGGGTTTATTCAGTCAAAGTGCAAGTAAATGATGTAAATATGAGTAAATAAATAATTGTTGCAACAGTGTTTCAATTCTGGAGATGTTTTGCATTTGTTTGAGTTTGAAACCTGATGGCTTCAGGCCTTAAAATTCTGTAGGAAGGAGACATTATCCCTCACAGGAGCAGAGAAACAAAGGTTACAGGAGATCTACTTGTGTCCAAACACCTGCAAGAGCCCAGGCCGAAATGCAGAGGTGAAAGGCTGGGGAACCCCAGTGAGGCACTGTGCCCCTGACTCATCAAGCAGCATCTCTGCAGAGGTAAACCAGGAGAGAGCAAGCCAGAGTCCTTTCAAGAAGATAGACTTCTTCAGTTTAATTTTTCAGATAAAATTACTATTTTTGATCTTGAAAATACTGAAATATGTCCAAAATAAAATCATGTGACTCTGTGGGATATGGTATCCATGATTAGGAACAAGATTATATCTGATATTTGAATTCTTCTTTTTCAGTGACTGGAGATAGCTTTTTTTTTTTTCAGGCAGTCAAAGCTTTGGAGAGTCTTTGGACACAATAATTCCATAAAGTCTTCACTTTAAAAAAAAATTTTCTTCCGGTCTTTGAAGGCTGTAGGATGCTACTGAACTCTTGAAATTCTCTTTCTTTCTTGAACTCCAGTAAATTGAAATACTGATTTTTGTGAGATCTCTTCTGAGATTTACAGACTCTGTTGGTCAAAGTTCTTCTCACTTCTCCCAGTTGTGAGCTCAGAATTACCATGCCTGTGTTTTGCTGTGAACCAGTGAAATAACTGAACTTTGTAAGTGGTTTTTGTTTTTAATGTCCTTGCTCTGGAGTTTTGTGAGTGCTCTCTGCTAGTGCACTACAGAGTAACACAGATCTCCATGGTTTGAGAACAGCTGTGTCCAGTCTTCCTTACTCTTCTGACATTTTAATTTAATTTAATTATGTTGATAAAAACCTTCCTCTGGGGAGTTTGGCACTGGAAATAGAAAACAGATACCATACATTCAAAACATAGATATTCTTTGTCTCTAATCTCTAAAATGTCAGCCTCTCCTCTTTCTAATCTATATTACAGGATGAAAATGGTCAGTGCAAACACATTCAAAGCATCTTCAATTTAACATACAGCCTTTTGACTTCTGTTGACACCTACTCCTTCTCACAGGACTTCTGGGGTAAGACCTATTCAACCTGCTGTCAGTCAGTGTGAAACTCCTAGTCTCAGGTAGTTCATCTGCAGTAAGCAGAGAAAGGCAGGTACTTTCAGAGATGATTTATCCCCTCCTAAGACAGCTGTCTTCAAGACATGGAATGAGTTTGTCTCTGAAAGGCTGCTCCAGTTGGGCTCTACACAGTTATATTCACTTCTGCTGGCAAGCCCCTGCCACAGCCACCATCACAATTCCTGATGTCAGGGAGCTCAGATCAAATGCAACTCAGCGACTGACAGCCAGCCCACGGAATGATGCCTGCACTTAGGAGATGCTTCTTTCCTTACAGCAATTGGTGAATAACGTGGCAACCAGTCACAGTCTTTGATGGCCAGCTGGAAAGACATTTTCCCCAGGTAACATGCATTACATTACTGGAAAAATTACTCAGTTGCATCATTTCTTTTACAAAATGCTGACTTTTAAAAGATGTCTCTCTGAGTGCTACTTGTCCTGGTTCATTGTTGGACTGAGTTCCCCAGCTTCATAAGTGTGGCTGCACAGAAATCCACTGAGCCGTTGGTTTATTGCCTTATCATTCAAAATAAATGACGGCCCAATTAATTTTTCAAGCTTTTTTGTCAGAGCTTTTGCCAAGACCTTCTCATTGCTGTCACTTGGCAGAGGACATTGCGATGCTGTTTGGCATGTGCTCGGTAGGTGTGGAGCTACTCAGTTCCTTCTGCTTCCAGTAAGAACCACTAACATTGAGGGGTTCCCTTGAGAAATGCAGTGGTGGGCTGCCTGGGCTTAGGGCTTGATGAGTGATAGCAATTTTGCCCATAAATTGTAAGCTCAGACACCATGAGTATTATAAACAGGATGGAAATCAGGCTTTTAAATGAGTGTCTAAGATCCCAGTAGAAGGCGACTGGCTTCTTGCACAGTAGATAATTGCAGGGATTTCAGTCACCACAGTTCAGGTACTAACGGACTGCAATCAATTATACAAACTGCTGCAAAATCTAATATTGTCCCATAAAATCATGAAAAAATGCTAACATTTCTCAGCTGTTGACATGGTTATACAGATTGGTAATTAAATGATAGGGAAAAAATAGAAATTAACATCAAGTCTGGAACTATTGCAAGGAGGAATTCATAACAGGTCCTATTTTGATCATTGTTACTGGATGAAATGTTATCCAGTATAAAACATGGGGATTAAATACTTTAAGAGAAAAGATAGCTAGTGGACTAATTGTGACAATGACAGTAATTTGGAAGATACTAGTTAACTTCATGAAAACAATATAAAGATACTTGAAAGAATTTAGTAAAAAAATCCCCAAAAAACAAATGTATAGAAATGCATGAGAAAAAAATATTCTGAAACAAGTATTCTATGGGGTGGAAACACCTTAGGCCTTAGAAATATCCAGGTTGGATAGGGCCCTTAGCAACCTGACCTGGTGGATGGTATCTGTGCCCACGGCAGCAGCATTGAAACTATATGATTTTGAGAGGACCCTTGCAACTCAAACCATTCCATGATGATTCTATGAATATGGAATACTATGAGAAGTGCTTTTTACACATATATTTTGGAAAAAAAAGGGGAGAGTTGTCACTTGACACCCAGAAATATCCCATTGTACGGTATGACTTTGCTGACTTAAGCATATTATGTCTCAATTAATAACAACATTTGGGATAAGAAAAAATACTAACAAATTGGAGGGCTTGGCAGCAAAGTGTTGACAGAACAGGAGTAAATCTGTTTAGCTGGGCTACATTAACTCTTGCTTCTTAAATTTTGAAGGCAGTGAAAGTCAGCTACAGCCGCTTCCTCAGCACCATGTCCAGTTGGGTTTTGAGTATCTCTGCAGATGGAGACTCTACAATCTCCCTGTGCAGCCTGAGCCAGTGCTCAGTCACCCTCACCGTGAAAAAGTGTTTCCTGATGTTCAGGAAACACCTCCTGTGTTTCAGTTTGTGCCCATTACCTCTGGTCCTGTTCCTGGGCACCACTGAGCAGAGCCTGGCTCTGTCCTCTTTGCATCCTCCCTTTGGGTATTGTACGCATTGGAAACTCCTGAGTCTTCACTGCTGAGCCTTTACTGCTCCAAGGCCAAAGACTCTGATCTCTCTCAGCTTCTCCTTTATGTCCAGGGCCCCAGAACTTAATCATCTTAGTGATCCTTCACTAAACTTGCTCCAGTATGCCCACGTCTCATAGTGGGGAGCTCAGAGCTGGATACATTGTCCCACCACAGATGTGATCCCAACAGTGCTGACCAGAGGGGAAGAATCACCTTCCTTAATGTCAATGGTTGTGGAATGCGGTCCCTTAAAAATGATGCAATTCAAAACTTTACAATTTAAAGCACACAAACAAAGCAGGGAAAGAAATCAATTAGACAAAAGTAAATGGCTAAACAGTAAGGAAAGACATGACAATAATTTATAACCCTTGTAAATTAAACAGAAAAAAAGATACCTGGATGGTGGCAGCAGTATTTGCTCTGAGAAATTATGGCAACTGTGCTAACTTAAGCCACTTGGAGTTGTATTAAGTATAACCAGACCTAAGCACTGGGAATAAATGCTGGCAGTAGCAGAGGGAAAAACAATGTTAGAAAATGCAATATGTCTCTTCCATTTTTAACTTCTAGGAACATGTGTTGCTTCCTTTCTGAATGCTAGCAGATGTCAGCACCCTGCAGACTGGTTTCTCAGCGGAGGAGAAATCAGAGTGGATATACTCTAAACGCAAATTGAGTAATTTACATTTAGACACTCATCCTGGAGCGGAGATTGTCATAAATAACATGCAGGCGATCCCTTCTTTCAAGACACTCAGCCAAACGCCAGTGCCCTGTTCCCAGGGAGCAACTTCAATCAAAGATATCGGCCGAAAGCAAACTCTGCGGCCTCTCACACAGCGATGGCCTCATCAGAAAGGTGTATTAAAATGTCAGCAGGAAAGAGATGCCAATCTCTGCCTTTCCTAGCACACAATGACATTTTGAAAGCAGTGCCACCTGGTGACACCTGCCAAACAACACTCTGCTGCTCAGCGGAGCATACACCGCCTCAGAAATACCTCAAAGGAGGATATGGAATTGAACAAAACCAAAAAGAAGGAGAAAAAAAAGTGTATTTTTTATTTATTTCCTTCTATAATTCCTTGTCAAGTTTCCACATGCAAAAATCTTTTCTCTTTTTCTGAATAGTGGTGAGAGCAGGCGATCGGTTTAATCACTGGCATCAGTTCCTGCCTGCTGGCACTGTAATTTATCTCAGCAGAGTGCAGCCCTCCCCTGTGATAAGCTGCCGTGCTACCACAAGTTATGAATCCTCTCGCTAACAGTGAGGCTGACCCATAGCCATCCACCAGGCTTGGTACAAAGCAGGTTTTGAAGCACAGTGAGGCTGATGCCCAAGTGATCACACAGCCTTTAAATGCTGCAAGCACCCAACACAATCTGGAGCAGCATCTCCTCCTCACAAGGCCAATGCAACAGTTTTGTTATGCTGGCCACCAAGAGAGCGAGCCTGCTGCATCAGGAATGGGCCCCAGACAAATCTGTACATGCGGTTTAGTTAGAGAAGGTGAGTCAGCTTTCTTCTGGTTCAGATACTACTGTGCCAGAGGAATTCCCACCTTCATTCACTGCATCCTTCCCTCACTCTGAAACACCTCTTTTTTTTTCTTTTTCAGTTTCAGTTCCACATCAAACTATAAACTGTAAATATAAGGGAGCCAAGAACCTGCAGGCTGAGAGGCAAGCCAAAGCAATACCTTCTCCATAAGCATCTCAAAATATGGCAGGGCTGTTACACAAAGCAAAAACCTACTGCTTTAAACTGTCATATCCTTCAGCTGCTGTAAATGTAGTCTTTTATCTGTCCTCTGGATCTATTTTTACCTGCCTATTCCCAAGTACCAACAGTCAGCAGCAAAGAGAAATCTGTTGCTGCTGAAGGTCTGTGCAACTGATTCCCCTTAGGTCATCCTAAGCATGCCATCCTCTGTGTCCACTGAATGATTGACATTAATTACTTCAATCACAGCATGTAGACTAGCTCTGTAGAAAGGGAAAATGATTAAAGCAGGAGCAAATGGAGGAAATTTTCTGTGGGAGGATGGAACACCACCAGACTGAATAGCAACTTCTGCTGGTGCAATGTGCTGCTAAAACTGATGCCCATGCTATGACCTATCCAGACACTTGTGTGCATCCAGCCATCACAGTGTTTAAGTTCAAAGAATGGACGTGTCATGCCATCCAAGCAGGAATATACTATCATTCTCGGTTTTAGAAAGAGATCAAATAATCTCAGAATCACACAAGGAGCCCATGGGAGAGAGAAAAACTGCATCCAGCTCCCCTATGTCTCTGGCCACTCCTGATCCATCAATAGGTCTTTCCAAAACCATCAACTACTTACAGACAAAAATCTGGTTTTACTTCATAGTGTTCTAATTAAAGAAGAGATGGTAGATGAGTGAGTACTGGATATTCACACCCAAGGTATTTTCCTTGAACCATTCATGGTCTGGCATGAAGTCAAAAAGGCCAGCACCACCCCACCTCTCTGCTTATCACATCCAATACATTTATAAATTAAATCTGAAACACAGGAGATAATGCAACTTGCCTAAACTATTTCTCCTTGCCTTTTAAAGACAAAACTGTAGAAAGGAAGCTCGCTAAATGCTTCATGTTGAAGGGTTATTTTTTTTCCTCCTCTCACTTGCAAATCAGAAGACTTCATCATAAAAAGATTAGGAGCAGTCCCTGAAACACAGAACACCCAGTACACATGCAAATAATAAAAACATCAGAAAAGGAAAATCACTCTTCAAATTTCCCTCAGACTTCTGGGTGTTTCTTTGAGAAACAAATGTTCATTGAATTGGATCCGGGAGGTGGTTTGATATATGTAATTATCTAGTTGCTGAAGATGAGGGAAAACCAAGAGAAGCCAAAGCACCATCATGAGAGGTTCAAAGCTCTTTAGCCATTTTCTTGTTTCTCTTTAAAATGGGGTTTTTTCTTCCTATTCAAAGAGCTATTAAAACAAAGAGAGAGCTAGTGTCAATTCACGCTCTGGATCTAAATATTTTAAAAGGCAAGCAATAACACTGAAAATATCTGGCTGCGTATATTCCACCATGAGTCATTATATTTTAATATTTCGGCGTCTGGCAAATCACCAAGTGCATCACTATCTACCCTGTGAGATAATTAAGTTTAAAAGTCATAACAAATGTAAAATAACACATAATGAAACAATCTAAAAGCTATGCATTCACATTTTCCTTGGAATATTTTCTGATTACCCTCTTGCAAATTGTCAGCTACCCAGTGATAGTAAAATTGTTTGAATAATTTTAAGAGAAAAATCAAACACATTAACTTTTAATAATATTTTATGAGACTCATAATTCTTTGGGATGTAATAACCTTTTATCCTACTGTGATTAGTCACTGGGATCCATCATACTGGTCCCCTGGTACTCAAGACAATCTAAATTTTGAGTAATACTGGAAAAGGTAATACAGATCCAAAATTAATGCGTTCCTTTGTGCTTGTAATGTTATTCCTAATGGAAGCGTGTTTTTTTAAAAATTAAAATTTATCAAGGAGCGAATTGTGAAGATCCAGAAGATGACATAATCTGTAGGCGATAACAGTGTGATGGGACTGTGGTACAAGGATTTAATTATTATCTTGAATAACTTCTGTCCTAATGATAGTTGTCTGAAATGACACGAGACACCGAAACTGCCTACTGTCAAGGCCAGCAGCAAGAGGCAGGAAGACAGTAAATCCCTCAACCTGATGGAGTGCAGGGAAATCTCACATTGCCATAAGCCAGCCCACGGCTCACCAAGCCCACCATCCCAGGCTGAGGGTGGTACTCCGTGTCTCACAGAAAACCACCACATTCCTCTCGCACTCTTGTCGTCGGAGCTGTTTGCCGTTGTGTTTATCAATTTAATGCCTTGGCTAATTTCACCCCAAAATAATGTTTGTTTACATAAATCTATTCTCCATGGTAAAACTGCTCACGCTTGAGCGTTTCAAACGTTACCCTATTAATGGGAGACAGGATGGCAAGAGTAGATGTCCTGTTGAAAATTAGCACACTCTCCAATTGCCCGTGTTAGTCCTGCCTGTCGGTAAGTGGTGATTAACACCCCGCTGGCTGCAGCTGTACTTCTCAATATAGCTTCTCTGAGTAGGAGGATGCACAGAGAGTACCTCATTACTATGTCTTTAAAGCTGTAAAGCAAGGAATAATGCAAAATAAATCCTTTAAACTAAAGGTCATAGACTAGAATATGTTGGCAGGAACACCTGCTCGCACTTTTAAAGAAAAAAATCACAAAGACAAGTGATTTATCTACTTTTATTTCATTGCAGGTATGCAGAGGCCACACAACTGGATGTTAATAATTCTCAGCCACAGCAGTATGTTTTTATATAATGCCAGAAGAAAAGCTTAGGAGCTTAGCTAACAGGCTGCCTTGCTGGCTGAGACAGCAGATCTGGTATTAGCTATTTCTTCCCCTTGCCCCAAGCTTTTTGTTCACTGCATACTGCAGGAGAACAGGCCGGTCATCTTGTTCCCTCCACGCTTCCGACACTGAAAACCTTCTTCCAGTTCAAGTCCACTTTGTGTGCACATTCAATCTGTAAACTGACAGGTAAAACTTGGCTGAATTGCTAAGCTACAAATTCCAAAAACCACAGACTTATATGAGAGAAAATTACTGCCTGGCAATTTAGAAAAATCTGCAGGGTGACCTCCTCAATAGATTTTGGTCTCCTTGTGGATAATGCTTCTGACCAGGGAGGATGTTGGTGGCTATCCTCAATCTCTAGATTTTCCTGTCACTCACACAAGCTCAGAGGCTGTGCAGTCACACAGACAAGGGCAGACGACACTGCTGTGTGTAAAATCTAACAGTGCTCTGGTGTGGTCACTGCAGCGTGCTGCAGGGATCCAGCCCCAGCACACGGAGGGGGCATTGCCAGGCTGAGAGCAGGCACCCAGTTCTTTTCCAGAAGGACCCAGCACCCTTTGGAAAATCGAGTCCTACATATGAGCAGCAAGTATATCTAAAAATATACCCACAAGTGAGTGAGGCAGAGTCTTCTTGCCCTATTACCTGCTGTGGACATGCTGAAACGGATGCAGCTTCCACCACCACTCCATCTGTCACAGAGGTGAAAGTCAGGCTTGGGCAGATGCCAACAAAGAAAAATAAAAATAAAAAGAAGAAAGAAAATACAACTCTTGCTGGTGAAAAAGGTACAGGCTTATTCGGAAATACTTGAATGAGAAAGGTTTTTATGCAACTGAGCCATTGCAAAGCAAAGCAATGTGATTCCATCTCCCACTGCTTCAGGAACTGAGCACAGCACCTCTTCAGATCGCAAATGCATTGTCAGGCAATAATTTTCTCTCATATAAATCTGCAGTTACTAGTTTTGTAGCTTAGCAATATGAACTTTTTAACCTGTCATTTTATGGATTGAAAGTGAGCACAAATAGAAAGACATGCAGACTCAATTGTCACCAGAAAACACCACTTCTCACTGCACAGAATTCTCCTCCCAGGAACAGGGCTCACCCATGTCCAGACTGGCCAAGCAGACTGAAGAGAGCCTTTTCAGGAGGAGAATTGGGAAAACATTCACTTTGTGGTTCAGTGACTGAAAAAAAACAGTATGATGGAGACAGAGAAAGAGCTCTGAGAGCTCTGCAGAGCCGTGAGATGATGTCTTAAGTCCTGGCTGGAGTACTGCAATATTTAGAAATTGAGGACAGATTTTCTCTGGTTCCCTGTTGTCTTGCTGCTCAACCAAAAAGACGTCAATGATACTAGTCCTGACAGCTTCTGTGACCAACCAGCATCTACTCTCTGCTCTAAAACACTTCACAGTATTATTATAATTTCAGAAACTACCATGTTTCTGTAAAATTCACAAAGCACTGCTGAACATAGAACCTGTGCCTTCTGTTTGTTTCTGAGCTGGCTTGTTCAGAAAGCAGGCACAGGGAGTCCTGCTGGGACTACGGATTATCCTTTGTAAGATCTCAGTTTGAATACTTTCACTGAGATGAAAGATCTCCTTTCCATAGCAAAGGAAAAAACATCCTGCTGGTCCCTGAAAGACCAGCTTCTTCCATCACCCTAAGTTCCACTGGTGCTGCATGAAGAGCAGCCAGCAAAAGTCAAATTCAAGTAAGATTCAGGTATGGGCTGAAAGAAAACAGGCAATGCTTTCAAGAATTCAAAATTCTTGTGGAATTTGGAAGCTGCATGCAGGACACCACCCCTTAATTCAGTAGGCTTAATGGCAGATCCTGGAATCCTCAAGATCTGCAGAAGCCAAGGGCACCGAGTATCACTGGAGAATGGCAGACAGCTCTCTACTGCCCACCCAGCATCTCGGTGCTCTCTGTGTGTGCTGCCTCTAGGGCCTCCAGTGAAGGAGCTCTGCCTTCCCCTCACGTGAAACCTGGAGAAGACACGAGATGAAAAAAGTCAAGGATATGATGGAACCAACCACTTAGGCATATAGCCTGTCCTGGCAACCCACTGGGCATGTAGCATAATTCAGCTTTCTAAACTGACATTTAATATTTGCATTTCCCTGTAATACACATGGGATTACCTGTCAAGTCACCTTGCACTATGTATTCACCACTACCCATCAGGATAATTAAATTGTCACCTAACAGGGGGAAGATCATGACTGCAGGGGACAAACCTGATTGAACAATTTATTTATCTTTTTAGTTATTTTAAAAGAGATAAGACTAATCATGAAACGTGTGCCAAACTGCAAAAATTTAGCACAGCCTTCCCCAACATGTCATTTACAGATAGAAGCACAGAAAAAAGTCATAATTAAAAGAACTCATCACATCTACAGAATTATAGGAAATTGAATATTTCTTCTTTTGAATACTTGGGAGATACTCAGCCTGGTTATGTCAGAAGGCTTTAGATTAGACTGATAATGCAAATATGCCAAACTTGCCCACCTTTAGAGATGCAGTACAACTAAGATGAATAAACATGTCACCAAGAAAAGCTTATGTACCAGAGTCTGCAGATTTGCAACTTGAATTGTCAAGGAATTCTTGGGAAAAAAGTCCTTATGGAAAAAAAAGGTGAGATGAACTCAGTAGAGAGAGTCCTGATTGCAGCAGTCCTTATTTCAACCCAGGAAGCATTTGCAGGGGCAACACCCTCTGCTTCCCAGCATTGTTTTAAATCTAGAGATACCACATGGATCTCTGCGTTGTTTCCAGACAACTGAGTTTACCTTCACCAATGGCCTCTGTCCCCTGGAATGCAGAAATATGAAGGAAGATCTAAAATAGCAATGGTTTTACATGTGTTTTGGCTGAAATGGTGACTAGAGAAAGCCCTCAGGCAGCAGCAAACTACTTCCCTCTGAAAAAGCTGCAGAGTGAGATGGCAGTCACCATCAAGGTGAGTCCTTGAGGCTGGAAGTCACCCCTCAATAGCACCAGTGGCCAAGGCCATCAGAGAGTCACAGGGAGAACTTACTGACATCCGAGACAACTGAAGGGTTGTCAGTGGTGGCAGCTGCCACCAGCGAGGAGCCAGCAGTGAGGAGGTGCCACTCCAGCCTGAGCCACACCGGCACAGACTGTGGGGACATCCCGTTACACTTTGTTAATATATGCTAAGCATAATCGTACTGTCTTTGATCCCATGAAGAATTATTACTACTTATTGCACAAAAGGCATGGTTTGCCATGAGCCACCAAAAGTCATTATGGAGATTATGACTCGCCTGAAGATGAGACAAAGAACTTAAATCACACCTGAACTATGGCATAATTGGGGTTTTTCTCAATAATGAGAAAAATGTTTAATTAATCACATTTTTAAAAATTTTTAAAGATTATGGGAGTTTTTTTTAAGGTCTATGATTACATTTTTAAATTAAAAAAGGGAAAGGAGTACAATTTTTTGAATGCTTCCATAATTTCACTTAGACCCCAAAATAATTAATGTCAATATGGTAAGTTACTTGGGAGTATCAATATAGATTGTCAAAACCAGTTTAACCTTTTTTAAACCTTCCTGATATTTTCATAGTCATTAGCTATACCACAACAGTATGCTTCTGGGAGCTCCACACCTAATTACCTTTCATGGATAAGAAAAGTTTTATTTAAGCATTCATACCAAATGCATTCTCTCATGAAAGAGTATGTCTCAAAACTACATTAATGAAAAATATGCAGAAATAAATGCATCTGTGTGATTTGTGGTAGCTTTTTGATGCATTAGAATGAAGACAACAAAAACCATGAAAAAAATCTGACATTTTTCTTAAAAAGAGGGGCTTCCAGAATGCATAGTTAGTATTCTCCATATGCACAGCACTCAACTAAAAGATTTTCAGAAACAGCCTCATTCTATGTCATGGCAAGAAACAATACAAAACATATTGGTTATCGAACGGCTGGCATGAATTTTTACTGCATATAAAGAAGCATTAAATTTCATCATGTGAGTTACCCAGCTGCCTTAACAAGAAAAAGTGCAAATGATCACATATTTTTAATTCTGCAGAATGGGTTCTTCATGAAGCCATGAAAACAATGTTTATTTATTCATGCCGGATGAAACACAAAACTTCTCAAACAGAAGGAAAGTACTATTCAGAAATAATTATGGTTCACAAAGTTTAAAATGTTCTTTAATCAGATTTTATATAAACATACTAACATTTAGAATAGATGCTTATAATCTGTTTGAAACATTTTGTGCCTGGGACTGAATGCCATACCTGCTAGGAACTGCCTTCAGGAACACACCTGCTACCTTTTTACTGTGACAGAGAGGGTCAGCCCAATCAATCCAGGAGATCAATACAGCTGTAATCCTAATGTTTGTTCTGAAGCACGCTCTGCTATTTGAGAACAAATACAAACAGAAAACATAACTTGCAAGCAATTCATTGTATAGAAGGGGCAAGCCAGTCTTTTACTGCTCTCTAACTGAATTTCAGAAGCTTTACTCTAGTCACAGCAGCACATTCATGAGCCCTACCAGATAAGTAAGAAAACAAAGAGATGCTGTGTACAAGTTCAGCACTGGCTACTGGGCCAGTGCAGCAGGCAGGTTTTTGGGGAAAAGCCTGAAGGGAGAGGGAAGCACTCAGTAGCAGCTTGGTGCTGTGTAATTTATCACTGCACAGCCACAGGCTACAACATATGGTGCTCTCAGTGAAGCACCCGAAGGCAGCTTGGTAGGGCTCTATGAAGATCAATGATACACCAAAGAATACCATTAAAAGACACATTCATCTTCCCCTAATCAATAACAGCCTTAAAATGATCTCCGTGACACACTATTCTTACAGGCATTGCTGCCGGGCTTCTTCAGCTCACTTGTCATCCTCTGGCTCAAGTCTTATTACTGCCGACTACTCCATACGCTCCCCTTAGTGGAGAAATTTGGCTTCCCCTGAAACTTAACAGACAGAGTGAGGAAATATAAAAGTGACATCAAGTTCAATGAAGATACTGAAATGCATTCAGTCTCTTCAATAGCCTCTGATACAAATGGTGCATGTGGCAAGCGATTTTTTTGTGTCTTTGATCAGATCAAAAAGTCTACTCTTACACACCCTTCATGGATTTTAGCAAGCCATTGCCAAGGGGATTCAGAATTAATGAAAAGCATCTCAGATCTGAATAAAAAGCAATTAAAAAGAAAGACACAGCCTACTAAAAATGCAAAGAATAATTTATGTTTATGCACAGGCAAAGCATTGTGTGAATTTGTGTTCTCTTCATCAACAGGAATTCTTGCCCTCCTGGGATGGGCTTTATCCTCTGCATGGAAAACCAAGGGTCAGCCCCTGATGCAAGGATGAACTGAAGCAGCATCTTGAGGGTGCCAGAGTCCCAGAAGTTTCTTGATCAGGCTGGTGTCCAAACTCCTGCATGAATGGGAACTGGTCCTGTGTCCTTGCAGTTCAGCTTCCCTCCAGGTACCTCTGAGTACCCTGCAATCTCCTGGACCACAACAGCACAGGTCTCCCCTGTGGTCAAGGGAGCACAGAGAAGGGCAATACTTTCCTTGCTTTTTGGAAAAATAGATAGGCAGTTTCCTTTTCCACACAGAGGCATCACTGAATCAGAGGATGCTTGAGGGTCCTCAACCCTCCCATCAGGAAATGGTCTTTCTAGGCAATTCAGTACTCACTCCCTGAAAGAAAAAATACTATAGTTTTGCTTTGGCTGAGAGAAAACAAATGCTGCTGTTGCCAGAGCAAGGGGGCTAACACATGAGTTAACACATCCTAGGGAAATCCCTTTTATTTTTGTTGATCAAGATACAAAGCCAAGATATCTTGAGCATTAATGTCAGAGTGACATTGCTCATCTGCCTTATAATGAGCTTGGTCAGCGTGGTTGAGCAGGGTTTACCCGCACAATCTTGAGGGCAGAAGCCGTTTAGGAAAGGCCTCCCACAGTCAACATCCAGCAGTAGCTCTGAGAAACTTCCCGCACCTACGGCACACACTTGTCCCTAAGTTCACCATATCCCATTTACTGCTCCTTGGCACCATGTAGAGCATGCATAGGAAGTCCCTTGCTTTACTACCTAGCTGGAGTTTAGTTCTGCCTCATTAAAAACATCACTGTAGCTATATGAATGAGATTTCATTTGGTTCTTGACAGATATTAATTTGGTAGAGGTCACAGTCATGACACTATACGACTGTTTTTTCTGGACCTAAAACATAGTTCTGCCCAGCAATAGAGTTCAGATTTGAACCCACTGTGCTGGGAAATCCAAAACACATGCATATATTTGAATTCAGAATTGCTCTTGAGGAAAGTACTAGTATGGACTGAACTGAGAGGCTACACCCCTAGAGCATCCAGAATTTGTAGCACTGCAACTGGGGCTCTGCCTGAGGTGATTCTCCCATCTGATGCTGAAACTTGCAGCTGTGAAAAGGTTTATATATACTTAAGAAACAATTACAGCTAGTGATGCAAAAATAATTCCCACACCAGAAATATTTCAGAAATTAGGAGAAAATATAACTAGATTTTGATTATAATTAGGTTTCCTGTGGTTAGTTAAATGCTTTCTCATTTACCCTTTCATTTTAGCAGTGTAATCAGTCACCTGGTTCTTTATGAACTGTGCACCATGGTGTACATGCAAAACTGGCTGGAGTCAGTCTCAGGACCAGCTTCTGCAAACGTGATGCCCCAGGCAGGAAATAGGCATGGGGCACATACACATTAAGAAAAATAATAATAATAGTAATTAAGGAACAAAGCTTAGCTCCACTTTATTGTTTAAACAAATGGAGTTATTATACTGAGCAACAGGACTTTTAATTTCTAATTACTGTATTTATTTTCCTAAACAGATTTCAAAGTTGTTGCAAAAACCTGGATATGTTTTTCGCATGAGCAATTAAATATTAAGACTAAATAAACAATATTCATTGGACAGTTATGCAAAACTACGCAATTATTTAGGAAAACAAAAAATGAATAAATAGTTTGCATGTCTAGCCTTTGGGAAAGGAACTACTTTTGGAGTTTCTTATTAAAAGTGGGAGGATTTTTCCTGTCTTGTAAAATTCAGATTTGAACTAGTTTAGAGAGCTGCTTGCAAACTGAATCTGTATTTGCGGTGAATATGAAAACTCTAAAGAAATGTTTATTCACCACGTAAAGCAAACTGCTTTTGAGCATAAGACTCTTCAGCAAGATTTCATCTTCCTTTAAAGGGAAAGGAAAAGTTGGTGGGAAGTTAAAACAGGGCATAATTGAAAAAATTAACTTCTCCAAATCTTTCTGTATTTGGTTCCATCCCATTGCAGCTTCTCTGCTTTTCAGGATGAATCAATAAAAGATACTTATACTTCTAAAGGAACACAGAAATAGAGTCGTTTTAGCAAGTACCCCATTTACTACAAGGAGGTAAATTAAGATGGGTCTTTGTGATTAGGTGCTTTGCATAGGCTCCCACTGAAGTTCACCAGCAACTCATTAGTGCTGCTCTAATTCCAAGACCACTGTCTACATTCCCATTTAAACACTGTATTTCACATGTACTGAAAACAAAGTTTAATATATACTTTGGGTTTTGCTGTGCCTTTTTTTTTTTTTTCTACTGGAAGTTGCACAGAGAAGGTAGGGGAGCATCTACCCCCAATTGCTGCTACGCCTTCCATTTTGCAGTTCAGTTCTAAGTACTTCTTCCTGTGCTGTTCTCAACTTCAAGCACCCAAATAGCAATGTAACCGGAAATGTTTCCTAAATCAGGATACTGATCTTTCACTGTGGTTCATCTTTGAGACTGGAAACAAATGAAACCTTTTTTTTAACCTTTAACTGTTAGTTGGCATGAGAGTAGCTTCATAAAATCATGCCAGCTATCCCCTAGACGCTTGTATGTATTTGTGCATCCACATGCGTTAATTTCAATGTATTATCAGTATTAACCAGCTGTTCCCTTTACTGAGTACAGGGAATACAAGCAATACTCTAAATGTTGATGCTGTCACATCTAATTGCCCAAAATAAACCTGACAATATTCCAGGGAAAACCACTGCAGGTATCACTACATATGCTCACTGAGGGATGTCTAATGAAGAGTCAGAACAGAGTGTGGAATGCCAGAAAACACCAGTGTCTCACCACGGACTTTATCAAAACCAGTGATTGCAAAATTTTGAGCTTATAGATATTCCTCTCTCTTGGCTGCATATGAAGTTGTGGCTCTATGTAAGCACAACTGAGCAACTTGCTTGGTACTTGCAATTATTTTTCATGAGGAATAGAAAATTTCAAGCACTGCAATATCTTCCAGAAAGAGAAAATCTTATTGGGAGGCTTACATGACAAAGCCACTCATCCCCTAGAAAACCAGACACATTTTACAAGTTACAGTTTTGTAAAAAAAGAGGCAATTTCAGAGCCAGAAACCCGTGAGCACAAACATTCACAGACAATTTATAATTCTGTACCATAAATAGCTGGTCCATAATTCATTGACAAAGAGTTAATGAGAATATTTGTAACTAATACCCATAAGAAAGATAAGGGATGGTATAATGTGGTTTATACTTTCCTACAATACTTTTCAAGGACAGCAGGGAAAGGCTCCTGACAGCAAAAAGCAACAAGAAATATTGCACTGACCTACTGATTTCCTACAATCCCATCAAAGTAATCCATGTGTAGAGACATTAAAGAACAATTTGTCCCAACTGACAGTTTCCAAATAACTAGATGCCTTTTAATTGCTAGCATCATTAACCTTAATAGTATAATTGTATAGCTCCAAATAATAATAATAGTAATATAATTTCCTCTCACTTCAAAATTGTTCAGCAAAAACATGATGCACAGAATAAATTCAAAGAAGGAAAAGGAAAAAAAAGTGTCTAACAGATAGGAACTGGAACTTTATCAGTTTTATCTGTCAGCTCACAAGCTTTAAGAAATATCTTCACGTAAAGTTCCTTAGACAAGTAATGAATATTAATAATTGCCAACTGCCTATAGGTTTTAAGTGACCTTTTCAAACAACATGTCAGCTCTCCCCATTCTGAGGACAAACTGTGGAGCACTGTATAAAACCAGCGTGGTCTTGAATGATTCATTCTGGTGGAAACACAGGTTTCAGCAATGCTACCTGCTGCAGTAACCTCTGCTGAAGGCTTGCTGACATACTCTTTCATTGACAAGTCTAACTATGCACACAAAAAACCCGAGGGATATTCTCTCTCCCTAAACAGACCAAAAGGCCTTTCCTACCTAGTCTGGAGTTCCTGAGACACTCAGGGTTGGATACTGGTCACCACAAGTTGTCTCTGCATTCAAGAGAGAGGGAAAGACATCTCTAAAAGGCAATTTGGATTTAACGTTCTCAGTGACGCTCTGGGGGTAATAGGTGGGTTAGTCTGTACCTAGCTGGTGGTGAGATGCATTTGGATTAAAATTATCTACCATGTTTTAAACAGAATAGCACATGTGAGATGAAAGGAAAATTCCTTTTGTCAGACAAATCCGATTCAATAATTGTAAATAACCTGTAATAAAAAAATTGTAAATAATTTTATTATAAATAACCTAACTATTCTACTGGTTTCGGCATAGTCATGCTCATGGAAAGGGAAGGACCCAATAGATCACTTAATTCTGCATTATGGAGCATAATGTAGCAAATGTCTGATTCAGAAACCTCTGGGTAAGGAGCACTGGCCCTCAAGGGGAGGCAGTTGTTCAGTGTTTCAATGCATGCCTAAGTGCTGCATTAAATATAAACCCCATGTTATGCAGCTCTCTATGTCAGTGAAAAACACAGAACTAAATTATATAACCTGAATATTAATCTTTGAGTGAAAACATCACTAGAAAGCAAGGAATGAGGAAGAACAGCCTCCTGGATAATGCATGAGGCTTGTCCTCATCTCTGTTTCTATTTTGGCCATTGTTACACTCTTCCAGTTGTCCTTTGCCAGCCTTTTCATCATCTTTTGACTCTTTCCTCACACATAAAACAGGGATAATAATTCTCAGCTCCTTTAGGTAGTGCTTCGAGACCCACTGATAGAAAGCTAATCACTACAATGAGTTTTCCTGCAGTAATTATAATTGTCCTGAAAGGCATTAAAGTATATAAAGAGGATAGTCCTTACATTTTGAACTGCAAAATATGCTTGGAAAAAATAATTATTTAATGAAAGTGTCATTTCCTAAATGTTAAAAATTCAACAAAGCAGGAAGCTTACAAAATTTCTGATTCTCATACCTACAGTTCTGTATGAACCACGCTGATTTTTCAGAGAGAAGCCACATCTAACAGCAGTGAACATTTTCTTTTGAAGCTATATTCTGGATGAGCAGTACTATAGTGTTTCCTGAAAATGTATTTCCAGGGAGGAGCCCAGTGCTTGAAGCCCTCATTAATTCCTATAATATCCTAATTGTTGATTTTGAGTTTGGTCTGACCCATGCTGGAGTTTTTGTGTCTAACTCCTTCTGCTGCACTACAGCAGGCAATAACTAATCTCCACAAACACATCTCCCCTGAATTAGAGTATAATGTGATCAGTAAAACCTAGATAAGGCACTGGTCTACATCCAGATAGGCTATTTTATTTCCTGGGACAAAGTCACTAAGCTCCAAAGTCAGCCACAGACATACTTAACAGCCTAAATAGGAAAGTTATGGAGTGTATGCACAACCTCTAGTATTTTTTAAATTTAGCACTTCTGTTGAATATTGCATTTTCCTCCCCACTCTATGCTCAGAGTTGATGCTTACAAGGAATATCATACTGTGGGACAGATCTATCAAAAATCAAGAGGATTTGATTCTTGCCATGGCATACACACATATGTACTCTGACTTAAAAATGAAGTAAGACAAAACAAAACTAAAATTTGATTAACAGATGTTTCCATAAAGGCTCAGCTCTAGCAAAGCTATCTCCAGTGCACTATGAATATTCTTGTTAAAAGGGACATTTAAATATTGTGGCTCTCAAGAGCAGCCTTGTTGAGATCTATGTGGCAGGAGTGTTATGCATGATACTCCCAACAGAACAGTTGAAAGCCTGAGATATCCCATAGACAACCAGAAGCAATCTTGTGATCAATCATCTCCAAATTTTTTCCAATCCACTTCCATAAACTGTTATTTAATATGACTTTGTCTGGAGAGGCTCCTAGGAGAGCTCCTGCTTCCAAACAGGGAAAGGAAAAAAGAGCTGTTGTTAATTTTTCATGTTAAGAAAACAAGATTCAGCTAATAAAATACAATTAGCAAATCAGTTCAGTGTAGTGAAATACTGCCAAGCCTGCTGCCTAAAATCTTTTTGCATTTTCTTAATGCCAATTTTTGTCTTTCTCTTGTATTTTTGTAAATTCCAAAATTATTCTCTTTTTAGTTGCATGGTTTAGGTACTCTATTAGGACATGGGCATTGGGGTACAAATGTTCCTCTGTAAAACACTCCGTAAAGCTGGGGCAGATTGTGCTTTTGCTTTGCCACTAAAAACCTCTTTTGTCTTAATCTTCTCTGTAGACACCCTTAAGGCTGTGTACGAGAAGAAAATCATCAAAGAGAAACATGCAGATTGTCCCTTATAAAATGCTGATATCAGCAGTGCACAGGCTTTTTGTACACAGAGGTGACATCTTCATCCGTTAATACCTCAGCCGAGTATTATTGCTTTTTGTCACCTACAAAACTATGTCTCATTTTTAGGTTGCAGACTAGCAGTTACATATTGGGAGATGGCTGTCTGTACCGTCTTTGCTACGTGCTGCACAGCAAAAGAGTTGACATTTCTTGGGAACAAGCCACCACACTCACAGAGCTTCATGTTACATTTGATATTCAGGGATGTTGTTCATTAGCTTGTGACAGCTGTTGCCACGTTTCGCTCCAGAATGCACTGTGAGAGTGAAAGCATATCTAGATCAAAGGTAAGCTTTATAAAAAAAGACTGCTGTAGAAAAGTTGGAAGAAGAAAAAGTTTGCTACCAAAATCACATAAGACTGCAGGACCAGATAACTGAATTTCCCCTTAAACAAGCTCATTCCCCCTGAGATGAAGATGAACTAGAAAACCGACTTCTTGGGACCTCTGAACTGAGAAAGATTCTTCATTCTGCATGTGATCACACAGAAGGAACTCTGTAGGGATAGTCATGATCAAAAATATCTGCTTTGTGCAAATGAAGGTGATACCATATGTTAAAAACATATTTCTGACACTTACAATGAACAATGAGCAATTCTGCTATTGATGTACTTTAAGAAGCTACTAAAGACTATGACTATAAAAGGGAGGTGACAAGATGAAACATTGTGGAAAAAAATATATACACTTCCAGGAGCTCACTCTTAACTTGATAAAAGGTCAGGAACAGTTTCTATCCAGACCACAACAACAGGTGATTTGATTGGGGCAAGAATAATCCCAAGAGCCATGTCTTTTGCCTTTGGGTCTTCTGTTTGCTCGTTAAAGCTAGGAAGGGTTGTGCCACATACCTCTTCAGACAGGCCTAAATAATTGTGCCCTTCTGCAAAGCTCTCACGAGCAATCAACTGCAGTTCATGAGACTGAGGCACTCATAGCAGTGCAATCGGTGTGTTACTGACTGATACTTCTCTTCACTTTTGCCATTGTAACTAGAGTTTTCCAACTTCTTTTCTCCTTTGGCACGTTTACCAGTTTATATATACATGCATACACATTTAAACACTTGTGAAAAAGTACAGTTTAGATTTTGATGCTTAGTGGATCAAAGCATTCTGCAAGGACAAGGTAGGTTTGTTGTAGGCTTCCTCGCTTAAGCCAACCAGATGGCCACATTATCCAGCTGGCTGTATTGATCCTACGTGACACAGAAAGAGAGGACCGATAAAATGTAATAAGGAAAATGATGATGAAAGAGGAGTTAAAGAAAAAAAACAGGCTTAGTGTGTCAAGTCGTGCCCAAGTAGACATTACAGCCACTTGTCTGCAATCACCTCCAGTATTAAACTGCACAGCTGCGATGTGGCTTGGTGGTCTCATTCTCTATTGGCACTGCCTGGAACTTCAGGGAAGGTACATCACTCCCCCTCATCCAAGCTAGTGGGCCAGTAAATAGCAAACAGCTCACAGTCCCCAAAGGGTACTATGATCTTTTTGAAGAAAGTATCTGTCTATTCTTATGGAAATACTGGAATATAATTTCCCAAAAGACATATTAACTACTTATGTCCATCTTACCGTATTAATCTAAGAGCTTATTACATTCAGCTCACAAGTTCCTTCTCCCCCTCTCAACAAAAAATACCTACTTCCCTGAGGTGTTTCATAAAAAACAAGCTGTTTGCAACAAAACCCAATGTCTCTTCAAACTAAGTCTCAGCAAAATACCACTCAACTCTCAAAATCAGTGAAGCTCCAACAAATGAAATCAGCATGAAGAATCTCAATGGTCTTCAACAACGCTGTAAGAGGTTTCTTTCTCGTAAGAGGCAGCAGGTCACCAACCTGGTCAATTCTAGAACTTAACAAGAATGAACTGCATTGAAAATTATGGCTCAAAGAGCATAACAAAAATGCTAGTAGGTCTAACAGCATGCATGAAAAGCTCTCTGTCCAACATCCAACACCCCTGGAGCTCAGATCATTTAGAGAAATAATGTACGTGGACATCCTCTTTTTAAATTCAGTTTGCACATTCACTCCAGTCTTCTGCTTCTATTTCGTGATAGGAAACATGTCTAAGCCAAAAGGAAAGAATTCACTTTTATGGGACAGTGTGATCTTATTTGCTTTAAAAGCTTCTGATCTATAAAAGACGTGATAACAAAACACACAATGTGGTTCCTGTTTACTTAATGCACTATTTCCCCAGGAATTCTGGTACTGTCATAAATATAACTTCTTGCTTTTATTGCTTTAGAGATATTTCCTTTTTTTCAGTAATTCTAACAGAACTAAATTGTTAACATAAATTTTGCCTTCTTTCCACTAATGTTACCAATCAAACCTATGGGATAGTAAGCAGTGTCAATGCTGTTATGAACATTTTTCCTCTAATAACTCAGCGTGGATGGTACTTTTGTCTTTTGAAAGAGGCCAAAAAATAGACCGTTCAGGGAAGAAATATCTGGCACTTCTGCATATCAGACATAAACACTCCTTCCCTTTTTATGGCCACTGCCAGCTTGACAGGCAGAGCAGAGGGCCAGCCACATCCTCTGCATCTTCCCCCACTATGGGGGTCCACAGGTTCCCCTGGCCACCAAGCTGCAGCGGGGGGATGGGGCTTGTTTGGGATGCATAGATAAGACACTATGCTTTTCAGAGCATTTGCACTCAATCCCTTTTTGAGGTCTACTGTTTCTTGTGAAGACGGCTCAGGAAAGGACACATCTCCACCTGCTGTCCTGTTAGATGTGAATCTTCATCAGGAAATCTCTGTGGTTCTGTGTTATCTTGTCCACTGTCCTTCTGGAGGTAACTCTGCCTCGGGTGGTCAAAGACCTGGCCACCACCGCCAACCTTCTCCTGAATTCCCCAACAGTACCTTGAACTTTGATCCTTCTGATGGCTCAACGAGAAAGGAGTAAGTCTTACGCACTCCCCTGCAGCTGAGCGCATCAAACAGATCCAAGCCATTGGATTGTCACGCACTGGAACAGACTGCTCAGGGCAGTGGTTATCATTGCTGGAAGTATTTCAAAGATATGTAGCTGTGGTGCTTAGGGACATGGTTCAGTGGTGCTGGCTCTTTCTGTTTCTTCCCTGCAATTGGAAGGACCTGTGAGACAGAACCTGTGCTCCTGATCTCTTACCCAGTTGTCACAACACCCTGAGGTCTCTCTCAATTGCCCTTGGGATTCTTGTTGCAATTTCATTGCTGCCCACCTGAAAAACCAGTAATGGACAGTGATATGATGGCTGTACCAGGGTGAAAAGCTTTCTTTTCACGTCTTCAACTCAAGCCCCAGAGAGGCAGCCAATTTCCCTAAGAAATGGGTCCAGGCTGCACACTGGGCCTTCTGTTCCCCTCTGGAGACAATCTCCTATGACATGGCCTGTCTTTTCTGCTTTAAGGAACCAGTTTTGATGCAGGGCATAGGCTGACTTAACCTCAGTGGCACTACCATGCTGGATGAACCACTGCCCTCATCATTGTTTAGTTCCACTTGCACAACCTTGTACCTATGATTTTGGGGTACCTAGTGAGGTGGGGTAGTCACAGGGGAGATGTTCCTGCTGAGCCGGGCAGGAATTTGTCACCACCACCCCCGATCCCTTGAGTTCAGCAGAGAGAGGATAAGGAATCCTCCACATCAGGCATTCTGCTCTGCCCATTGGGCCTGTCTCAGGAAAGGTAAGGTGCAAGTCCAACAGTCCATTTCTCTCTCACATTCCCAGATATACCCTCAACACCAGGGGCTTCTGTAAATGTGGAAGGAGGTTGGCCACCACTGCTCTGGCCCTACCCAGGTTTTGTCAGCTGCTGTCACGTGAGCCACAGGCTCCTGGTAGATCTCTCAGCTTCCACAGAGATCTCCCAGGTTCAGGAACCCACTAGAGAGCACTCTGCTGCAGATCGTGCCATAACTGGAAGCGTTCACTTCAGCAGTGCTAGATTAACACTTGGACTTGCTGATCTTGAAGGGTTCTTTCAACCTAAATGGTTCTAAGATTCTAAGTGCAGCTGTGTAATTTCATGCCTATTTCAAGAGTGCACTTGGCACCATCTGAGCTATGGCTTGGCAGAAGCACCTGGGTGGATGCTGCCCTCCCACCACCCCAAAGGAGCAAAGGAAGGCTGAATGGCAGCAGCATGTGAGTGGCAGAGCTTAGCACCACTAAGGAACCGCACCAAAACTACTGGGAGGAAGTCTAGGTCTCCTCAACAGAAATTCAGTAAGTAGCATCACAATGCCACTTTCTTTTTTTTCATTTGGTGAGCAAAGACAATAGAAGAAATAAGAACGACCACAGTGTATCTTTTTCAGTCTGACCAGAGGTCACATTGCTCCTACGTCTGCTTTTCCTAATTTCTAGACAAAGTAGTGTGTAATGTCTGAGACCTGCATGAGAGTTCTTGTTTACTTGGTGGAAAATCTGAAAAAAATAAATTGTTACTTTACAGAACTGGCAATTTTTTATTGACCTTTTCTAGGAAAGAAAATAATTTTTAATGCTTCTCAAAAATATTTAGATAGTTTTCCCCCTTTCTACCACAGGCAAAAATCCTCAACTCCTGCATCAGTGTGCTCAAACCTACGCACGCTTGAGGTTTTTCCTACACCTACCCCATGTCTTAGATAAGAGGTTTGCTTCTTCATAGTAGATACACTCCTTACAACAGGTATTATTGCCTAAGACTTTACTTAATTCTCACTCCTAAACAATATTTTTAGTAGCAGTTCAGATACTTGTTTTCATTGATTGTGTTACAACTACAGATTCGTGCTGCTTTCTGTGAATTCCCCCATTCCAAAAAAACCAGTAGGAATTAAGATCCTACTGTGGATGGGGCAGAGGGGGACTGGAGTATGTTCCTCCAAAAGAGTTTAACTGCCTGGAAGAGGTCACAAGGAGAAATGGCTTTTCCTCCAGCTCACGGGTTCAAATACCACCAACAACATGGTGTGAACGCAGAGCTTAAAATTCTCATTTAGTTCCCTACATGAAGTCTCCTTATCCTTGACTTGAGAAGAGCAAGATGAATTTCTCTGATGGAGAATTTCAGGACAGTGCTTGATACATACTGACTTTATAATTAAAAATATACGACTGAAGGAAAGACGGTCGTAAAATGTTGCCTACGGCTATATCTAATACATGTTGTTGTTTTAGTTTCCTCCTTACATTATATTTTTACCATCAACCCAGGGAGTTCATTAAATCTGTAAAGCTGTTGGAGGTTATCTGACAGCAGATTGTATTACTAGAGAGAGCTATCGATCGAGGGTACTCAGTCTCATTACAGCACACTTCCATAAAGCTTGCAAGAGGCAGCAATCTGTTGCTTCTGCACTGACTACAGTTATTTCTCATGGATGGAATAATGAAATGTTTTCTGATGTATAATCATGACAGATTTTATCTGGAATGAGTAACGCAAGTAAAAGTCAGTCATAAAATATAGCATGGCTGGATTCAAAGGAAGTAAACTCCTCTGGTCTTCCATCAGATTGACAAATAACTAACATATTGTGCAGCTCCTTGTAAATGACATTAAATTTCAATCAGTTGTTTTCCTACTGTGAAATTAAAATGGAATTATTTATCTGGAATATCAAAAAGGGCACTGCATCATGAACTCTAGTCTTGTTTTGATGCACTTTCCCAATGAAGACCAAAAAATGCCAAATGAACTCCCTTATCATTGAAAATGCAATATATGAAACCTTCAGCAGCACAGGAGATCACCACTTGAATTTCTAAAACCATTATTAAACAGGGTTTACGTCATAACATAATGATTGTAACTGGGATTCATTAGTTTGAAATTTGTGAGGAGAAACTCAACTTAAGCAAATTTGCAACCCAAAGGACTCAGAGGAACTCTTCCAGCAGGTTTTACATAATGAAATACTAAATTATATGTACCAGTTTATGTTACTATATTGACAGCTGGCAGAACTATATTCCACTAAAGCAGTGATATGGTAATTTCAATACTCTCAATCTAATCAAATTTCAATATTTGGGGCTGAGGTTTTTGAAGACTAATACATGCACAGATTTTTATTTTCTCCTGGAAAGTCAGTGTTAGAAAAATTAAAAAAAAAAGAAAATCTTCTCTGTATTACCCAGTTGATATGTAAGAATTTACAGTCCCTTTATGGAACAGCCTGAACACAATTATGCTTTGGAATAGCAAAACACAGCTTAGCTGGTACCCTAGTGCCAGGAGCACGTGCACATTGGTGTTATCCAAATCTGGCCACATTATACCACTTCCATAAAACAGTTCATACATGTTGATCCATGCAGGACTAACTACCTTGGGGAGGGAAGGGCAGTGGCAGAAAAAGGTCAAGAAAAGCCTGGGAGCACACTCCCACACAGAATTTAAACTGTAGGGACCCCTCAGCAATGTTCTGCTGGCAGGAGAGACAGCTGGGTGAGAAACTCACGGTTCTTCAGCCTGGCTGCTGCTCGACTCTCTCGCCAAGCTGCCTCACAAACTGCAGAGGTCAGGTCCCTGCTGTGGGTGTAAAGGAGTCTCCTGCACGTGATTTGTGTGAAATACTTCACATTAAATGCTGCATCTTGGCACCTCATCCCACCTTCTCCCTACACACTGCCCAGCACACTTCTTAATATTTAAATTAAAAATGCTAAGACGGCACAGTACAGCTGGTGAATGAAGAATTCTGCATGCAACAGCTCATCCACCTCATACCAAAGTTTTTGTCATTATGCACTGTCTCACTATAATTACAAAATAAGCTTGTGTCAGGGTGAATATACATAACTGACACCTGTCAGTTCAGAATCTGGATTATAAATCACACACACGAAAGGAGGAAATTAAAACAGCATGAAACTGCTTTACTTCTGGCAACCCTTGACTTCCACAGGCTTAATTTCACACAGCAATACTCTTCTGAAAACCTGGTTCTTTGCATGTCTACCTCTTATACATTGTACTTTCATTGCATCCTCTACATGTCTGTTCAGTATTGGAGTGCTGCTTAGAAATAAATGAAAAAATATAATTCAACCTGGAAAAGGATACCCTATAGACGGACTGTATGAAAGCAGTAAAAATGCAGCAGAAGATGCTCCCTATGAGCTTGTGGCATCAACAAGCAGGAAGGAACAGGAGTTGTGTGTCTGGGCTAGGACTTGAGCTCCAGTCACATAATTTCTCATGGTTAGAACACACAAAACCTTCCCTCAGCTTTTACTGAGGGGAGCCCACAATAGAGACCTTCCAGAGTTCCTCGATCCAGTTACTTTGCTTTATGAAATGCATAGAGGTAATAATCTGAGACCTTTTCACTTCTATCAAATTTTTTACAGCAGAGTCACTGAAGAAAAACTGGCAGAGAGACACAGTACAATCACATAACCTAGAAAAGACTTTGCTAAAGTGCTGTTGAGAGCTGAACAGAACATAAGCAGCAATCAATAACCCAAATGCTAGTTTGACAAGGAAAAGACAAGAAAATCTGACATGAAAGACAGCTTGTTGAAGAGACTGCACATATATGATGTACAGCATGGTCAGCTCTATAATTAGAGAACTGTAGAAACCTCCTTTATAAAGGTGTCCTTAGATGTTACCAAATAATTTCACAAACGGCTTCTTGATACTTTTGCACAGGGTGGCTTCGGAGTTTAGATCACTATATCAGAGCCTTATTTCTGAACACTTGACCTCAAACTCAGTGGCTGCTTCCCACTGGACTTCAAAATTGGCTGAAGCACAAAAAAATTTCTATCAGGTCTCCTACTGGCAATAAAGCAAAAGCGTGTTACACAGTAGATTTCTTCTTGCCATTAAGTGTCCATTCCTTCCATAATCTCTGGACTGCCACATTAAGCTTTCATTTTCTTCTTTGGAATGTAGTGTCTTTGTTTATTAGAGACCACAAAAAAGATAGGCAAGTTCCCTTCTCCAGCAATTACTGAATGATACAGTGTCTCTGCTCTCTGAAAAAAGGCAAGTGAGTTGGACTGAGTGAAGAAGTGTCTCAGACAATGCAGCAAAGATATGAAATATAACACTGGTTTGGATAAATGAAGCAACAATTAGGAGGAAGATAACTTTCCCTCTAACTATCCCGTGGATGGGAGCAATATTAGAACATCACATAGCATTCTACCATTTTCCTTTTACAAGAATTAAATAAAACTGGAGAACCAATGTAACACTTCACTGAGAGCTGGGAAAAGTTGTTATAGTGAAGGACTTCAGAAGTTAAAACTGTTTGGTTTTCAAAATAAGACCAAATAGAGATTTGATTACAGCAAAGCTCTACCTTTTCAGGGAGAAAGTACCAATATTAAAGGCCTATTTAACCTAATGGGGAATGACTTAACAAGAACCAATGACTAGAAGCTGAAGCTAGATAAATTTACATGAGAATTAATGCCTCTACTTCTAGCAGAGAAAGTGATTAACCTTTGAAACAAACTACCAGAGGAAGTGCCAGTTACTCCATTTATTGAAATTTCAGATGAAGACTGTATGACTTTCTGGAAAATATCCTTTAGTCAAACAGGTCAGTGGGTTCCACATGCAAAGCTTTTCTTTGAGAGGGAAATTTACTTTACTTCATGAATGACAGGATTGCAGCTGTCACAGACACATACGCATCCACTCATATGCATACACATCAACACCTTCACTTTTATAAGACCCCAGCTCTTTCCAAAGTAAGAAAAGCTTCAGTGCATTCTATAGAGACTAAAGAAGCCAAGGCTAAATTCCTCCTCTTCCCTTCTCTCTCCACAACGAAAGAAAGGCAGGCTATAGCTCCCATTTATCATTTTCACTTGGAGGGGACTCCCAGTACGAAAAGCACATGTTCTTGGTAGATCACATACTCTTTGATTCCAGCCCCATTCAGGCACACACCTTACTAATAGGTAATTAAGCTCTCATTACAATAGTGGGAAAGTTACTCAGTGGTGTCAGTCAGGCAAACTGCCCCGTTGCCTGAACTCTTACTGATGCCTCCAAATGGGCAGCTGGGTGTGGTTTAGGAATAACGAGAGTGCTCACCAGGGTGATGGCAACCATCACATCCACGTGCAACCACGCTCCTCCAATCTGCCACAAGACCCAGAAGGACAGAGCAACAGTTAAGTTATATGTTTTCGAAAGTGTTTCCTTAAGTGATGTATGGAGGGTTTCACTCTTGAATTACCTCTGCATCACAGGAAATGACATTGTAATAAATTTACGTGCGTTTTTAAACAGGATGATTAACTGCTTTTCTCTATTAGAAGGTGGAATCTTACTTTAGGTGCATATTTTATTACACTGTCATTGAAACCTCACTGAGAATAGTCTCCACATTTTGTCAGGTAATGCATGTACAAACCAGATCTATCACTTCACTGCAGTCATAGTCAGCTTTCCCTCTGACCCATCCTAATCCTTTTACTTTGTTTTCTCATGCTCCAGAGCCCAGAAAAGCTCTTCCCCCTTCTTTCCTCTGCTCTTTTATTATAGAATCATAGAAAGGTTTGGGTTGGAAGGGACTTTGAAGATCATCTAGTCCCAAGCCCCCTGCCATGGACAGAGACACCTTCCACTAGACCAGGTTGCTCAGAGCCCCATCCACCTGGCCTTGAACACTGCCGGGGATGGGACATCCACAAATTCTCTGGGCAACCTGTTCCAGTGTCTCACCACTATTCAACCTAAAGTCATTCGACCCATCCTGACAGCTGTTCTCACTTAGAAAGGTCTGCGCTACGAAAAGTTCACGTGAGGGAAAGCAAACTGTTAGATGACCCAGTGCTGTTTATTTGTGCTATCTGCTGTTTACTTGGGTGACTTTTACGGTAAATAGGTATAAAACTGGCACTGGAGATTTCACCACCAGCCACATCTCTTCTCTCCTACATGACACTGCACATGGCTCACAAAATTGTGGTGAGCCAGCCCAGGTGTATTTATTCCAAAGACATCCATTCACAGCTTGATTTTCTACTGCTGGCTGTGTTGCATTTAAAAAGCTCACCCCACCCATGAACTATTTCTGACTGCAGTGATATCCCCTCTATTTCAAAGGGTGGGTATTGTCATTCCCCAAATCATACAAAATATTTTTATTTTACTCACCAAAAAATGTAAACTCCACAATTTTCTATGATCCCCAGAAAACATTTAAGTTTCTCTTTGTCTTATGCTCATCTTAGTGCAGTATGCTTTCCTCTATTTTGGCTCAGGCTTTCAAATAAACTGTGGCAGGCGATTTTGCCAGGGTTAAAAAAACCACTTACCTGATCTGTCACAGGCAGTCTTAAAGACAGATCAGCTAAGTCTGTCTAAGTACTACCTCCCACCCAAATATTTAAATAGCAAGTCATTTAATATGCTATAATAAAAACCTGCCTGATATCCTGACAGCTCCAAATTTAGCAAAGCAGAGTGCAGCTGATGGAAAAATAAGTGCATTAGGCCAAAATGTTCTGTCATTCCAGCATCAAAGGACTGCACTACAGTTTATACATGACCCCCGTAACCCAGAAATAGAAATGCAAACTCTAACTTCCCGTGTGACACAGGTGAATCATTGTATCTCCAAAAAAGCAAATCATAATGTATCTCCTACCAGATTTGAGTAAATTTTCAAGGTGTTGCATTTAGAAACTCTTTACATATTCTTTGAGGTATTTATGACCACAGTGATAGTTCCTGCATGTATAAAAGGGAATACTGCTGGGAGGAATACCAAAATTGAATATTTAAGTGTATTCATTTACAAAGTCTTCTTTAGTTTGGCTGAAACATCAAAACACTGCTTGCCTTGTTGTCAAAACTAATTTCTTTCAAACTTTCTGAGCGTAACCAAAGAGTCAGTGCCAAGAGTACCCATCTTAAACCACCAGAAACTCTGGTCAGTGAATAAGGGACAGCTCACATAAAACAGCTCCTTTCTCAGCCACATACCCAGCCTGAAGCAAACCCAGAAATATATTTCTCTGGGGTCTCACCACCTCCTTCAAAGCTAAAGCTTGAATAGGGTGTTCACTGAACATTCTCTCATAGGAGAACTCTGTTCAAAAATTCCAGTGTAAAAATTTCAAAATATTTTTGTGAAGGTACCAGTTTTAAAGAGGCTCCTGAGAGAAACGTGAGACTCCCCAGCCTTCTGAATTCTTGTATCCAGCTGGCTTATAGGCCTACATGACTACCCCAGTATATGCATGGTCTTTCACTATGTGTTATTTTAAATTACCTAAAAACCTAAATATCTCACCTACATTCAAAAGATGTCCTGAAAGACCACTTCTGCATCTGCAGGAACAGTTCCTACTGATTATGAACAAGTGCCTGGTCTAGGTACAATCTGTAACTCTAAGGGAGCAAAGAGACTTCCTCAAAAAATTGTTCAGCCCAGCAAGACAGATAGGGAAGGAAGTGCATATTTAGCATAGTAGGTATCAGCTTAATTTCTGTCCTCTCCAACCCTTTACCAAAATGATAACAAAAATATCTCACCTGAAGGGTTGGTATCATCACCTCAATTCAGCAATAAGGGAACAAACCCAGGAGACGTCAAGTGATCTAACGAGGAGGCTTTTGGCTGAATCACTAAGACCCACTTCTTACTAAGCTTGTGTTACATGTTTTTATTCATTAAACATTTTTCTTAATATACTGTCAGAACATACAGTAAGGATATAAAAATATTAATTTTGTCCATCTGAGTGTAAGCCAGACCAGAAGCCGAGTTCTGAGATTTATAATCCTGCCATCACTGAAATAAACTGACAACAGAATACACACACAAAAAATATCGTAGTTTTCATTTACTGCCTCACCTTCAAAGAGCACCCTTTACGATGAGGTGTATTAAAAAGGAGAGAATGCTCCTCTTCTTTTTAAGTACTAAAGCCCAGGAAAAAACCCCATCAAGATTTAGAGGAACCACTGATAAATAAATTATAAATCGGCACTACAATTTTTAGGATGCATGGTTCTTTTATTAAAATCAGCCTTCGAGCACCAAAATGAGAAATCACAGGAAATTAGACCTGTGTTTCTGCTGCACTGCTATGGCTCTGAAAATACAGGGCCCTTGCTGATTTACAACACTGGCACTGTCGATTCCACCAACTGACTACTTGCAGGCTTTGCTGCTGGTTTGAAATAGTGCTGAACTTTGGCCAGCGCAGGACTTTGATTATGGAGGCAATGTCTCCTCGTCCTCTTCATTATGCTGATAAAACAGCAGCTAGCACTTTGCATTAGGCTGAGCTTCTACTTTAATTACAGGATTTTTACTAAAACTTGTCTTTTGGTGTCACTTCAGGAAATGTGGAGTCTGCATGTGTAATGTAAAAACAACTAATTGATTCTGTACCACTGTGCCTGCATCACTACTTGCAATAGATTATGGCTCCTGGTATTTAAAGTGTGGAGAAGTAATATAGTGATATCCACTTGCTATGTAAGTAAATATTTGGTATGAAGAAAGGCCTTTTCCTGAATGGTAATGCAAGCATTGAATTAATTTCTTTTACTGTATTAGTTAAAACTTTATAATAAATATACAAAAGTTTGATATGAAGAATATTTAGAAAAATGGCTATCTGTAGATGGTGACAGATTACTCAAATTTAAAAACTGAGTCAAATGCTGAATTTAATCAATATGTGATTGTGATAGCAAAGTCAGATTCATGAACATTATTAGAAGCAGACCTGCTAGGAATAAAAAACCCAGTTCCTTACTAGGAACAAGCAGTACCTCGCATGAATGCTGATCTTTCCAACTTTATTAGAGATCAGAAAGAAACACAGCACTGCACTAAATTCTCTCATGGGCCACTTGCATTCCTACAAAGTATTAATGAAGGTCACAGGTTACAGGACATTACAAAGAGTTCAAAAATCAGGTGATTTGTTTTCTTTTCAGGCATCAGCCATTTTCAGGAATTAGTTTTCATTTCCCTCATCAGACCCCCATGGGGTAATATTGCCTTCTTAAGACATCTGCAGACACAAGCACCAATAGTCAAAGAAGTGGTTACAAACTGGCCTTCAGGGTTACAAGTCATCTGATTTTGGATGCCTAACGACACAAATTTGGATGCAATGAATTGTGCCCTAGAAGCATATATGGCTATCCAGAGACTATAAGAAGAGACCAGACAAATAACTAGTGCAGACATCTCCAATTACAGAACCACAGAATATTCTGAGCTGGAAGGGACCCACAAGGATCATCGAGTCCAACTCTGACAGGAATGGCCCATACAGGGATCAAACCCACAACACTGGCATCATTAGCACCATGCTCTCACCAACTGAGCTGATCTCAGGGCCAGATGAACCCCACCCTCAGTATCACTGCAGCAACTCAAGCCCAGCAACTTGGATGTACAATTCTCCTGCAAAGAGGACCAACATTTTCAGGTGTTATCACAGAACTTCTTTCCCAGTCGTACTACTTCCAATATAACACAGTTAAGTGACCTGCCATGGCAAAATACACTTCACAACCAGGAGGTGCCTCCATGTGACAGAGACAGTGTCTTTCTCCTCTGATGAGAGGGTGTAAATGCCTTACAGCTAACGGGAACTTGAGCTCCTTTACCCTCTGGTTGAACAGTATAATCTCCTTACTGCTTTACAAGCACTACCACGTATCAAACCTAGGGTAGCTCTGTTTGCGCTATTGCAGTTCTAAACTTGCTGATGGATTTATTCAGCCACCATTCCGCACTCCATGGGGGATCACTGTCACCTCAGCCAACATTTCTAGTATGAAAAACCAGTCTATTCCAGAGAATTACTGATCTAAGCACACTTTCTACAAATTAACAGTTCTGTTTCCAAAAGTTACCAGCCATGCACATAACAAATGCCCTGATATCGATAGCAGCACTCAGCACCAGACTATAAATAAGTGAGTTCTAATTCAGTCCTCCCTTACCTAAGTGTGACCCAGGTCTGCCCAGCTACCACCTGTAAAGCTGCAATTGTCCAAGAAGCCTTATGCAAAATTATTTGTTTTAAGAGAGGCACTAGTAAGTGGCCACTAAAAAACTAAGAAAAGCAAAACAGCCCCCTACCCACCAAAAAAAACCCTGGATATATTTTTGCAAAATTCTGGGGAGAAAAAAAATTTAAAATAATTAAAAGGTGGAAGGCAGCACTTCACTTCTCCTCACCCCTGCAGCTTGTCCCCTGCTTCAGTGGGCTCAGTGGAGGCTGCTGCATCACCAGCATGCAGCATGCTGGATCATCACTTGAATGGGAGCCAGCCAGCCATGGCACGAATAGACTCATGGGCACTACGCAGAAAAAAAGTCAATTTTGAGGTAATTACATGTCGAATGCCCTTCTTAACCCGCAGCTGTTGGGGGCATTCAGCACATATGGTTAAGGTTGATGAAATTTTTAAAGTCACTGAAATTTATAAGGTTACCTTGGCAGGTCACCCAGCTTGAATTTTTTTCTTGCTAGTGTACAAAACAGCAGAGACTGAGAGCACACTGTTTACTGATTGTAGAAGGGAATGAAGTCATGCAGCGTCAGGAACTGCTCAAGGACCAAAACTGAACCAAAATTCCTTAGTGCTCCAGGGAAAATGACTGAGGGAGAAGACAGACAGGAATAATTATACATGGCTTCCTATAAAGCACTTTATCGCTGTCTTGGCTCTCTCCATCCCTTTCCCCCAACCTCAAAAGAGAGGGAAGCATTAATAAAGAAAGATGTTACTTCCCTTTGTGGCTGCTGCATGCCTTTGGATGTGAGTACCTCCTGCAGTGAGTCGGGGAACTTCTTATAGTGCTCAGACTAATTTTTAGCTCAGTGAGGAATTTTAAGAATATTTTTGGAAGGAAAAATCTTCAAGAAAGATCACTTTTTTTTTTTAAAAAGAAACGTATTCACAGAAGGGATTGGCTCCCAGAGTCATGGCCACTTGCCATTTCCCTTAGATTTTTGTCACTTATTTTATGATACCAGGCGTGTGTCTTCAAACATAGCTGAAGTAAGTAGCCTTAGAAAGACATTATTACTTAGAATAGACTGAAATCAGTTGGACTTCTTATTTCTTCTCAGCTCTTTGGACCAGTCCCCACTGCCACAGAACTGAACCCTTGTCTTTTTGAGGAGCCAGGCACTGAAGAGCTGTCAAGACTAAATAAGGCTTTTGGCCTTGGATGCTGCCAGGAGAATTCCCTCCTTACTTACCAATCCCTCTTCTGCTATTCTCTGTTAATAGAGAGGCCTCAGCCACAGCCTCCAATTAAAGTAGCCGTGACCCTGCTCCAAAAAGTTCACTCGCGAAAGAGAAAATATATTCTACATTTTTTTTGAATTTAATTCTACAGTTATATTTCTTGCTTTTTATTTTGAGTCAGCCTTTAAAGCTGTGTCCGTCATTTGTCTACAAACAAGTCTTACAAACAGACCTGTACAACATTACATGAGGCAGAAAGACGTTAGCTGAACACTGCACAAAGTGAGAAGTCATCGGCTTTGGAGGATCTGAAATCATCTTTCCCAACAAAAGGATGAGGCTTCTTTTAATTCATCGCTCCGTAGGAAGGCTCTGGTGTTCAGCCCTGTACAACACAAGTTCAGTGTTATTACAGAGTATTTCCATGCAAATCACTGTGGAATTGCATTGGCATTTTCAGAGAACTAATCATGATAAATGTGTTGCAAGCTTCTTTACAGTTTTTTAATGAGTAAAAATGTAGATCTGGATGATTCATAGAAGAGGCAAGCTTTGGACATTCAAAGTTTATGTTAAAAGAAATTGTAATAGTAGGACAACCTTACTGAGTCCTTGCTACTAACATTCCTTCATGACCTGATACAAGAAGATGTAAATAGACCTGCTCTTTGAAAAATCTTATACTTTTTGTACAGAAATTAGTTGCAAATCCTTGATTAAGGATAGTCATGAAGTACAAAGGTGTAAAGTGAAAAACAGCAATCTGCTCTTAGAAGATGTGGTCAAAGTACATAAAAATCATCTCTGGAAGCCAGGATTATTGCAGGAGTTCAGGGCAAAAAGAGGCCATGCATATGCATGGCACTGATACTGAGGAGTGTTTAGTGAAGACTCAAACACATCCATGTCTACATGCAGCCAGTCCAGTGAAGAGTTACATGGCATTGCAGACACTTAAAACAGCCACATACTGGCCAGGTGCCTGGTAAAATAGCTAAGTGAAGTACAGTTAAACTGATATGTATGCATAATGTAATCTCAATTATCTACATATTTTGGTATAACATAGAACTTGAAAGAATTAAGTGATGTTTTAAACATGGCAAGTGAAAAATCACCCATGTAATTTTTTCTTTTGGAAAGCCAGACTAATTTGCAGTGCTAATCAGTCTTGCAACAGAGGAAGAACAAAAGCTAGCCATAATGGGCAAAGGCAGTCAAGTGTCTCAGCCTTTTGAAGGGAGCTAAAAAGATCTTAAACCTTAGGAATAGCGATTGAGTCATAAATTCTGCACATGGAAAACTTTTAGCTACGATAGATGTAGGTCATCTCTATGAGCTGAGCCCCCAAGTATTAACAAGAAAGTGAAGAGGAATCACCTTATGTTAATATTTTCCATGTAAAGATCATTACAAGCCACTCACCCTATACCCTGACTATCAAGAAAGCAGGCTAACGTAAGTAATTTTGAAAAGCAAGCCAGATTTCAGATGTATAAACTGGGTGATGGAGGTTAACCACTCTGGTGATCCTGCTGCACGTTGCTTTATTGCTGGTCTGTATTCTTGAGGAAGAAGGCAACAGTAAGTCACTGCTGGGACAGAAGTCACAGTGGTTTCAAGAGACTTGCCCAGGTAAACTCCATTTAAAGCCCTTTCTTCCAAAACAACTACAAGAGCTGTGTACTGGAGTACTTTAGATTGCTGCCCAAGTGTAACAATGGTGTTCACCAGCCATGTGCCTTACCACGACATCCTAGTACACTCTGTGAGGTCCAAATAAGACTGCACAATACAAACAGTCTAGCTGGGGCCACTGGAAATATTTAGAGAGTAGCTTACCACTGAGGTATTGCTCTAACTACATATAACTAAGAGTACCTAAAAATCCAACCAATTATGGAGTCAAGCTTAATTCAAGTGAATCAATAGGGTTTCCTGACTCAAATGCTACAAATAGTCACGAGGGACCAGCTCCAGCCTCTAAAGCCAGTAAAAGTCTCATGACTGGAAGAGCTAGTTGGCAGGCTCATTGCTACAACCCCTCCAAAAGGATTTGGGATCTACATTGTCATGTTTTGCTGCTAGAAAAATCTCTGATGAAAAAGGAAGAAGACGCCTCAAAAGTGAATGGGGCAACAGGATTGGAAGGAGTTAGCCAAGAATTTGGTCTGAGAGGGATCACGTCAAAAATATCAAAGACAGAAATGATAGAAACTGAAAAGTCAGAATTTCATTCAAACTGGAGCCTAGAGACTAATGGAGCAGGCAAGCTTCATGGTTCAAACTTCTGTGACTTCTGCAGTGCCATCACTCAGTGCTGAGATACTGTGCTCACTTGGCCCAAATGCTGTGCCCATGGAAAAGTTGGACTACAGTGACTACTGATTTCTGCCAAAGAAACAGTTAACACCAAAGCACACATAGTTTTAGCTTAAGTTCTCCTGCTGTCTAGAAGAGCTAATTGCAATCACAGGCTTCTTCCTTTCCCAAAGCACTAGCAATAGGTAATGGAAACATTTTTCATAATTATCCTTTCTGAAGAAGCTCAAATCAAATAAAATCACCACAACACTGGCTGTCTTGAAAAGGTATCAAGATGATCTATTTATATAGAGAGTAAGATGAAGTATTGCCCACACTCACAGTATAGCTCTATTCACTAATCACACTGGGACACCACCAGCACCTTCTTTGAGGAAGTGGGCAGAAGGAAACCACAGGAGAGAGGCAGGAGAGAAAACCCCTCCCTGCAGCTATCTTATATAGGGGCACTATATTTGTGTCCTGTGTGAGGCACTTCAACAGACCCATATGTTGTTACTATGCCTTTAACCATCCTTTAAGTGTTCAAACTTCACTGCTCGTGTGGGAAGTGTGTGACAGATACACAGTTAGTATTCCCAATAATGATAGAAATGAATGACATTCTATTCAAACAGTTTAGACAACGGTAATAAAAATAAAAAAGCACACTAAAAAAGAACGGGGAATGTGTGTGTCAAATAAACTACCTGTAGCTTGAAAGATGGAGGGATAATTTAGAGTGTGCTATTAGAGTAGCAGAATTGAAATGAATGTCAGGCAAGTTTGAGGCTAACGTGCTCATTATTCCTTTGATCGCAATGTTTCACAGTATTTAGCATGTGATGGAGAGCTTTCACTTATTTATGGTAAGAAAAGTAGAGTACAAATTATTAATAGCTCATCTCATTCGCTAAGTGTTAAAAAGTAGCAGTGCAATGGCTGCTTAGAAAGCTCTCATTTAGGAGGTTTTAAAGGAAGTTCCACAATGAGCCCAAGCTAATAAAATACCTTTGAAAGATAATACAGCTTAGTGGTGCCACTACAGGGTAATCTCTTAAAAACGTTGCAGTGATACAGAAAGAACTAAGGCAGCATCCCAGCCAGTGCTCTGCCCTTTCAGTGGTTTTCAATAGCATCCCAGATTTCCAACCCAACACATACGAGTTCTTAAACTTGATTCCCAAGGCAAACCACCCAGAGGAATGATTGATCTGCTTTTGCTGAACCAGAGTAGCCTGAAAACTGGCAAAACTACAAAAGAAGTCAGGCTGGCAGAAAGAAGGCACCAACTGGGAAATAAAAAACAAACAAAACCAATCCAACAAAAAACCACCCCAAAACCAAAGCAAAGGTATGTATCTCTGTAAGATACATATCCTATGAGTTCCCTGGGAAGCTTAAACACTGGAATAAAAACACACATGTATTTCCTCTACTGCTGTCCAGAGGGGCAAATTCCACAACTGTAAGTCTCAAGAATCAGGCCAGCATCATCCGTGTGCCATCCTGAAGGGCTGATTAGAAAACCTGTTAGGTTAGGCATTGAATGCGAGTTCTGGTGGATATATCTCAGTCAGTCATTCACTGCACCTCCCAAATTTAAACTATTCCTGACAGATGTTTGTCCAACCAATTCCTAGAGAGTTCTACAAGCTCCATCATTTCTTCACTACCCCTACTGTTGAAAAGCTTTCCTAGTATAACCTGCAGCTGGCACAAAACACCAATTTCTTCCCCTGAACAGAGGCTGAGCTTGTTGAAAACCTCCACAGGTGCACTTAGGTATCTGTGTTTTCTTGTATTTTTAGAAGCACACCTACTGCTAAGCTTCTGTTAACTAAAATGAACAATAAGCAACCATGACTTATATTTTAAGACTCTCTAAATAAGAACTCGGACTGCCAAAGAACCTCAAGTCACACTTTAACTAAATGTATAGAACAATCACTTCATCCATGAGCAATAAGCAGACACCACTGAGATAAAAAGCACCATCTGCTTAGCAGAGCTCCATGACACTACAGAAGAGTTTATGACAAAAAGTGAAATGCCAGGAGGAAAGCAAACTGATTTTTAAAAGTTCTGTATCTATTAATCAATAGCTCTTCTCCCAGTATGTAATTCTAGTAACACCTGCTCTCTTCAGTGTCTAACATCTCCTTTTTTTAATCCTTTTAGTTCTGCCTAGCCAAGATTTATGGCAGTATGTGGTGTCCCACCCCGAAGGAGAAGGGAGTACCCAAGATTCATAGATGCTCGTGGTGGAAAAGGAATGACAAAAGTCAGAGGGTCCATGAAAACTTAAGACGTTTTATTAGTAAATTATACACTTGGCATAGAAATTGGTATAAGTTGGTGNGGGTCCTGGGGACAAGCACCCGGGCTTTGTGGGGGCACCTTTTTAAAGAAGTTTCCCCACCACATCCTGCTCTTCCTACAGTGTGTTATTATCAACCGTCCTTGGTTGGCTCCACGGCTATCTGGCTTTTGGTATTTGAGATATACACAGTAGCCCCATATCTTCTAGGCTTCTGCACAGTGAAATCTCCAGCTTTAGCCAGCACATCATCAACAGAATTGCTAATTAAATTGCAAGATCAGATTGAAATCTCTCTATTCCAATATAATGAAGTACATAACCTTTGCAACCTGACAAAACTGAGCTGAAAGCAATGGAAAAATAAACCACTTTATTTCTCAAATTTTATTTTTCTACTTCCCTTTTTTAGTGGATGAAGCTGATCTTGTGAAATCTGTGTGAGTTTTAGTACCAGTTTCAGAAAAATTGATGGCTTGGGTCATGAAGGCTGCAATCTTCAGCAGAACTGGCAAAAGCATGCAAACAAAACCAAAATTTGTATCAGGGGCTTGGCTTCAGCTTAAGAGTTTCAGAAAGCTGAACTGAATCACCTTTGGTTTGACCAAACATAAAGTTGTAGCAATAAAATTAGGATAATCAATTCAGCATGTACATATGTTATTCTATATACAGCTGGCAATTTCTCTTAGAAGGATGAAAACAAAATTGTATAAGACACTTTCATAGAAATTAGCAGTCATACTGGAAAGACATACTGGTTCACACATACCCATAACTGAAAGAGCTACATCAGTACAGAAATCTGTCCTTAGATTACAGTGTGTAAGATGTTTTTTCAGTACTCCACATGAATGATGCTCCACAGTTCTTAAAACAAAGCACAGTTTTAGCAGGAAAGATTGAGAAAAAATCATACAGCAATTCCACAGTGGTTAAGGCCACCATTGCAAAATCAAATCCTTTCCCTGCCTAATTCAGAGTAAGGATATAACCTAAATCTTCCCCATCCTCTTCCTGTTCATAACTGTCATTCTAGGGCAGCTCACCACATCCTTCCTGCTGAAATTTCCTTATTTTATAACACCAATTGAGAGCTTGTATATGCTCTCAAAGGAGATTGACCTTTAGGCGAATGGACTATTCATTTAGAGCTTGCAAGGGTCAAATTGCTACACTAAGGAATTTAATATGCAGTGAAAGAGTCTGACCAGTCTCCCACTGTGTGGAAGACCAGAGGTAGGAAGACCTGACTAATGAATTCATGCACTTACATGGTGAGGACATTAGGTACCATGTTATTACACATACCATGGACTGCTTCTCCTGTTTTGGTCTAAACAGTTTGTTTCACTAAGGTATTATTGGAAGTGCTATTTTCACTGGAAAATAGTCATTTTTGATGAGCAAACATTTTCTTATAAATCACTTTGCAGCATGTTCTCAGTCTTGTTTCAGATGGATACCTGTCACATTCTGAACAGCCATTACACCCTCAGACATTTTCCCATCTAAATGCTAACTAGAGGTGATACTGCCTACTTAGGAAAGTCACATGAAGTCATAGCCCACATTACTATAACAGCAATAAAAGGGCAAGAAAATGAGGAGCTGTGCTATTAAACATGATGAAAATAATAAATGTTGTAGCGTTTGCAAATGGGCTGGGAAGTATTTTGAAGCGCAAGCATTTTTCTTCCCAGTCTAGAACAGAGCTTGGTAATGAGGAGCAAGGTGCCAGAAGCAGACACATTGCACTGAGACGCACTGGAATTGGTGGGTCTTTCCAGCCTGCTTACTGCAGATTAGGCAAAGAGAGTAATGGACTCTCTGCAGTGCACTCGGGCTGAAAAAACTACCACCTACTAGAGGACAAGGCAGATTTCAAGGAGAGACTGGCACTTTACAAGGAAGATACTGGGATTTTGCTATACCAATAACTTTTATAGGAACGGTTGAAAGTGGATATCAAGGTCTTTTATAGTCAGGCAATAAAAAACCAGAACTATGTGAGAAAATCTTCCACTGTAGCTGAAAAATGTATCCGAAGCCAGTGAGGAAAAATTAAACCTTTAAAAAACAGAATAAAAAAGTGGCTATTTTCTTCTTGGGGATTTATGTATCTTTTGAACTTTTGTTAAAGAGAAGGAAGAAGCCCTCTCAGTTTTCATACTTTCCTTGTTTAGGTATATCCTTATGGTTAAGATTCGTCCCCCTACAACAGACTGCTTCCTGGTATGCAGCATCAGGATGATCAAGTACTGTTTACACCCTGGCCTTGCTATGCATTACTCTGAGCTAATCCACCTAGGTCCCAGCTATCTATCTGCCAGCCTCAATACACCCCTTCAGCCCTCCCTCAGAGCAGGAGATGGAACCTCTTTACATATACTAAGGCTAATCCTGCATTAACGGGACCTCTGGTAGGCGGGGTGTTTTTTCCCTCCTCCCATTTTTTAAATGTGCAGTGATAAAGATTAGAAATAATGAGTCTCTGAAGGACAGGAGATATAAGTCTTGTCTGATAACCTGCTCTTAGGCTTTCTTAGTGTGGATCACATCTCAAGCAGACAGAATATCTGCTGCAGAGGCAGTTCACTCCCTGGCTGGAGGAAAAAAATAAGCAACACGCAAAATAAAGGCCAGTCTATATGCCAGATTTTTATCCATTTAAATAACACTGGGAAAAAAACCCCCAACAACCCAAAACCATTTAGCTGCAATGGTGCAAGATTCTGTGCAGACAACTCCTAACTTTGATAAAGTCAAGAAAGGAGGAGAGGAGCAGTCACTTGCACTGAAAAAAAACCATCAGCTAGTACTCTCTCTACTGCTTTCTACAGTTATTTTCAACTAATTTACTCAGAAACCATAATCACCCATTTTGTCATGGCAGACATTAATTAGCTACAACATTTACAGAATTATAGCAGTCAGTCAAGTATCTCAGTTTTGACAAGCAATGCAGCCAAGGTAGAGCCAACTGATGCAAGCCATGGGATTTCCTTCAGAAGCAAGTCAAAGGCTGTGAAATAAACTCCAGGAAGATCCACAAATGAATACAACCCCCAGCAAAAGGAGCAAAGCCTGCATTGCTGACACTGCTCTCAGCTGCAGCGCACTCCATTATTAAAGAAAAAAAAGCCACTGTGAGCCTTAATTTCCCTCCAAGAAAAGGAACAAGGGAGAGTGAGATTGACACAAGCAGCTCTGGATAATTAAGTCTTAGCATAACCTAGAGTGCTGTAATTCAGATGCCGTACTTTGAAACACTGGAACTTTGGCAGAAGAAAAGACAATTCAGTTTGTACAGCACTTTATTTTTAATTTGCTATAATGCAATGATTGGTTTACTCTAGAGTCAAGTTTTTATGATTATAGTTTCTGGCTTCTGAGTCTTTACTCCCTTTCAATACATACGTGCTCTCTGTTTTCCTGTTAGCCACCTCAGCTTTCAAGAAAATGACATTGTTATTCTATATTCTTTGGTTTCTTTCTAACATGACAGTTTTCTTTGTTCCTTCTTGAACGAATTTGCTGAACAGTGGCTTTATAGTCCCCCTCTAAATAATTGTTCACATTAATAGAACTCCCCACTCCTAAGGTTGTTTGTACACCGCGGTCAAAAGCGTCCTTTTTTCAACTCTGGCTTTGTCATTGTTGCAAACTTGCTTATTGGGTAAAAAACCAAAGCCCTTTTTGGCTTTCTCTAGGGGTAGGGCTATACAAACAGGTAATATGAGGCAGTGTGTTTCAAGACTACAGAGGTTTGAATACGTCACTCTAAAATTTAAGAGCCGTCTTGCCTCATGGCATCTGTGGACCCCTTCACCTCAATCCCTTTACTTACTTTAGCTGAAAGAAGCTTCACTTCCTATTAGCTTTGATCCACTTCATAACAAATCAGAATTAATGCAGGCTAAGGAAGCCAGAAAAAATCAGAAATGAATTTCCAGCATCCCGACATAAAGCCTCTAGGGAACTTAGTTGGCTTGGTCTCCAAGTCTGCTACAAGCTGCTAAGACTTCAGTGGACAAAATGTTGTGACCGTAACTAAAAGGAAACAACTGAAAGAACTCAAATACCCTGATGTGATATTAGGTTTAAACAAGGACATAGACATTAGGAAAGGATTTGATTTGTGGTAAACATGAAAAGAAATAAAACCAAGTGTGTGTGTTGCTATTTCACGACCCACTGTGCAAACATTGCTGTAGGCACTGTGGGTTTTATTGCTCATTAGTAAATAATCAAGTTTAAAATAAGATGGTTGGGAAAGTGCTGATTGATGAGGAATAAGATAACATGACATAAACATCTGTCTCCCAGTCTAATATGTGTTAGTAGAGGAAGACATTGCTAAGGCACTTGAATGCTCAATGCACTGATGAGATAGTGATTACACTGGGAACAGTGTAATGCAACTACAGCTGCCATTCCCTTGCCCACATGGGGAATGTTACAGAAATGTGGCTCTGGATTGTTTACTTCCAGAGTGTCTTTAATCTCCTAAGACTTCCACAGGGCACAAACTTTCTTTCCACAAAGAACTTTACTCCCAAGCAACAAAGTTCTTAGACTCTTGCTTGCAGCATGAATCCCTCCTTTACTGAAAAACGCTTTCCCAGCTACAGACAGTGACAGCTGATACGCCCTCTCACCTCAGGCATATCCAAATCTACTTTGTCAAAAGCACAGATAGTACTGTGCAACAAAGAGATTTTAAAGCTTAAGCATTTAAGAAAAATCCCACACAGGTATCCCTACTTCATTAAAAAACTTTCCTGGCAGAGAAGGAGCAACACACAGACTCTTCCACTAAGGCATCTCCTTCAGAGGTTTCATCTCTTAGGTTTCACACATACAGAACTAAAATCACTACAAATTTCACTGGTGAACGCAATAATTTGTTCAGTTTCTACCAAACTCAATTTCTGTCCTCCCAAGAGATATCCCAAGAGGATAGACAAACCACAACTCCCAAGTGCCACCCACACCCTGCTCCTCTGGCCTGCCTTCACATTGAGAAGAAAGGCTGCATTTGCAACAACCATCTCTCTGCATTATTAAACCCACAATGATCACACACGATTACACAACAGCCTCTTTTCCCAATTAAACATTAAAATAGTGAGCAAGTATCTAGCACTGCCAAACAGCCTGTTCTCAGAGGTCAAACAGTATTTTGGGTTTTCCATACTTGGAGAAATAAATATAAATAAAACTACAAAGATGAATAAATATATGGCGTAAGAGATGCAAATAATTTTCAAGATGTCAGCATTTACATCAGATTATAATACACTTATTCAGATTTTAATAGGCTGACTTCAGCCTATTTCAGAGTTATGAGCAAAAAGATATAGATTTTCTATTTAAAGAATCTACCTGCTTTCCCTGGCCACACCACTAAAAAATAAACTCTTTATTTATGCAAAAGTTAGAGAAAAAATACTAGTTATTATAAAAAATATTAAAACTTGGCTTTAAAAGAACCACCTTGATTTTGATTTTATATTTTAGTTAAAGAATCAGTAAGGGAATGAAACAAGCAGTATTTTCAGAATACAGAGTAAAATATCATACCACACAATACTCCACCTGAAAAACAAACGCACACACAGTGAAAACTCTCTTAAAAGAATATAAATTAAGACTACTGACAGATAATAAGTGAAAACATTATGAAACAAGGATATATAAAGAAAAGTTCAGAATGGTACCGATGTCTTGGATTTATGTAACATTCTCACTAACAACCTAAAAACAATAAACAATACACTAAGCTTTAAATTGACATATTAAATAGGGAGTAGGAAGCGGGGAGATGCTGCAGGTAGATCAAGAAGACTGAAAAGAACGGGCAGAAAACAGTACCCAGGAAGAACACAAGAGATAAACATGTGACAAATACGCATGACTGGTATACCAAAAGAGACAGAGATCACAAACCCGGGAATGAAACTAGAGACAGGCAGAGAACTGCAAACTAAGATTAATTTGCTATGCAACACAGCTGTAGTAAAGGCACAGCAAGGCTGCCCATTTGCACAAAGTGAGCAAACACTCTGAAGTCTGCAGCCAAACCCATGTCTGGTAGGCCACCACCCCAAATGGCTGCACCTTCCCCACGTCTGCTTGCCTTCTGGAAGCACTCCCAACAAACGTGTGTTGCAGTGCTCATCACACACACAGTAAGCCTGAGGTGCACGCACTGACACGAGCACTGCATCACATTCCTGGTGTCTGCATTAGGGGTGGTGGCTGTTCCCAGGCGGGCTTAAAGGACGGTTTCCTCTCAGGAGGTTTTGTACCACGTTTCTCGTGGAGATGTCCAGCCAAGGAGAGGAAGCTATACCTAATCTAAAGTAATGCTCCCAAAAGATATCTATGGAAGATAGGATGAGCACTATGGAATGCAATCAGAGCTGATGAAAACACCCCCAATTACATAATTTAAATTACTTAGGAATATTTGCTTGGAAGTAACGTTGCATAAAGAGAGGAATTGAAGAGATGACTTGAAAAGTTTCATTTTCAGTTTTCATCAGTCAATAGGCAAAACATTTCTCAAGCTGACTGGGACCTCTGCTGCAGCCAAGAACATCTGCAGGAAATATGTAAATCCCTTGTAATTATGCTGTAGAAAATTAAATAAAAGATCCCAATAATTACAAATTATAAAATACTCAGGTAGCTAAAATGTAGAGTGTGTTTGTATCAAATAAAAGAGTTGCTAGCTATACTTTCTCTGTACAAGCTGAGACTTAAAATGGAGTTCATTCATCAAGACTTTGGGAAGCTGAACCTCTTGTCACTTGAAAGACAAACCACAAAAGGGTTTTCAAGACCCACATAAGGGAAATTCTTCCTACTCAAACTATAGAAGTTCTTCCCTCAGCTTTCCCACTGGTTGGTTTCCTAAACTTTTAACTTTCTTTACATATATGCAGAAGCTTTGTCTACATTTGCTAGAAGTGTAGTATTTTGTGGAGCCAAAAGACTTAGAAGATCTTGGCCACACTAGGTAAGAGTCTTGCAATGGTCACATCCTTATGCTCGAATGACTCCTTCCTTTCCTGATTCACTGTTTTCACACTTTATATTGCTGCATTTAGTTGTTATAGTTGACGTCCTATTTTAATATCATGTGAATTACATATCTTTTTTCCTGTTCTACACTTTATGCAGACAAAAGAAATACATTTTTGTCTATTTTGAGATTATCTTCTCAACGTCAGTTTCCCAAATTCTTCTGTTGCCAGTCAGCCCAGAATGCACTTATTCACAATGTCTAACTTCGAGCATGATAATCATCCCACTGTATCATAATTTCCATAATGAAGTCAGAGTACAAACTGTCTCACCAGCTGCCTCAAAATTAAGAGATGTGGAAGGTCTCAAATCAACTGCCCAAATACCTAAATTGATTACCACTCTCTTTAAAAGTCTGTATTTACTAAAGCAAAACTACTGAAATCTTAGGAACCCTATGGTCAGCATCCTTCCCTTTTGAGATTGCCATTTCCCCCCAGTGAATAAAGTCAAACCAGCAGACACTGAGCAGAGTTCTGCTGTTAGTGGTGGTTGTGCATATGCTCTGTATTAATGGAGTCAGTTGCCCTGAGGAATTAGCCATCTATATTCATGAACTACATGAAATCATATTCACTGAGCAGTTGATGACAGCACAGTTGAAGAACAGGTCAGTTTTTGTATTTACGACTAAATCTTTGCTTTCTGTAGCAGATGAAGGATATTCTCTATGAGTTCAATAGTATTCCACCCAGACCCTTTTCTCCTTTCACCAATGCTTCAGTTTTCTTCTCTGTAACTGGGATTTTAAGTAGAGTCACTGGATTGAAGTATGGTTCATGGTGACACATGAGAGTACAATGAGAACTGATTTTGGGAGCACTAGTCAGGCAAGATGCAAATAGCAGGTACCTTTGGAATCTATATTAGATGCCTTTCATATCTTAAATGGTATTTTAAAGCCATCCTACTGTACCGTGATTATATTATCAACAAGGGGTTCAGCAGCTGGCCTCCTCCCAGCTAAAAGATTCAATATCCATTCATAGATCCATTTGAATTCAGGGAGGTGTTCACTACACAATCAAGGAGCAAAATAAAAATGAACATGCACAGAACTGACCTGAAAATAATAAAGAAAGGAAACAGCACTGTATGGTCAGATGCTAAGTACAGTCTTTCATTAATTCTCTTTTTAAGTTGTTTGCTTCCATTTTTACCTCTGCACTACATCTTTTCCCCCTTTTCAGTGACTCTACTGTGACACACATGAAACAGCTCCTGCTGTGAAAGGGGTTCAAGAGTTACCTTCCCTTTACTCTGAACGTTCACTTCATGAAATAACCTCAAAACCAATTGGAGAGACCAACCAAAGCCAGAACAAGAACAGATATATCATTTCCAGCACGCAGAGATACAGTCATCACATGTCAGTCATGCATGCAGCCTTGGCAGAGGCTACATCTGAATGTACTCATGAATGTACTCATGCACCGACTGACCCAGAAGATTTCCTTGGTCTGGATAAGCTCCAGGACCTGGTCTTTCTCTGGCTCCTCTTCTTATCTCTTAGGAGCAGGATCCCATCGTATGATTACTTCTGAAAAAATGAACCTATACCTTATTTTCGGGACTTTTTCTGCCCTCTCTTTCCCTCTACTCAATAATTCTGACGAACACACTTTCCTTCTTGAATGTGAACACCTTTGTCTCTCTTGACTGAAAGTATAACACCTGTAGTGTCCTATAAAGTTCATTGTACATACAGAGCTGGTGCAGGAAGCTGAAACATACATCACTCTTTCCCACTTCCCCGGCCGCTTGGGAGCATTTTACTGACAGATGTGAGCTCCTTCTGTATCTCCAGGGCACGGTGGGGATTGCTCCCACCTTCTGGCCAGGACAGCATTCTCCTCCTTACCCCTTTTACACAACCCTGCCCTGGGAAGACCCGCTCCAGTTTCATTCTCTCTTGCTCAGATCTTCTGGGCATTCTCTGCAAGTCTGAAGTACTCATATTCCCAGACATGAGTTCTCTTGTTCTGCAACTAGATACTTACTCTGCTCCCAACCCCCTACTTAGTGTATCCTAACATGTTCGCTGCTTATTCATCATTAACGTCTTCATGCTTAACATCTCCTCAGCATTCCTCATCTACCAGCACATGTGGTAGAACTGGCAGGGCATTCGCACAGACCAAGGCATTCTGTGAAAAAGTCGTTTCCAGAGTGCGAGACTTTTGCACAGCTGGTATCTCAGTGGTCACGGTTGTAAATACACAGAGGGAGCAAGATGGTAAAAAATAATATCTGTGGCATTACTTCAAGAAATACCAAAGCCTTCTCTGTTCCCTCAGCCCATGGAAGCACTGCGTTTTATTTCCACATCACACTTTTTTCTACATCTCTGGAGACAACACAGCCCCCCCTTTTTTTTCTCCTTTCAAGGTCTCAGCCCAGCATCATACACATGCTAATACAGAAATTAAACATTTGTTGAGTAGTTTCACGTAAGTTTGGAAAGCAAGAAAATAAAGTAACTAGACTTACCCCAAGGAAATTAATATTAGAACTGTTTTCAACCTTGGCACTGAAGTTTTAAACAAAATAAAGTACAAGTAAGTTCTCCAGCAATGACTGTGCCTGCCAGGTAGGTAGGGAATATACCTTTTCACTCTGGATCTAACACACTTCACTCTCATTTACAATCTCCCATTTGATATTTAGATAACTTTATAACATTATTCATTATTAAGGCTGGATTCAAGTCAGTAACTTTCAGATGGGAAGTTACATATCCCATTTGTTACTCAGTTCTCCAGATAAGCGCTTCTGCCTCAAACTCATGCATCAGCTTTGATGATAGAGAAACAGTGTTCACTGAAGTGCTGCTAATGCATTCCTGAATCTGGCTAATTACACACAATCAACTGATTCTCAAACATCAGGATGCCGAATATTGCCTTAAATCACTACCACTTGATGGGAAACTTTCTATTGCCTGAAGAGGTGAAAACAGTTGAGTTAGTAATGAAAATCAGATCCAACATTTTGAGACCAATCTCTTGAAGGCAGCTACATAGAAATGAAGACCTTTAACACTCCTCCCATTGCACAGAAAATAACTGCAGCTAGTGTTTTTTCTTTACTACAAAACTGAATAAATACAAGCCTTTAAAAAAACCCACACAAAATACTTATATGTGTTCACATATATGTGAAAAATTATTGTTAAAACTCTAACCTGACAAAATTTGTATGACAACACACTGCTGGAAAACAACAGTCCTAGCTCTTTATCCAAGGAATGTGATTCCACATTAAATTCCACATGCACTATGGAACAGCATCAGCCTTCTGCAGATAATCCACCAGGAACGTAATCTAAAATCAGCTGCTACCTTCACTCTGGATCAACTAATTTCACTTTTATTTAGAGTTCTCTGTTTGATATTTGAATTAGCTAAAATATTGCTTGTCAAGGCACCCTGAAACACCAGCATAACTAACAGAGGAATCCTGCTGTGGGAGACTGTTTCTGTGTTTGTAAATCCCTGTAGGTGTGCAATAGCTACAGAAATAGCAAGATGACAAGGCCAAGGAATACAGCAGCTAATAAAATACACCAAGATGAAACTATTGATACAATAAATCCTACAACAGACTGTACCATCAACTCAGCTTTGTTTCCCAGGCTAAAAGTAAAATTTAATTAGGTGCTACAAATCTAGATAACTAGCAGTTGACCTATATCTGTCAATATGGTCTAATGCTGAAAATCATGGAAAGGATTAATGTACATGGAGTGAGGCATGCCAGGGCTTGATCATGCTCCCTCCAGGCACACACCTCTCCGTGCCCTGTCACCCAAGCCACATCAGTGCCATGCCCTGCTTTGCCACCCAGGCTCTTGGTTGTGCTCCTCATCAAGGGATTTAGGCACTTGTAGTGGGACTTCTGAGTAGGGCGGCAACCTATGCCTGAGTCAGGTCTTCAAAATACCCACATCTTCGTGTTTTATGCTGTGAACACAAAATACCCTGTTTGATACTCCCAGAATCTTTTAGGGGCCAGTAACCAGTGTTCTTCAGAGTTATGACTGTTCACTCATTTGTACCCAACCTTTAATAAGGTATTATCGTGAAACATTTCATTTCATAACCAAAAAAAAGGAGGGAGGACAAATATCCCCTAAACCCAAACAAGCCAACTCCCCATCAGTTTGGACATCCTTAGACTAAAATCAAGATTGCACCATTTATGTCTTTATAAAGAACAATGTTTGTATAAGACTCCTGGAGAGGATGAAGGAGGATCTTTCAATGGTTCGAAGCAGACAATTAAACCTGAAAAGGGTTAGAATTTAAGGTACAGCCTGAACTGCAGCATGTGAGTTCCCTACTTTAAGGCACTGTTTTGCACTGTGGATCTCCTGTGTGTGTAACTCTCCCAACACCTGTTGAAACAGAAGTCAGGCACCAAGATCACATCTACGGATGCAGATCTAGGGAAGCACAGTACCCCCAGGAACAAAGGCTTTACAGTTACAATGCAAATACACAGCATCATCCATGCGTGTGCAGGACCTCCAAGTATTTTTCCCAACTCTCCTGAAATTAAACAAGAATACACCGCTGGCTACCAGTCCTATACGAAGCAGAGATGCCCCCTTGGAAAACAGGCATCTATATATTGATAATGTGTCATTTCTGATGAAGTCAGGAGTAAAGTGCTCTTAAATCAGCCTTGGAAGGCAAAACCTTTAATGGTAGCTTTGCATCGCTGTAACTGGAAATGGATGTGCAGCTTTATATTTTAAAGGCAAAATCCTTCTACTCCTTTGTTCCCTTTTTTATTTTCCCTTCCCTTTTCCTTTCCCTTTTCTCCAAATTACCATTTGGAACACTTGAAAATGCTAATTGAGTTTCACTTCATTCAGACAGGAAATAATGACCTCAAGCTAATAAGACAAGTTAATAGTACCCTGCAGGTAAATTAACACAAGACCAAATGCTTGAAGACCTTGAGGATCACAACTGTTAAACTTAAGTATGCATTCAAAGCAACTCTGAGCACCTAACAAAGCAGGTCACAGATCATCAGTCAGAGCTGTTGAAAAAAATCCTCTCCAAAGAAAGAAGAGGACTGCAGAACACATGAAAGTAACTTCTTTTCAATATCTACTGTAACATAACCAACTGAAAGATGCTTTTAAGTAAATAATAAAAAACCACGACCTGCATGCTCAATGTACGGAAAGGCATGCTCAATGAAGACATCAACTCATCCCAAAATCAAACAGATATATTGCAGTAAGCCATCCATCAGAAACAGATACCTTTCCATTGCAGTAACATCATGTTTTCGTTTTGTAATCACTTTATAGGGTTCAAAACACGAATTTGATTACAGTATATCCATGAAGATGAAATGCTTACGGAAGTCATAATGCTGCTTGAAGTCACAAAACAAACATTTCACAGCCCATGAACTGAAAAGTGCTATAAAAGTGCCCAAAGCATAACAGTCACTCCACAAATCACCTTCATGTCAGAATAGACAAAAATGTATAATCTAAAAACATTCGTAGAAGAATATACTCTCTCTTTAAAATACAGCTGTTGACAAATAAATGGGTAATTCTGACAAACTACTCAAGTTTAAATTCATAGCCCTCTATTCAAATAGCACCAATGCATTTTAAAAGTTAAAATATGTTGCCGGATCATGTAGAAATTAATAAATTAAATAACACTGGTTAAAAAACATAAACAATTATGAGAAATCCAGAATCTGTGTGCTCAATATTGTTTCAAAGAGACCATTGTATCTTATAATCCTTTAGGATGCTAAATTGCCTTGGTGTTTAGAAAGGAGAAAAGCTGTTATTTACAATTTTCTATTTTTAATTTGAAGCTTTTTCCTTAATTACCTTTTGTTTCAGCACAACTAGCAGGTGTCAAGAGCATATTTTCTTTGCTTGCATGAGTTCATCTACAGTTAAGACACCAACTCTGAATTGAAAAACCTGAAAAGCTCATTTTCCTCTCCCAACACATGAATATAAATTACGTGGTAAGAAGCGGGACCTGGTAAATTGAAAATCTGACGGACATGCACAGATATTCATGGGTGCCCAACAGTACAGGGAGGCAGCAGAGAGACCTTTCTGACAGAACATTGTCTCCACTGAAGGACTGCTGCAAGCATAACCCTGACATTTTATCTGCTGGGACACACTGCTGAAGTCTTTGCATTGATAGCTGATCAGACATCCAGAAAGCCCAGTCCAATGGTGACTAGAAACAATAACAAAATGTAGTAAATCTGTTGCTTCAAACTGGAAACCTGACATTGACAGAACTACAGTAATAAAGATATAATAAATGCCTTCACTATAAATGTGATGTAAAATTCTAGCTTTTCTTTTAAAGCACTCATTACCATTCAAACATGAAGGGCACAAATCATGAGAGAAATAATTAGCAAACATGAAATATATCAAACAACATTTTCTATGTAATAAAAATTAAAGAGAATAATTTAATTGGAGCTTGCTAATGATTAAACCACTTGAATTAATGTTCTGCATAAACAGTATGATGGGTTTGCAAAGAGATGCCTCAAAAATGAGTGTGAAGATTATTTCAATTAGAAGAAACTATGTATCAGTGGGTTTTCCTGCTCTTTGCTCTTTCTTCTGGTAATAAATGCAAAATAAGATTTAAAAAACCCCCACTTAAAATGTACTTGTTTATTTTATCACTACTGTCATTACATTAGGCTGTACATTAGAGACTTTAAATCTTCTCTTTAAGACAGTTCATTCACCTTTCTCATTTCTGTGCAATTCCCTGAGTGGCTCGGTTTGCTTTTCCAATGATTTTGGGTTTTATCCTTTCTGAACATTACGAAAAGCATGCTCCAAAGAATTTTCTGTATGGTTTTGTCTGTAGTGGTTATGTGCATCATAGCAGTACTTTCCCAAACAACACTGATATTATCTCATGGTTTCTGAACAAAGCTTTTCAATCAAAGGGCTGCATCATCCAGGCTCAGGATGATCCCTGAGAAACCTGAAATGGCTTCCAGAGAGATTTCATGCAACTACACACAGGTCACAGCTACAGTGACTGGCCCAAAGCACAGAGAAAAAGGTGCTCCGGAAAAGAGTTGATATTCATCCCAACACTTTGCTGGCAGTGCCCCAATCTCACATAAAAAACTGAGCACCTGCATACATGCAAATGCATCCCACACCACTGGAGCAGCACTGGTACTAGTCCATGCATCATTCCAATCCAACAGTTCAGTCGCTTTCTCCACAGTGTAACTCTCATTTTCAATACAAAATGGTTCTCCAAAGTCCTGTGCAACATCTCATGGATCTGTAGCCTTCAAACTAAAGAAGAGTTCAGACTTCTACAAGAAGTACTGTGGTGGACACCAGTTGTTAGAACCAACAGGGGATAAGGTTTAACCTGAACAAAGAAGACTTAGGTAACTGGACAACAGTTAGAATAATACAGACCAAGCTAACTACGTGTCTCTTCTACTAAACTAAATTAATATGTTGATTACTTTCAATTAGTTTAATAAAGTTAACAGTTAGAGTAGATCTCACTCACCTCACAAGGGAAGCCTCCAATTAGTTTAAGAAACTTAAATCCTCGTGTTTCCCAGACTTTGTGGCACCACTTGAGTGCTACCCTTACTCCTTAAAAACGAATGCCAAAAAGATCTGTGTAATATTCACAGAATGTTATGTTACCATGTAGAGCACTTTCTATAAGCGCCCTTGTACAGATATAGAGCATATTAGAAAAACTCAGTTTCATAACTTGTACACAGTTCAATTCCAGATGTAGCATTAATTTTTCCATCCTGAGGTATCACAGTTGGAGTTGCTCTAACTTGCTGTTTTATACCAAAGAAACACAGGTGCTGCAGTGCCTTGTTTAGGCAGAGAGAAAATGGTACAGCATTTCCATATGAAGTTTTGAGGAATTATGCATGACTCAACCCAAATTTAATACAGGTTCATATTGTCCTTGTTTAGATGCACATATGTAATAGCCAAATTTAATAACATCAGCGATCTGCTCACAGAATTTCAATGCTCAGTGGGTTTAGTCAAGTTGAAAAACTCATAAATCTATGGGAAAATATTAGACATTGTTACAACTAAAATCTTACATGACAATGACTGAAACAAGGTAGTGAAAAAGGCAGTTAATTTTAGTATTTCCTTATGTATTTTGTCAGTTCATCTTTCACAGTTATAAATATTCATGGGAGAGCAGAAATAAAAAATATGTTAAAAGGATTTCTTGTTTACTAAAAAAAAAAATTGCCTTCTTACTGTGAGCTCTCACCTTCTTCCTACTACCAATAGCTTTGGCTACTCACTTTTTTAATTGGTTTTTAAATTTTTTTTTAAGCCTTCTCCTTTACATTCTTTGTCTGGGGAAGAACTCAGCATGGAAATTACCAGCTCTTTTGGTTCCTTCCTTAACAGCAAGGGTTCTGTTGTTTTGCACATGCATTACTAAATATGACTGCTTTGACGTGAATTTATGAAGACTGACTTCTGTTTTTAGTGCCTATGTCTCTACCTACATTCTGTCCTTCTGCTCATCTGTTGCCTACTCAAAATTGACTGAGCTTGAGCCAGTTTGTACATTGCTTTACAGTGCATGTTTGACTGAGACCCTTAACTAATATTCTAAGACATTATTCCTTGCAGAACTGAATGAAAATATTCTTAAAAGGAACAGTATTGGTTAAAAACTTATCTTACTGCCATGCAGACAAAACGTCTAGGGACCAGACACACAATGTGCTTTTTCCCACAGGTCTGCAAACACACCCAGTAGGTGTGATGGTCCCAACCAGAAGCTGTCAGCAGATTTTGAGAAAGTTTGTGGCTATTGGTAACCTTTCAGATTGTAACCCTCACTGGAGCAAGGACTGCAAAGGGAAACCATGAGGCACTGGGAGATATTTGGGAAGAGAAGACATGGAATATTCCAGATCCCTTATGCATCATTCTTCATCCCTACTTCACCATTTTTCTCATGTCTATCTGGTATCTACATGCAGCATGAAAGGACAAGACTTGGAGAAGACAAATATTCTTCATTTAGCTTGTTTTCAAGTTGGCCAGCTGAAGACAAACTAGACAGCACTATTTTTTTTTATGTATACATACAGTTAGTATGTTTGCCTTTTGTTTCTCACTAGTATGAGGCTGTCACTCCTAGTTACCAGCACTTTTCTGAAGACTTGAACTTTCTGTACGCACTGGAAATACATTTAATTCATAGCTTTACATCATTTTTTACATCAACTGTGTTCCAGCTTTTGAAAAGCAGGTAATATTCTTTTAAGAAACAGAATGGCTGAATCCAACTCACAATAATTATGTGTGTAACTTAGTCATGTAGGCTACAGCAGGGGAGTAGAGAGCAACCTCTCAGACCACCATGCTGACATTTCTTCTCCAGAGCAAGTAAGTCCCTCTGGAAATATAAATGGAGTATCTTCCTAACTCTGTTAACGCACAATAAACTTGTGCATTTTGAGAGGGAGACTAAGCCTGCTCAATTTGTGCAATTGTGAGACAACAGGGTACCAGCCTGGAAATAGAACCTTCAGTCAGTCAGATCCAATAGAGGCTTTTTGTTTTTGTCAGTAATGGTGCAGTTTACATCCATATTCTGAGGAATCCTGAGCTGGGAAGATCAGTTCAGCATCCTCCTCACCCATTAAACCGGCTTTCTTGTTACCTGCTTTCCTCCTGGCCCAACTTTCACAGCACAAAAGGTGAAAGCTCTGCTGAGGACTGCTCAAGACCAATTCCCTTACCAGGCAATTGGTCAGGCCAATTCCCTTACCAGGAGATTAGGTCATCCATCTCCAGGCTGATCAGCAACCAGAACCTGTGTCCCCCACTCCCTGGCCAACAATGAAAAAAGAGCCTCCCATCAAAATCCATTTCAGATCTGCCCATGTCTTGTTTTCTGGACAACTCCTGGAGATTTACACACTACTTTTCTAAATTAATCTAATAACACATTCAGGGCCCAAATCTTACGTAGGCCACTAGATTTAAGCATTTAGAGACCTTAGGGAATAAGTAACAAGTTCAAAAATGCAATTAGGTCACTCCTGAAATTCATAAGACTGGGTGTCTGTCTGGGCTTAAACTCTAGGCACTGAAATCTTAACACAGCAGGGTTTAGGAGTCTAATCTCATCCATGGTCATCTATAAATCACGAGTGCTGCATCATAAACAGCTCATGATCCAGGCCTCAGCTAAATTTCTACAAAAGCAGAAATTATCTGAAATCTATGGCTTCAAACTGCCCATGTAACCCTGAACTAGCTGTATATACAAAGTGTGGGAAACAAAATCAATAAATAACTCAGAAGGTCACCTAGTCATGAGTATGCACAAATACTTTCTTGACAGATATGCTTAATAACCTTCAGCACTGCCTGTGGAAACTGTGGCATCACCTCATCCATTCCAGTGTTTCATTACCCTCACCATAAGATATTCCTAATATCTAACATGATGGTTTTTGTTTTGGTAGTGAAGTTTGTGATTTTGCTATCCTATCCTTTTCCCTATATAGCAGCATTTATGCATAAAGACTATGTTTTAATACAAAGATTTTCTCAATTCATCGAATATTTCTTAAGTTTCCCAAGTATCACAGACAACAAAATTATAAATCTCTGCTTCATAAAGTGTAATAGCTGCTTCATTAACTCAGATAGAATAATTACAGTCATTTGAACAAACCTGAATTACACCCATCCAACTAAGCAAACCAGCATGATCCAGAAAGTTCCCAATTTCAATTAGCTGTTATTTCCTATGCCTGAAAGTAGTAAGACCATACTGACATAGTATTTGAGGGTTGCTGTTCAGTTCTCCAGACCAGTAACCACATTATAAAAAGCACCATAGAATGGAATTCTCTTGGAAGAGACTGACTGGACACCTCATCCTGTTTGCTGGTTTGTGTGAATTAAAATTGGAGGTTTGGAATGACAACCTGTCATTTTCCCTAAGCCTAAATTAATATTAAATAATGGTGTAGAAGGCAAAACTTTCAGGGCAGGAACAATCTCTACTGTAACCCAGGGGAAAGCAAGCAAAATGCAAAAATGCTGTTTTCTCTCATTAGCATGAAACCTTAACTAATCAGGGCTTCTGATCACTACATTTTTTCATTTATTTTAAATGAATAAAACATACCTTATGTAAAAAAGTGTAGCTCTGTATCTTGCATCTTGAGTGCATCTGCCTTTAATTGTCAATAAAGCCCAAAATAAAAAAAAATGAAGTACTGAAGGAGTGCCTATAAATTTAATCAACTATGACCCATTGCTCACCACTTTCCAACAGCTAGAGAAAAAGGAATTGAGCTGTAAAATTTGTTCTGGGCAGGAACTTGGCATCTGCTATCAAGTCAGAGTCCAGAGAAAATTAGCATCATGAATTTCAAATACACTGGCTTATCTCATGTGACTCAAAGCCCACAGATTTGATTTAAATCATAATGGACTAAATCCTGCCAGGCAGTCAGACCCATGCATGGGACAGGAAGGCTTCTGGCAAAGAGGGAAAAGGGGGCAGAAAAGTCCCAAAAGATTTTGCCTTGGTAGGGTGAACTGTTTGACGTCTATTTTCCAGTGCTAGAAGTAGATGTAAATACCAGTTAATCCATTCCCATGTCTCTCCCATTACGTATTATTCAATAAAAAGCATTTGAGTGCTGCATTCATTGATCCCATTGATCATTTTTGACTGGACAGTGTAGAAGACACCATGCTAGGGGAAGGCCTTTTGATGGTTCTTTAAAAATGCTATTTTCATTTTTAATTAAGACTCACCAGCAAACAGCAATCATGTTCTCTCATAAGCAACTTCCAGCTTTAGAAGATATGCTTGAAGCTAAAGCAGCGTGAACTCCCTACTCTCCAACAAAAAGCATAAACAACACTAGTAATGAGAATCAGAAGTGCAGAAGGAACACCCTGTAGCCCACAGAGCCCCAAGGAAGATCATACTCTTGAAAGAGCAGGGCTGGAAAGGTTAGATTCCTCATACTTGATAGACCAATCTCATCATAAACAAGTAGCAAAATGGGGAGAAATACTGGAATTCCTCATTAATAATTTATCCAAAACTACAGACAAGTTTACTTTTGTTTAAGAAGAAAATGTCTGCTAAGGTAACAAGGTGTGTTTCAGAGCATTTTAAGATTGAAGCATTCACAGAGTTTACAGTAACAAGGAGAAGGTGAAATACCTTCTCATCAGTATTCTGCAGCACTTTGTTATCTGAAATGCTCTTTTCAAAACACTTCTATCAGTCATCAGAGATTATACTCTTTAGGGGAGAACAGAATTAATGTGGCATTTGCCTTACCTCTCTTCAAGCTAACTCATGCTAGAGCAGTTCTGATGTCTTCTGTGTTACCTTGTACACCTGCCATTGGCTTGGTATCAGAAGAAAACACTGCTCGCTTCCACACAGTGAAAAACATTTTGGTATTCACATTTTCAAGGAGCAGTCAGTAGCATTTCATCAAACCTGTGAAAGGGCTGGGATTTCCAGAGTGGGCCAGGTTCTTACATGACACAAACCAGATTTAAAAGACTGCTCAGCGCTCAACAGCTCGGAAAAAGATGCAAAAGGGGATGAAGTGCTTATGGTTTTACTCATAATATTAGATACTGTAATTGAGTTTGTAGAATAGCGTCCTCACCTATCCTCAGTCACCTTCCCCATAATGTGCGTGTAAGTGCAATTATTTTGGTAGAATAATTTATAAGTGAAATTTCCCGCACCTCATTTTCCCTGTACAGCACTATTTGAAGAACATGAGAGCAGTTTAAAGACAGTCTCCTTACCTACAGTATCTTTCTACTGCCTGTCTTGACTGAGGGAAGAGGTCACTCAGTCTTTTGGAAGAACAATTTGTAAGATGAGTCAAGGTTGAAGGCAGGACTTGGAATGGGCAGTTTCATCCATGGCAAAGATAAAATGTTTTACTTATAATTGCATAGCCACTCCACATAAATTTTTAAGTCCCAAAGAGTTCTTTCTATTAATATATGTTTTAGGTGCAGTGATTTCAAAGACAGTTCAGTCTGTGGTGCGCATTTTACAAAGCAAACACCAACATATAATTATCTCCCATAATTATTCAAAATAGTTCTCAATTTCTTTTCTAAATTACATTACTGTGCAACTGGAACCATTACAAATGATCATATTGTTTAATTAGCCAGTTTCTCCTAATTTCTCCGACAATTCAGATTTTTAATTAACATTTCATAGCTCTTAAACTGAGTGTAATTACTAACAGCTCACATGAAATCCAAACTAAAATTAAATCTTTTAATAAACTGCTATTCTGAAACCTGTGAGGAAATTTAATATTTAATAATTAAGCATTTGTTTGGCTAAAACCTTTACCTATTCCAAATGAAGAACTACTTCAACAGTCAACATAAAAATGAAGTAAAATGCCCAAGCACACAGCAGTCTCTGTTCAGAAACTAAAATAACATACCAAAAAAAGTGTATGCTGCATCGTATATTAAAAAAATTGCATGTTCTCATTTTCAGCTTCTAAAAGAGATGGAAGGCAGAGTTTCGACTTGGTTGAAAATAAAGGCCACAAAGAAGGTCTAAAAAGACTAAATTCAGGGTGGGCAGCTACCATTTCAGAAGGAGGCAAGGGATGGATTTGTACAATCGATAGAAATGTTTATGGGACAATCCAAGGTTTGGGAGGTATAGCAGGAGACTGCTCCTAAAGATGAAGAAAGACATTAGAGAAGCAAATATTTTAGATGTGATAGATATTAATGGGAAATTATGGGGAAAATTAAGTGAAAGTAAACTCAGCAAAGCTGAGAGCAAAGCAAAAGAACCTGCTATTTTAAGGAAAGGAGTAAGTGTAAAGGGCAATCGCCTTGAAAAGTGGAATTCAACCTACCCAGGGAATAGGTTGAAAAGGTCTCCTGGGAGAGGAGCAGAAAGGATGGAAGTGTTCTGGAGAGCTAAAAGAATCTTATTAAATACAGCAGCAAAGAGCTGTGCTATTGCAGAGGAAGGGTACAGAGCACAGTGATAAAACAATATGACTGCGTTTAGAGTCCTTCAGCGACCTCAGAATAAAAAACCCTACACAGAAAGCTTAAATAAGGACATCTATTTATGGACAAGAACAGAGGAACAGCACCAGCATGTAGGAGTAGCACTGCAAAGGTTATGACACAGGACAAGCTACAGTTTGTAAGGGACATATAAGGCAACAAAAAAGGTTAATAGAAGGAATAGTGAAATACGTTATTTCTGTAATGGGAAAAGAGAGCACATAATGGATGAAGCAGGGAAGTCTTAAGTATTCAACACCTACCTTCTTTCAGTCATTTATTCTCTCCCACCCCAAATTAATTAATTCTGCTTTAACAGCTGAACAGGATTGTGAAGGATCAAGCTGGGAATTCTGGAATAACAGTTACCTGAGTCAGGCCAGCATCTGAACTGACCCCTACACTCCTTTAGGAAGTAGGTGAAGATGTCTCTGAACCTTATGCACCTCAAAATACTGTCAACAACATGAATTCGTTTAAAGCCAAAAAAGATTTGGACTGAAATTCCTTCTTTAACTAGTTCAGAGCAGGAATTTCTGCCAAAGTCTCGCTTTTTGGTAACACTCCTGGAGCACAGTATTACATGAGAGCCTAAAATAGTTTCCTTAATATTTTGTTGGAGCTGTTCCCTTTTGCACAGTGATCTTTACCAGCAAATGAAACAGACAGCAAGAAGAAAAATACTCTCTAATTTAGACGACTGGGTCCTAGTTCTTGTCTCTTATCCAAAATGAAAGCATGCTGGTAGGAAAGGCGGAGGATGAGATCTAGTGCTTAGGTGTATTTCAGATTTGGAAATTTCTGCTTGTGCCCTTGAGTAGAGAGAGGAACTGAATCAAGTTCTCCGACATCAAGGGTGAATGCCCTAATCACCAAATTAGTTATGGGATTAACAAATAGGAAACTTCCAATTAAGCCTTGGATTTTTTCCAGCCACAATAATTTGATGCATTCAAATGCTTCTGAGACTTTAAATCACACTGTTCAGCAAATTTGCAGCTTCGCAGTAAATATAAACATACTCATACAGTCCTAATGAATATTGGCTGAAGGTGAACAGAGAAGGAAAGAAAAATTGTAATTAGTTGAGCCAAGATACAGTTTTCTGACAAAGTGTTCAGCTGGGAGTTACAGCCTTCATCCCTACTTCCCCCAGCTTCTTCTTCCTCTCTGCCGGTGCTTCCATCTTGGAAAGCACTTTTCTTCCTGCATGGCGTGGCAGAGCTGCAGAGCTGCAGAGCAAAGTTAGCTACTTCACCATAATACCATTTACATTGCATAAATACGGAAACTCAGAGTGCATTATTTCATAGGACGTGCTTTTAAGCTCCGTATGTTGCTACCACTGTTCTCACTCATCTGTCCCCCTTCTCATCTTCACATTTGTAAAAATAACGCCAAATTATTATTCAGTCTTTGTGACAGAAGGCATATGTAGAGCACTAACTGGCAACAAAGGGTGAGAACAGTGTATTAGCTAAGTCTTGAAAATATTTCTTATTCACGTGCCCATTATCTCACTTTTATCAGGCTCATATCTGAGTCAGCAATTTTGCCCAAGCTGTTGTTTGAGGAGCAAGGCAATAGCCAGATGGCAATGGTAGCAGTCACATCATCTTCATATTCAGTGCTCACTGAGAAGGAGAGGAATGAAGCCACATTTAATCCTCAGAAAAGGTCTGGGGAAAGCAGTGCAGCTGTTCACCAGATTTGGACTTCATCACCACTCCTCCTGACTGCAAACCATCACTGTATTGCTGCGGATTGCAGCCAACTATTCCAGAACTGCTCGTTTGTCTGTCCTTTTTTTTGGTGTCTATAAATATGTTATCAAAGCCATCTCCACATCCTTTCCTTGATGCTAGGAATTGATAGATTTTGGTGGAATTAGCTTTCCTTCACCTTTCTCATAGTTTTGCATAAGGAAACCACTGTTGCCAAGCTATCATTTTAAACTGCTAAATTTATGTGTCAGGAATATTTTATTTTCTCCTTATGTTTTAAGTCAATCATTTTAAATGTTTCTTCTGTGTGCCAGCTATGTTTTGTTTGAAAGTGAAACTTAAAATTACCAAATATCTTATTTTTCATTGTAGGACAAACCCATGTTTGTGGTAAGAGAAAGTTTTGTGAGCAACAGTCTAAAGTTTTAAACTCCTGCTTATCATCTGTGGTAAATGTACAACTGACTTTTCTGAAGACCAGCTTCAGTAGCCTCTCAGAGCCGGAAGGATTTCTCCCAAAAGGGAAATGTTCACTTAAGAAAGCAAAAGTTTTGCTATTTCCTCCCAGTTAGAGCATGATGGGGTGCACCATTCTACACGGTCACATTTTACACTCAACAACCTCATGAAAGCTCTTCCAGAAATGAAAGTATTTGTGTTACTGACACAGGAATGAGCAACAGGCACACAACAGAATCAAGCCAAACCTGAGGAGCTCGAGTGACAACTCACTAAATAGCTCAACCCCATACTGAATGCATGTGCTGCATTACTTGACTTGTAGCTCAGTGTCACACATCATGTGATAGAAAAAGGAATTCAAACAGGAAGAGTGAACATCTGCTAATAAATGGAAAAAAACATTAATATTCACATAGGAATAGATATATTTAAAGAATTCCTAAAGGAATTTCAATATAGTTCAGTTGTATTTGTTGAGGATAAGCAGCAGCACATTACAGGCAGCCTGTGATCAATATCACCTACAGAAAATGAAGGGTGTGCAGAGAGCTCTAATAGTGGTTAATACAATAGAGACAACAATTTGTTTTAATGAAAGTTATAGTCAGCCTTCAACTAGTTTGAGAGGCCAAAAACCCTCTCAGGATCCGTACTGCCAAACTTGCAAGCTTCAATTTAGGTGCCTAGAAAAGCACTCCTCAAAGCAGTGGGAAAGAGGCAAGAATCCCTGAAGGCTTCCAGAAGGGACAACCTCTCTGCCCAACTTTCAGCTTTTATGTCATCATACAAGTTTACCTGTTTTAAAAGATCCATCTCAAATCCCACTAGTTAATACTGTATTATTAAACACTTCACTTTAATTCTCAAATAAGTATTTGTCAGTCTTCCTTGCTTTCATTCTGGATGTCATTTCCCTTCCAGGTCTCTGTTGCCAAAAATTAATGGCTTGATTTCAGAGGTTGGTAGACATTAGATTTCTGTAGAGTTTCTGCACAGGCAATGACCTACCACCAACAATAGAAGTGAAATATTGGAATCATACACAGAAAAGTTGCAAGAATAACATGATATGCTGTGGAAAAATAGTAAATTTAGAATGTATGATTTTTCTCTCATTATATGTATATGTCTGCAGAATACCTTGATCAGTAAACACTTACTATAGCTGAGAGAAACAGAACAAGCAAGCATTCCTGGCTGGCCTCAGTTATTGTAACCAAAATAAACTAAGTTACAGAAAAATGTATTTTTAATTTCATCTTGACAGAGAAAGAAAATTAGGTTCATCTGTGTTGTTCATAAAGTTCTTCCGAACCAAAAAGCTGTGTAAGAGTTATTATTAGTTATATAAATCTTGGAAGCTTGTTGCAATCCAGACTGTGATCACTAACGACTACAGAGCAGAAATCACAGTAAAAATTTAGCAACGAAATGGTATCTCCACCTGAAGCAATAATGAGCCGCCCTACACTCCTCCTAATAACTTCAGCTTCCACCTACTTGTCTGACCTGTTTCAGTTCCTTGTTCCCATCACCATGAGATTTAATTCGACCTGCATCCATGGTTTATTTCACAGAAGCCCATTCATCTTCGCCATATACATTGCTTCTCTCTCGGAAGCCTCTGTTGCTCCACTCTCCCTTTCCAGGCATCATCAGCCCTCCTCCTCATCCATCTCTAGTTACCTTCTGGCATCCAGCTTGTATGGGATATATAGTGCCGTAGGAATGATGATGTTTCAGCAGAATTCAAGACCTTTTCATGCCTCTCTTGTGACAAAACTGCTTTCAATTGTCTCCCTCATTTCCTTTACCTAGCCCATGCTGCTGGTCCCTGGGCCTGAACCATTCCAGTATTTGCTTCCCCTGCACCTGCTTTAACTCCACAAGGCACCTTTAGTAAATACTGAAAAGTGTCCCCAGTGACATTCACCACCACTGATTCATCTACTCCTCCTTTAGCTCAGCCACCCTCTACTTGGTTTTAGTATCTTCATTTTAACTCAGAGAAATCTCACACTGACAGTCACTGAGACCTTTTCAATGTCCAGGATTTGTTCCTCAAAATCCCAAAGCATTTCCTGTCTCTGCTTCTCTCTCCACCTATAATATTGTTGATTTCTTAAAAAAATACCAAATGAAAACATTTTGGCAGTTCTCTTTCTTTCAATCCTACTTTCACAGAGAAAAATGAGCCAGCCTGGCTCTGTCAAGTTCCCCATCTCTCTCTCCTATAAAACCTGTGCTTCCCACCTGTCTCATCAGCTGGGATTCATCTCGCCTCACTGTTGACACATCTGCACTGTAAATGTCTGTAATGCAGCCAGTTACACCCAGCAGGTGATTTTTTTGCCTTTTCGTCAACAGGGAAATACATCCTCTTAGGGCACAATTCACCTCCCCCAAGCCACCTTTTAAAAGAAGACAAATGAGTTGTGCCCCCAAAGTCTTTGCTTTCCTACATCCCCTGTGACAGGAATCTCAACACCCAAGTCAGACAGATGTTGCCTGATAAAATTAAGCAACAAAACAAACGCCCAGCTATCCATATCTACCTTATAGTTGCCCATGCAGGTTCAACACAACTCAGAAGCTTATCATGCCTCCTTTCTTGTTTCTTCTGATCACCACCACAATGCAGATCTCGGTCCTGTAACTTGTACATCAGACTTTACTCTTCTTTTTTAAAACTCCTCATTTTTTATTCAGGAGCTCTGCACACATTTCCAACTTAATGCAAAACTGCTCTTCATATCTCCTCCCATGGTTTTCCATTGCCTCCAGCCTCCCAAAGCCTGGTCAGTGGTACTCTGCTCTATGCAAAGGTCATTCATCACATCACCATTTGGAGCACTGACTGACACACTGCATTGTATCAGTGACTGTAACAATACTGTATTGCTCTATTCCTTCTTCTCCTGAAATAATTTATTCTCTCATCTGAAATTGAAATCACTAATTCTTAAGGACAGAGGCAATATTTCTGTTCTGCATTTACCTATCTTGCAATGAGATACTGTATCATGACTATGCCTTTGAGGTATTATAAATATAAGTAAATAACAAACACACACAATAACACAATTACATTGGTTTTCCTTACAGCTATGCAATTTTTCTTGGGCATTAAGCAAAAGAAAAATAAGACCTAGCAAATGCTTCTGTGGGACTCCCTCAAATTAGAATATTTCCTTTATTAGAAATGCCACATAACAAATAAGAGTAATAGAAAAACGTTAGCAGATTTACGAAAGGACCAAAGAGCACAGATATAATTATATCCTGTTTATTTCTAATTTGTAGGGCTCAGAATACTTCTGTGCATTTACTTCCCTGTCTTTTCCTGATTTGGTTTTAGTTTCTTCATTTTGCTGTAGCTGACACACTTGATGGACTTGACAGCACTAGAAAAATAAGGCAAGCCTACAGTCAAAGTTGTTTTCACAAATTTATCCAGCTCTAGGAAAAATATTACTATGTCCTACTTATTTTGATATGCTACAACTGTAAACCTTTCAAAGTTTTCAAAAGTAAGGATTTTAAGTGCAATTCCTTCCATTTGTAAGAGGTTATTTATTTATTCCCAACTGTCACTAAAAATCAGAAACTGCCTTTTTGGATGATGGGCAGAAAAATATGCAAGGTCACCCCTGTAACCTGAAGTTTGTTAAGATCTCTTAAGCTATTTTACAGTTCTGCTTACAAACAATCCTACAGTAAGAGGATTTTTATTACGCACAAAAAAAATCATTATCTTAACGTTGAAGAAGCATGAAGATATAAATGGTGCACTTTCCATTCCTTGACTATCCCTTACCATATTTAACCACATAGCTACTAGGTTTTTTGTACACATATACTTGCAAGTAGGGCAGAGCTCATTTGCAGATCTTTAATTTGATTATTTTTTTCCTTTTTTTTTAATGTTGTTGATTGAAATCAGTGTCCTAATGTTGCACAGCTCTGTCTTTTGTTTACTGCAAGTGATTAAGGTAACCAGTGGCAGTAATTTTTCTCAGTGCTATAAAACAACACAGAATAACACTTTCCAGTTTTACATTTATTCATGTTACATAAAATATAGCTGGAAATTCACTTAAATTTCATTTCATTTTTGGCTGCAGTTCATATGCAGCCAACAGCCAGTCATTGTCAAGGGAGTAAAGCTTTAACACACCTTGTCCACAACACAAGAGAATCCGGTGTTGATTATGGGATATAAGGTTTTTTATGATAAGGCATGTTCATGATGAATTGGCACTTGCTCTGTGAGCTGCTGAGTTAGCCACTGGCATAACTCTTTGTGTGTATACTGCATCGGCTCGACCAAGCTTCTTGGTTTGTCAATAGGAAAGCAAGACAAAACTCACACATTCAGAAGTCAGAATGATTAGAAACGTGTTTTTGTGATATTCTCTGTGTCACATTCAGCAAGGGGAGTTTCAGTTTCCTGAGATGGGTAATATTCTTCTGGCATTTCCTCTCCCAAGTAGTTACTGCACTCCTTTAAATGACTTCTAACACTGAGAAAACTCAGGAAATATAGTGCAATTCATCCAACTTACATTTCACAAACTTAAAAAGGAATAAAAATGTTGTTAAAGCTGCATAAATGACAACTTAATCCCACATCAGGTAGACGTAAACATAGCAAGAAGCCAAATTAAATGCCATCTCTTTTTCTGTTTTTCTCCTTGGACTGCCACACACCAAACATTTCATATGATCTATGAGCTTTCCAGGATAATAAAGCAAAAACATACATTTGTATAATTCTTTTTGTATTTACAGCAAGACAAATTGTCTTGTTTTGAAACACCAGGGCTGATTGGAGTTGTACAACAGGGTATAAAATTGTCATTGCAGCAGTCTGTGTTTGCATATAGTCAAATATCACACTGACAGTCCAAAAGGAGTTCATTGTGCTTTGAAAGAACTGTATCTGTACATTGCTGTCTGAACTAAACCTCTGAAACCTCGCTTTACACTTCTAATTTTCTAATTTTACTCTGTTTCTAATGTGTGCAGATTGATTCAAAATGCAAATGCAAATCTGGAAAAATACCAGAAAGTTATTTTTACCTATGTTGTGCTGGCTCCACTAAGATGTTTTGGTGTTTACATAAAACATGTTTTCTGTTTGCAATTTTTCTTCTGTTTATTCTGTGAAAAACTGAAGTGATAGAAGTGAATGTTTTCAATGGTGGTGCCTGAAACTGTCCTTCCATATTTAAGCTTACGGCCTCCACTAAAACCAGACATCTTTTAGAAGATATTGGGAACCATCGTGTTCTCAACAATTCGATCATGATCTGAAAATCTTGCATCTTATTAGAGCTAAAAAGGCCATATGCTTACTACACATGGCACAGTTTGGACAGTTCACTCCCATTCCAACTGAATCCAAGAGTGCCCAGCACCTGCATGGAGAAATCTCCGGGGTGTTCACAACTGCTCCCCTCTCACCCTGAGAGGCATCAAAACCCAAGACCGAGCAGCAGCCCCTTCTGCCCCACTGTGCAGTTGTGAGCAGCAGCCAGGACTCAGGATCTGAGTGGGACCAGTTCACTTCACAAACAGCACAAGGAGAGAGGTGGGGACAGATCAAAGGATCCACAGAGCTCAGTGACAGGAGGCCACAAATGCAGAAGGTTAAGTGTGAGCATGGATAAACTCCTAGCATGCACCAACTTTTGGTTCATGCACTTTCTAATCCAAAGGGGGCAACTTTCAACGTGAGTGGATTTTTCTTTCATTAATTTGTTAAATGCCTTTTTGGACCTCTATAAACTTAGAGCATCCATTCTTTGTCACCTGAGGGGAAAAAATTCTATAGCTCAAATAAACGTTGCATGCAGAAGTATTTCTCTGACAGAGTTCTGCTCATTTTTGTCATCTATCTCTAGAATTACAACTATTGACAAGATTTGCTCATCCTATCCAAAGCAGACTCTAAAATAAAAAACCGCTATCTATTTCTAAAAACCTTCTCCTCCCTGAAGTGAGTAATGAACGGCAACTTATCATCCCTTCCCAATGCAGAGCAATGTAAATCTAATAGGAATAACTAAGAAAACTTCCCAGCTTGCTTGATGAAGGCACAGAATGCCCTTCAACATCTGTACTCCATAAGGAATCTGAGTACAAAAAAATTTTGAATAAAAGGGAGAGAGACAGAGAGAGAGAGAGAACGCCAGCAATTCAAGTCACTGGATGCCAGCAGAGAAGACACACTTAACTTGAGATCCAAAGCTTCAAGAGTTAATTGCTTGATATGGTTAGGAATGCCAATAGACACAAGTGTTTCTTCTCATATCTTTGTGGTGAAAACATTTGTTGGCTTTGTATAAAGTTTTGGCACTGGGAGAACTCTACTGTGTGGCTGTGAGTTTGTCATGTTTAGAATGAAAACTGAGCTAAAGAGGATATTGGTCACAACAGAGCAACTAAGTCATGGAACCAAAGGTCCTCACCTACCAACATCATCCAACAAAACACAGTCAATACAGGACTTGGCATTTCTCTCTGTTGAACCTCATCAAGTTCCTGTTAGCTCAATTTTCTAACCTGTCAAGGTTCCAATGGCAACCCAGCCCTCTGGTATAGATGTGGCAGCCCAGAGTATTCCTCTGTCCATCCAGGGGGGTTTGGAATCCCACCAGGCAGACTTAGGACTTCGGCAAGAAGCCCAGGATTCTATCTTGGATCCATGTCCATGGAAAAAGCTGCCAACATTACAGGAAGAACTGCAGAGCCGAAAAAATGCTAAATAATTAGTTTGATTTATCACAAGGTAAAAATGTAGAATTTAGCTTTTTAGAATGGAGGCTGAGAGAGCAAGATGGAGGATCTGGGGCGGTGTCCCTTCTCCTTCTTCTTTCTTCTCTCTCCTCCATCTTCTGCTGTGACGATGATAGAAATAATTGGTGGAGAGAACATGGAGGTAGAACTGTCATTTCTAGAATAGGTAAAAATTAATTGGTAAAAATTGATAAATAATAATATGTTGTGGATACTAGTTGGGTTACATAAAGGGTATAAAGGGCACAGGACGCCCCTTCTTGGGGGCAGTCCTGCAATGGATCGGAGAGCTGTCAGATGCTTTGGCCGTCAGCTCCAGACATTGTGAGATAAGAAAGAATAAACAAGCTGAACACGAACTCGCAGGCGTCTCTCGTCTTTCCTGGCCCTGGCACGGGACTTTTCAAAATCAAAAGCTAGCCACAAAGAACTTTACGCACTCTGTGGGGGTAAAAACCCCCCTCTATATCAACCACTCTTTCCATTTTATATTGTCTGTAAACCTGCTAAGGGTGTATCCTGTCCCATTATCCAGGTCACTAATGAAGATGTTAAACAGTATTCGTCCCGTTATCCAGCCTTGTGGCACACCACTGGTTACTGGTCTCTATCTGGACCTTGTGTAACTGATCACAACAACCTTTTGAGTTTATCTGTTCAGTCAGTTTCCAGTACACCCCAGCACTCACTTATCTAGGAAATTAAATCCCCAACAGACAATAACATAATCATTCTCCAGTAAACTGAGTCTGACAGAAAAATCCAGAACATTTTGATGCAAAGAGCATCACTTTGTAAGTCAAATACTTCAGTCCAGCTTCACTCACTTTCAGCTGCAAGGTGCCTGCTGTGAAGAAAAGTGGGATACCCAGTGCCATAGCATTCTCCATGGTGTTCAGACTTTCACTGTAGATGACACCACACCACTGACACTAGTCTTTCCTTAGCTTTTCTCCCCTGAGATAAAAGATAAGGTCCTAAAGTGGGACATAATGTGTCCTACTATAGTATTGAGGCTTTTATCAGTAGCCTATAAAAAATTTGATTCCCTTAAGAAGTAGATTATCCTATGGCCATATGGATTTTCTGGGACATACTAATCATTGTGATGTCTGTCAGACATCATGTTCTTCGCAACTCCACTAGGAGCAACAGAGCTTACAGCAGGTCCTGAAGGAGGGTCTTCATGGTTCAGCTGCTTTGCAGGAAGCATGCCCATGATCATGGCTTCTCCCTCTGTCCCCCCCATATGCCCTGTCCAAAACCCACATGATTTTTATAGAGCCTGACTGGACCATTGGTCACTTTCATCTAAAACCTGAAGAGCATTTCACAGGCCTAGTCCGAGTCTGACACCTGCTGCTTAGAGCTCTGCTGAACTTGTGGGATCCACACAGTGGGACAGGACCCACAAACTGGCACGACATGCTGTCCATGTGTCACACATCCATCTCATGGTGGAAAGACTGCAGCACCAGCATTTTACAAGTAGCCAGATAAATTCAGAGGCCACATAAAAGTGGGATCTAGAAGTTTTTAATCTGTTTAGTGTGTTATGCTTTAATTTTTTTCAGTATAAATGGGATTTCAGTTAAGGAAAAAAGATCAATAGCAGCTCTGCCTTTGGGCCTTGTTTCTGAGGGCTAAACAACCCTTGAGCCGGGTAATCCATAAAGGGCCTGTTCCCCATTCTTCTCTGTTTCTCATTTCATACCTTCGATCCTCTTAAAATCTCCTTTCCCCAGGCACTTAAGTCTGTGATTAATTTGGATATTTCACACTTTGCTGTGTGTGAAAGTCAGGTTTACTTACAATCATAAATGAACTAGGCTGTAAATAAAGACATCACTGTACATTGTGATTCACCGAGCTCCTTTCCTTTCCAGGTTGTTTTTTAAAAATATATCTTAAGCATTTGTATTACCAGATACAGTAATGCCAGTCTCAGTTAAAACAGGATGAAGAGACATAGGGCTAACTTCACCTTCTGTAGTTATTTTCCACCAGACAAAATTAATATAAAACTGCCACTATTCTGTTACAACACAATTTCAAAACTTTTGCACTCACAAGTCTCGAGCAGCACACTTTCCAGCTGCAATCTTATAATTAATTTTTAAAAATGAACCCATCATTATATTTTGCCCTTAATAGTCACATGAAATAGTCACATATAAAGCAGATTCTTAACAAAAGTTATCTTATTGCCTGTTTCCAAACTAAACAGTTGCAAATGCTGAGATAACTATAAATATTCCTCTTCCTCATTATTCCAATTCCAAAGAAATTACTGAAAAACAACAAGCTCACTTCTGTTTTGCCAAGGATCATTGAGAATTTCCCAATACATTTCAGAAAATCCTAGAGTGGCAAAGGATCCCAAAATGTGTGCAGAGGGTAAAGCAGTCTGGCATTAGACTGCTGTCTGCTGATGCAATGTAGAAGCCCCACAGGTGAGGAATAACTGATAATTTGAGAAGAGCTTAGAAAGGGGTGATTTTCAGAAGCCTATTGGTATTTTTTTTTCATCTGTCAGGTGAAATATAATATATAGTATATGAATATAATATATTATAATATATAATAAAAGATATCGTGTCTCCCTGAAAATCAAAGTTCAAAAATGCCCTGAAAATCAAAGCTCAAAAATGCATGGGAAAAAGATGCAGATATGAAGTGAAGGTCCACAGAAAAATGTACTAGGAGCAAGAAGCAAAGGGAAAAAGAATGTTCTGCTTAAAAAACCCTACTATCTGCTTAAAAAACACTACTATCACATACAAAATCAATTTTCTCTATTTGATTAAAAAGCAGGTTTGTGTAAATCTTGTTATGAGAAACCAGAGATTAATCATTTAACAGATGATTTCTACATACTTATAGGTGGGGGGCATTTTCTTTACTTTTTTTTTGCCAAGAGAGATTAAAGATGACAAGGGAGGAGGGAGTCAATACTGCTGCCTCAGTTCAGGAATAATTTCAGAATACACAGGCTCAGTTCAGGAATCACTTCAGAAACTANAGGGCCTGTTCCCCATTCTTCTCTGTTTCTCATTTCATACCTTCGATCCTCTTAAAATCTCCTTTCCCCAGGCACTTAAGTCTGTGATTAATTTGGATATTTCACACTTTGCTGCGTGTGAAAGTCAGGTTTACTTACAATCATAAATGAACTAGGCTGTAAATAAAGACATCACTGTACATTGTGATTCACCGAGCTCCTTTCCTTTCCAGGTTGTTTTTTAAAAATATATCTTAAGCATTTGTATTACCAGATACAGTAATGCCAGTCTCAGTTAAAACAGGATGAAGAGACATAGGGCTAACTTCACCTTCTGTAGTTATTTTCCACCAGACAAAATTAATATAAAACTGCCACTATTCTGTTACAACACAATTTCAAAACTTTTGCACTCACAAGTCTCGAGCAGCACACTTTCCAGCTGCAATCTTATAATTAATTTTTAAAAATGAACCCATCATTATATTTTGCCCTTAATAGTCACATGAAATAGTCACATATAAAGCAGATTCTTAACAAAAGTTATCTTATTGCCTGTTTCCAAACTAAACAGTTGCAAATGCTGAGATAACTATAAATATTCCTCTTCCTCATTATTCCAATTCCAAAGAAATTACTGAAAAACAACAAGCTCACTTCTGTTTTGCCAAGGATCATTGAGAATTTCCCAATACATTTCAGAAAATCCTAGAGTGGCAAAGGATCCCAAAATGTGTGCAGAGGGTAAAGCAGTCTGGCATTAGACTGCTGTCTGCTGATGCAATGTAGAAGCCCCACAGGTGAGGAATAACTGATAATTTGAGAAGAGCTTAGAAAGGGGTGATTTTCAGAAGCCTATTGGTATTTTTTTTTCATCTGTCAGGTGAAATATAATATATAGTATATGAATATAATATATTATAATATATAATAAAAGATATCGTGTCTCCCTGAAAATCAAAGTTCAAAAATGCCCTGAAAATCAAAGCTCAAAAATGCATGGGAAAAAGATGCAGATATGAAGTGAAGGTCCACAGAAAAATGTACTAGGAGCAAGAAGCAAAGGGAAAAAGAATGTTCTGCTTAAAAAACCCTACTATCTGCTTAAAAAACACTACTATCACATACAAAATCAATTTTCTCTATTTGATTAAAAAGCAGGTTTGTGTAAATCTTGTTATGAGAAACCAGAGATTAATCATTTAACAGATGATTTCTACATACTTATAGGTGGGGGGCATTTTCTTTACTTTTTTTTTGCCAAGAGAGATTAAAGATGACAAGGGAGGAGGGAGTCAATACTGCTGCCTCAGTTCAGGAATAACTTCAGAATACACAGGCTCAGTTCAGGAATCACTTCAGAAACTACGAAGAGTTGGTGGTATCCTGAGCTTCCCTAGCAGAAATCAATGGCATGTCCTACATAAAGTTCTCAGTGCAGGTGAAATACCCTTGTATGTTCCTTCAGTAAGAGTCTTAATGTGTCTCCATAATGAAGTTACAGAGCTGAAGGACTTGTGCAGGAAGGCGAATGCGATGCTCATTGCAGAAAAAAGGCTTAATTTTTCCACATCCAGAAAAGGCTCATTCAGTGTCTACATTAAGCCTACTGAACCACTAATTCCAGCTTGGGAAGTCCATTAGGAAGTAAAGCCTTTGCCCACAGACAAAAAAGTAAAGTTATGCCCTCATTCAGGAAGGTAGATGGGAAATGAGGAAACGGCAGGGAAAAGCAAGAAAATAACTCTTTTTTTTCTTTTATTTTCTTTTTTTTTTTTAAATCAGGAAAAAATAGAAGAAGCAAAAAATCCAAAAGATCTTTTACATCAACTTTCTTCTGTAAAGAAAGATTCAGGAGAACTTCAGTAAAACAAATAAGTCCCATACACCTTCTAGAAACCCTCTGCAGTTTTAGGTTAGAATATTATTTAAAAAAGGTTAAATGAGGTTAGTGTAGACCTGGTTCCATCCTGCCATACTGGACAGATATTACCATAATTATTTATGACATATTCCAAGAGCACTCTAGGAAAAATTACTTAAAAATTAATTCTAATGTACCTTTAAATACAAAAGATTCCCATCTTAAAGACAAATTGGCATCCCACGTTAATAATGCTCTTCTAATGTAAACCCCAAATGCATGTCCCTTTATGTCCTGTTCAGCATTCAGCATTATTTTTGGGGGGAGGGGGGATGGGTTTGGTTTGGTTTGGTTTTTTTCTCTTAATTACAGTCTTCCAATCTAAAGCTGTCATGTAAAACTTACGTGGATGTTTATAATTGTGCTGAAAATAAAATAGCCAGAGCCATTTAGCTCAGTCTAGCATGTGGAAAGATGGCTGGGGGTAGAACAGCAGTCTCAGCCTTCCTGGGGCACTGACTGACACATCAAACACTAAGAGTCAAGGAAATCTTCCCCTTTTCACATGACATAGTGCCATTAAAATCTGCACAAAAACCTATTTGCAATCCATTAGGAAACTGTAAGGTGATTTCTTTCAAAGGTTTTAAATACTATTTTTAAAGTGTTTCTCTGGAAAGCACAGTAATTCATGGCAGTGCTCACAGAATGGGTCCAACATAGAAGGCTGGTCATCAGTCTGATTTAACATGAGCCTGTAGTGGCCAAAGAGAAGTAAATCTTGACACATTTCATTTTTACACACTGAATTGTCCAATCACATCCTAGCTACTAAAAAAACCCACCCAAAATCATATTTCCACTTACAGTCATTCCTTCGTATACCTTTTGTCTTTAGATACCATAGCTACAGAAACAGGCATTGGAGGAGGTGTCCTTTTCCTTCAGTCCCACTCAGAGTTTCATAGTGTTGTCCATTAAAAACACAACTAACTTTTAACTGGACACAGTTGGGAAACAGAAGGTGAGTAGTAATATATAAACATGTGCTCATGCTGCTTCCATCAAGGGAACCGGACAGTTTGGGAGAATAATGCTTTGGAGACCTTCTTCACATCCAACAAGGTTCTTCCAAGGAAGAAACAAGGTCTTCATTTCAAAAGACACGTGCACTTTGGAGGCAGTCACTGTCATGCCAGTCTCACCACACAGACTGGGCTCGGTAACTGCTTCCTAGCTCCTCAGCACACAGAGGCTACACATTAAACAAAAACGTAGCCATTCTCAAAAGAAGAATGTAACCTCTTGGACTACTACACTAACACGCACTAGTCAGGAATATGCAATCCTGTGGCATTTCCCGTAGTAGAAAAATGAAAAGGATTTTAAAGGAAAGCAACCGCATTTCTGTGTTTTAAGAAACAGACAATTCATAATACAACTGTCCTTCCATTGACTGTGTACTATGTAGATTAAGTCCTGTAAAAGAATGAAAACACAGGAAAGTCACAGAAGTAATCAGTTAATTTTTAAAATTATGTAAGAAAATGAGTATGATTATTTTTCATGTTGTTCCAAATAGGCATGTATTATTCTCATTAGCAGGATAAATTAAGTTGTACATATTGATAACTGTAAAGTAGTTAATTTGTTTTCATAAGTTTATGCAAAATTTCGACATGATCAAATACCATTTATTTGTAACTAATGATTCAGGAAGCCTCTGTTGCCATGTTCTTTCAACAAATCTGCTTTGGGCACGCTAATGACAAGTACTGTCCTATTCTTTTAATCTCTGCAGCATCATTCCCAGAAATTTGTATTGAACACCTTAATATTTTTCCAATGATGCAAGCTAAAGGGTACTTAAACCACTGAAATGACATGCTGAGGTCAGCATGCTGGTGCTTGGTAAAAACGTCCCATTTTACTCCATTTCAGGGCTCTGAGAGTCCATCAGGTTCACAAGCACTTGTCATTTTCTGTTCCTTAAAGCACAAATAGCTTTCTACACAGGAGACTCCCAACAAAGCAAAGCAAATACACAAAACCAACCAAGCAAGCAGTCCCATCGTGTAACTGCCTGTCTGCTGGGCTTGCAGGGAATTTGCACTCAGATTCTTTTTCTTCACTTTTAGGAGTGGGAAAGTAGGAACCAGGTGCAAGGAGGCAAGGAGAATTGCTGCTTAAATCTAAATGCACAGACCTTGTGGAAACATCACAGGAAATTCTCCTATTTTTTGTCACAAAACTTACCACACGGTGAAATTTCCTAAAATGCCCTTTTCTACGGGCAAATAGAGAATCTCAGCCCTTATTTCTACACACACACATAACCCTGATGTATATTTGCTTCTAGTTTCCATTGAGATCAAAGGTGTGTGGCTACAGCAAAACAAGAAATGTATATTCATTACTGACCAAGCAGAGGTAATTTGTGCTCGAGGGTAAGTGCCAGACACACCATCTCATGACAACAAGCAGGTTTGCATCGATCACAGCCACATTACTGGGTGGGAAGGCAGATGCCTTGTGTGCTATCACTCCTATAAAGCAGACCCCTTACAGTCTCTAATTTTTTCCCTCAGATTAATTTTTTTTCTCAGACCTAAAACCCTTTGTGATGGTCCTTCTTATTACATACCAAGAAAAAGAGGGTGCAGGGGTGTAACACCATAGGTTTTCAGCAGCCTCCCTTAATCCCCACACTCTTCAAATACAGTGGACCTGTTCCTTGTGTCCTTTCCTTGTTCCTTTTCAGGAAAGCAGTGGCAGTATAATAAACTGCAAATTTTGCAAAGTGGTGAACAGAAGCAGTTATAGACTCTTAAAAATAATAAAATAAAATAATAATACTTGAAAAACCCACAGAGTAGTATACTTAAGCTTGCAGTTGCCAGCTAAGAAGGCCATGTAGGAAATCAACTCCTGCATTTTCCAAGCAACCAGACTCACCCCACACTTCAGCACCTCCCTAATAAGTCTATTTATGAAAAGTAAAAATTAAAATAATAAAAAAAAACCACAACGAAGAGACAGAGAGATACAGCTTAAGAAGTTCTCAAAAGTGAGATAATTAGTCATGGACAAGCTGAAAAAAATCCTTGGTGGTAAACTTTTAATCAGAACATTTACAAAAACCCCAAGCCTCTATTTGGAAATGTGTGTTGAGACTCACTTTCTCAGAGTAAAATATACTGTAGGTAAGCCATCTCATAAAAGGCATTTGAATCAGTCTTGTATTTCATCATTTTATTTTCAGTTGTGCTACATGAACGTGTTTTGATGACCCAATATCCTGATGTTTTGGCAAGAACTTTGCTTTGCTGCCTGCCTGCTGAAAAAGCCAGGCTGTCAAGATTATGCAGCATTTCAGTATTTATTTATTCATTCAGTACTTGTTTCCTATTTAAATAATTTACTATTAGTCTCCTCGGTTACATGTCCTCCTTGTGCTCCTCTTGCTTTTTCTGAGACTTGTGTGGCAGATGGCTCAAATGGCGTGACACACACTTGGTGTAGAGAAGGAAAGTGACAGGTTGGATGGGGCTTTGAGCAACCTGGTCTCATGGAAGGTGTCCCTGTCCTTGGCAGCGTGTTGGGAACCAGGTGACCTATAAGGTTCCTTCCAACCCCAACCATTCTGTGAAACCATTGCTGAAACCCTGGACATGGCCCCCCGAGCCAGGACCCATGGGTTGAGGAGAGACATGTCTGAGTATGAAGTTGTGTGGGTTTGGATGGCTTGGTGTACTTTGTGGTATCTTTTCCCTATTATTTCTCAGACCCTTTCTGCCTCCTTTTTATTCACATACAGTACCCACCAGGTGTGCATGTTTCCACAGGAGGATGGCTTTCCAGTGCTGATCCTAACAGCTCCAGAGCCACAACCAATACCAGGACTTGCCAGGTACTCAGGCACTAGGAGAAACTAGGACTCTGGTAAAACAGAAGTACAGAAACTGAGCTGCAAGTTCATACTTCTTTTTTCTTTCTTTCTTTCTTTCTTTCTTTCTTTTTTTTTTTTTTTTTTAATGGAGTGTTTTCATTCTTTTGAAATCCTTTTTCTAAGTTTTCTTTAAAGGAAGATTTTCAAATTTACATCCAGAAAAAGGGAATTGAAAATGACCAAATGAATCATTGTACTATGAAAGCTGACTGTTAGCAAAAAACTGTAAGCAAATGCATTATATCATATTTTGGCTAAATTTGTGTGCATTGTGCACAATAAAAGAGATTTCTGTTTCTCACAGTCCTGTGTTCATTGATCTGGCTTTCTCTGAAACATAAAGATTTCCAAAACAATTCACAAACAAACAAATAAACAAACAAACCAAACAAAAGGAAATAAATATGTTCTTTCGATGTTAACTTGTCACCTACAAAAAAATATTGAAAATACTACCAAGAGTATCTATACAAGCAATGTGTTGAAATATGAAGGAGTCGGTAGAGTACGGAATTATCAAACCCCAGGACACAGGATATTTATTTTGCCCACCCCTGTGAGTTTATTTCTGTGTTAAGACTGTATTAACAAAACCTTTGTGGCTACACTGCCCTGCAAAGTAAAATACTTTAGGGAATTGGTATCATTTTGCTCCACCAAGCATTTACATTAATTTTGCATTATGCATGCGACTCCACACTTTCCCATTTACTAGTTACAGAGTAAACTTTAACTGAAGTCAATAATATACATTAATAGCTTCCAACTGCATGTTTACTAAGATACTCTCAAGTACTCAATGCATAGCATGAATAGCATGATCATTTCACAAACCATTTCATCTCAGTGTGAGGATGTGTGTATCTCCCTGCTATTACTAGAGCAAGTCTGCAATACCAATATCTAACATAACACTGAGAGGACATTCTTCGTTTTCTGAATCTTGCCAGCTCTTATATGCTGGAAGGTATTGTGGGACTAACTGGATCATATTCTTCTATGAAAAATACCACCCAGTGGAAGAAAAGGTGATGTTACTTTGGGTTTTTACCTTCTATTATTTTTCTTTGATGGAAAGGCAAGGCTCCCCTGTTAAGCAACCTTTGCCAGAGACTAATTCACTGGAAAATTGCTTCTCTAGTTCTAGCTCTCTTCCCTCCTGAATTGCATCTGATTGTCTCCAGTGGCAGATTAATATACAATTACTTTGCCTTTTCTGATTTCAAATTACATATATTAATCATTTTTCTGATTACTATTTTCAGTATCTGAAGTATATTTTTCTAATACTATAACTATCCCAAATCATGATGAGAAATGTAAAATTTGTCAATGCACATTTTCTCCCAGCTTAGTTATAATTCTCTAAGGCCTTAATGCAGCCAATCACTGAGATAAGAAAGAGCTCCACATAAGGAACACAATAGCTGAGAGGAAAGAAGTCCTTTCAATTATTCTAGGAACAAATGGTCAATTTCTTTGGATGGCCAGAGGTGGGCAGGTACCAAATAACAGAAAAGTCTTCCCCAAATAATAACCAAATCATCAGCTTTCTCCAATACCTCGAAATCTTTTCTACTCTTTTGTGTATCAGCATGCTACAGATCTTGCTACAAATGAAGCAACAGAGTTTTGAGAGTCTTTCATTAAGCTACAGACACACAACATTGAAACCAGCAGTGTTACTGCTAGACAGCATCTCCAAGCCAAACTGACATGGAAATAGATGAGCTTGGCCTAATGAAATGCTAAACGTTTGCATCTCCCATTAGATTTGGGGGTTGGACTAGATCATTTCCAAAGGTCCCTTCCAACCCTAACTATTCTGTGGTTCTGTGATTTGTATGCATTTTTCTGTCACATAACTGAGAGAAGAAACTTTGTTATAGTGGTAAAGTCTATTATTTTTTCAAACAACTTACAACTGATGTTGACTACAAGACTGTGTGTTAAAACGCACTTCAGATGCAATAACCAGCATGAATAGCTTACCTCTTAAATAACAAGGAAGCATCTAAATAAGAGCAGCTTAATAGAAGTCACGTTAATAAATTTACTTCAGTGACAGCACTTGAATTACCATTGAAAAAAATTAAAAAAAAAAAAGTTCTTTTAGTGCAACTGATGTACTGTCTCTTTCAATGATATTTTCATTTGCCAGTCATTATCATTTTGGTGGAAGACTAAATTATTTGCTGCTTGTCAGTGAGGGGCAGAGTGTAGACAAAATGTAAGAAGTTGACAAGTTAGATGATAGAAATGAATAAAATTTATGTTCTTATGAACCTAATGGCAAGTAATTATCTCTGAACTGGCAGTACAAATGTGCTTTTTCATCATGAATATCTGACGTGCATTAGAAATTTCCAGAAGACATATTATTTATACAGTAAAGCAACAGAGTGGAAAACTTGTTAAATATATGGCTTCTGCACCCAGCATTTAATAGAAAAGTTTAATTGAGTGGTGAACTTTCTAGAAATTTTTTATGCCACATTAATAGGCAGGTGCTAAAAAAAAAACAACCCAAAAATACCCCCTAAGTCCCTAAGGCAGCATTCTAATATTTTTTTTTTTTTTTCTTTTTTAAACATTAACCAGAATACCAGATATGACTGCATGGTATGTTCTGGTCACAACCTGCAGCATTAACAAAGCTGGCTATAAGAGGATGAGAGTGTGTGTATGTGTGTGTGTCTATGTAATACAACAGACAATATCACAAAATATAGCACCTCATAACAACAGTACTAAACTGTAACTCGGCAGCCAAAAAGTTGCATATATCAGAATTATGGTGGACTGTGCTGCTGTTCTTCTCCATGTGCTTATGTACACTTACACTCTCAGCATGGAAGTCTTGATTCATCCTTTTTTAAAATCTAAGATAGGGGCTGTGCCTCATTTGGATGCATGGCGCTCTAGTCAGCACTCTGTGTATGACCCTGTACCTCGATTAATAAACAATATTCGGATGCTGCTAGAAAGACAGAATGTTTAATTTCCTTGTGGACGGTACAACATTATTCATCCCTTAAGTACTTAAGTGGTTCACTAATAATTTATTCTCACAGTATCTCTGAAAGATGAACAGCTGGTATTATCCAAACTTACAGATGAGAAAACAAAGCACAGGAAAATCAAGGTCAAACATGCCTGTTTAAAGGGAGATGCCTATTTTGAGTATCTAGACCAGGTCATTGCTGAATACGCAGCACCACATGGCTACAGCTGCAAACATTCACGAGCAGCTGGAAGGAGCCACCAGAGGAAAGCTCAGTTAGCTCTTCCTGCCCTGACCTGAGCAATGCTTGGGCACCTTCAGGCACAGCCCACACCCAGCTCCTCCAAGACATTGTCTGGAGTGGCAGCTGGAGGCCAGGCAGGGTGCACTGCAGTGACTCAGTGACACTAAATGTCAGCATGCTGGCAATTGCATGGCGTCCATAGGCATCTCAGAGCACAGGTTTTGGGGTTTTTTTTAAGAAGGAAAAAAATAAATTGAGAGACTACTTGCCATTAAAAGTTTCATTCGGCAGTTCCATGTAAAAGAAAATAGTTTTCATACCTAGGAACATTAGGAATTCTTAACATGCCTTGTGCATTAGCACTGAAAAATTAAATGCATATATCTTGGAAGTTTTAAGAAGAAAATCAGGCCTACTCACTATATTTGGTTTCAAAGTACTTTTGCAGGAACCAAGTATTTTTAAGTTATGTAGGAGTACTACGAGTTCAACCTACAAAAATTATCTCAAAGAACATCTTATATACAAGTGGGCAGGATTTGCTAACTGATTTTTGGAGTTGATAAATCTAAAAGTGACTAAGCAAGTATGTCTGATACTTCAGAAGTGTTATTTTTGTACAACCATACTTCATAAAAACCCTGGAGCACTGCCTTCTACCAGAACAATGCAGAACAGGACAAACAGTCCTCCACAGAACTGACAACTCCAAGTGGATTTAAAAAGCTACATTGGGCAGATTGCTTTGTACTCTTCAGCTACACTGTACTGAGTCCTTCCTTCTCAGAAGGAAGGAGGTAGGTGTGATTTGAGAAAGCAGCACTCTCAAAGGATGACAACTGCTCTCACAAGTGCCATCCCAAGGTACTCTCCCCCAGAAGTGCCCATGCTCTCTCATAAGTGATTCTCTCTAGGTTCTTCCATCCAGGGGCTAAAGAAGAGGGTATAGCCCACTTGGATTTTCTCCCATTTTAATACAGCCCCCCATCACAGGTAACATTAGTCTCAGGACACAGAAGTGTCCTATTATTAAGTTGACACCTCAGAGAGTACAAACAATGGAAGGAGCTTAGTTAAGTGAAAATCAACTTGGCTGAAGTTTTCAGTCAACAAAGAAGAAAATTAGTTTTGTTGCAGTATTTGTCTTCACTGCCTTTCCCATTACCAAAATTTGTTGCATTCTGCTTGAGAATATCAAACCCTATAGTATAGCAGTCCCGACAACTTCAGTATTGAAAGGGAGGTATTTCAAAAAGGAGAACACCCTCACAGCTTGCTTCCTGAGGTTGGTACTCCAGAACGTGTTTTCGATTTCAACAGATGAGAAACACAGTACTTTGAGCAAGTTTATTTTCACTGCATTATTTCATGATTTACAGAAGAGGCATTTTATTGACAACAAAATTACAATATTTATGTCTTTAACCCATATAAGGCTACATGATATTCTCTGACATCCATCAAAGACCAACAGGTATCAAGAAATACTAACTTATATTACTTGTGTATGACAGAGGGACAGTATCAGTGAATACCACAGGACAATAGCATTAGTGCACATGCACATCCTTCTGCTCACAGAAAAGTTAAATATAATATGTTTCCTAAGCAGAAAAATCTAAGAAATCAGTTTGTACCTAACACACAACCTAGACTGCAAATTCTTTGCTGGGTTTATCGTCTGTGGGTTTTTCTCCACCAGCAGAAGGAGCTCTTTGCCTGGTCTTGTGCAAAGCATTGACACTGTCCCACACAACAAACTTGTCTCCAAGTTGGAGAGACATGGACTTCACAGATGAACCACCTGGCAAATAAGGAATTGGCTGGATCATCGCACTAAAAGAGTTGCAGTCAGTGGCTCAGTGGAGACCAGTGAAGACTGGTGCTCCTCAGGGGTCTGTTTGGGACTGTTTAACAGTACTGTTTGGGTACAGTTTTTGGTGACATCTTTTTTGGTGACCTGGACAGTTGGACTTGAGTACAAGTTTGCCAAAGATACCAAGCTGTGTGGTGAGGTTGATGTGCTGGAGGGAAGAGATGCCATCCAGAGGGACCTTAGGCTTAGGAGGTGTGTCTGCGTGAAACTCACGAAGTTCGACAAGGCCGAGGTCCTTCACACGCGTTAGGGCAATCCCAAGCACAAAGACAGACTGAGTGGCAAATGGATTGAGAGGAGCCCTGAGGAGAAGGACTTGGGGTGTTGTTGAATGAAAAACTGGATATGACCTGTCAATGCCAATGTCAACAGGCCAGAAAGCCAACAACAAGGAAATGTGGCCACTAGGTCAAGGGAGAGGATTCTGGCCTTTACTCCACTTTTGTGAGACACCACCTGGAATGCTGCATCCACCTCTAACGCGCCCAGGAAAAGGGAGACATGGGCCTGTTGGAGCAAGTCCAGAGAAAGGCCATGAAGATGATCTGAGGGCTGGAACACCTCTCCTATGAAGACAGGCTGAGGGAGATGGGGTTGTTCAGCTGGGAAAGAGAAGGCTCCGGGGAGACTTTAAGGCAGCCTTCCACTACCTAAAGGGGCCTCTGCAAGAGAGCTGGACGGGGTATTTTTTTAAAAAGCATGTAGTGACAGTACAAGGGGGAATGGCTTTAAACTGAAAGAGGGCAGGTGTAGATGAGGTATTAGCAAAAATTCTTTACTGTGAGGGTGGTGAGACACTGGAAGAGGCAGTTCAGAGAAGCTGTGGATACCTCATCCCTGAAAGTGTTCAAGGTCAGGCTGGATGGGACAGGAGGACCAGAACTGGATGATACTTAAGGACCCTTCCAACCCAAACCATTCTACCATTCTGTAATTTACTAAAAGAAAATTGTATTCATTCAGTTTGTTGGAGGTTTACAGCCTTCTTGGCTCCTCCTGAACAGAGAGCAATTGGCAAAGAATTTCAGATGCATGAAGGCTGACCTGGAGAAAAGAAAAGAGAATGAAAAAGGAAAAATAAAATTTAAAAAGTAATAAAAATATAATAACGTAAACCACACATTTGTGGGCTTCTCAGGAGGACTACCAGTATAGGAAAGACGAAAAATACTGAAGAAACTACCTGAAGTCAGTTACTGAGTTAACTACCTGAAGTGACAGCACCTGGGTTTTCCCCTATATACAGCAAAAAAAGCAAAAGAAAGTTAATTTTCTGAAGTTACAACACTTTTATGATTTAAAAGAAATAAATCATTTTTGGGTGTTTTAATAATAAAATTTGCAGTTAAAAAATAAAGATCTCATGCCTGCTACTAAGTGTAGGAATATGGACAAAAGGAATGTTTGAGCTGGGCATTAAAAATGAATCCTCAATCCCTGAGAAGTGAAAGGTTCCCTCGAGTTTTCTATTACTGTTTCTCAGCAGGTCTACACATGCAGTAGCAATTTGGTGCTCCCAAGCAAAAATACTGAAGGTTGAAGGTCAGTCTCTATTGTCCTAGTAGGAGAGAGAAGATAAAGCACTAAACAGCAGCTATCTTCAGTTATCTAGGATTATACAAACCTGAAGGATTCCTTTTTATTTCAAACCCATGCTGGGCAAATCGGGTTAGCTCTTAAATCAGAAGACTCTGTTACATTAGCTTTCTGCAGATACATCATTACAGCTGTCACTGCAATTGTTTTCTTCTATTTTCTTTAGAAACCATAGGCAACTGTACAATTTTAGAAATTTCCTCTATTACATACAGATACCTGTTTCTCTTCCCTCTATCTGATTTGAAGGACAATAGACAAAATCTCTTATTCAAGTAAATAGGTGACGCTTTCACCTTTTCCTTTATCTTCAAATTTCTATTTTTTACGCTTACCCCCAATTTCTAAAAAAAATGTGCAGTAGGGTCACACCTGTTTCCCTTAAAATATTTCAAAATTCACTGATTTTACTCCATATTTTGAGCATAGTACTTCCAACTACGTCTGTACATTTGGTATTTACTAAGTCACTCTGTGAAGATGGACAGACATGTCAATTTATCTCTATCACCTCTTACATCCACGTGAGGATGGACACAAAATGCCCTCTGGAAAGGCTTTCTCCTTTTCTCACTTGGTAGTGACAAGAAGGTGCATAAATGATGAGTTCAGTCCATCCACTTACACTTTCCTATCCTGTATATCCACCTTTGGCAGGATCAGTCCTGTCCATCATCGTCGTGCCAGAATACAGATAAGGAGGGCTTGTGCAAGAGCTTTTTTGACTTAGCCTGCCAGTATCCAAGTCATAACTTGACTCTCAGAGAGTCACTGCCCCGTGCCCATCCATCTCATTAATTTTCATCTACTAAAACTACTACCTGACGCCAGCATAAGCCACATTTTCTTTCTGCCTAATGACTCACCCTGCCATTTCTCTCTAGAGTACCTGCTCCCTGGCTGACCCTTATGCAAGGAAGCAAAGTGCAATCAAAGCCTTTAAACAGCCTCCCCATCTTCCTTCAAATTCCAAATGAAAATATATTTTCTGAGGTCTTCTGCAAAACAAAACACCCTTGCACTAATGAGACCACTGGTTACTCAGGACTACTCAGTAACTTCTCAGGACTACTGATTTATACATGCAGTTCTTCCCAAATCACCCCCCTACACAAGAAACTCCCTTGTCATCAGGCTTCGTGAAACCAGTAAGCAAATGCATTTTATTTACCTGTTGAATTCCTCCATAATCCTAAAATTGAAGCTCTCCGGTTGGTTTAAACTTTATTTGTAAACACGGCCTACGTGATTGCATAAACCTCTGGTTACTGCCATGTGCATTATTACACATAGCTGTTGCAGCCTCCTGTTTCTGGGTTATAAGGCTAATTCGTTTTTAAAGATAAAATTAGCGTTTCTCAATCCTCTGAATAAACTCAAAGGATTATAAGAGACTGAGAACATTTTGGTAAAGGTGTTAGCAAACCATGCCTAGTGTAGCCACCCCCTTGACAATTTTCCTGCAACTTCAGTAATTCTTTTAAAAACTCCTTTTGGAATTAAAATAATTTGCAGTGATCTTTCTTTTCACATGAAAACAAGAGCTAAGTACCGATTTAGCTCATTAAAGCTTAATCATTAAGCTAAGGTGACTAATTTAGCACTAAAACGACCTCCAAAGTGTCTTCTGCATCTCAGTTACCTAATCCTGAAGGGGCCTATCTTCCTGTTGACTAAAAGGGAAGTATAAGCAACTGCATCACTAATGCAGCTACTTGCACCAAGTGTGTGAAAGCACGTAAGGTGGGTGTATGCCTCATGCCTGTGTTATCAAGCTTAAACACAAAGCCTATGTGTTTGATAAATAAGAGACAATTAAAATCTCAGCATTAACCATTTTTCAAAAATCCTTTCATTTTAGAGTCCAAGTAATAGCTTCAGACCCTGCTCCATGATTATCAATTTACCAAATTTTGGAGAAAAATACTAAGTCATGGTGCTTTTGCAAAAAGTGTAATAGGATAATATAAGACTGAGGATACATGCTGGAGACACGTTCCATCTCCATGTCAGCAGAGCACAACCCAGTTCAGCAGGTTAAGGCAGATGAAGAATGGAGTCTGTGAGAGTTCTTGTTTTGAGTGTGAAGCTGAGCTCATTAAGACACGCCTGAAAAGTCCCAGTTTCTGAGCAGAATTCTAGCCTGGGCTTGTTACTTGTTTACATCAATCGAGCCCTTTGGCCTGCTCCTTTTTCTGTGTATTTTATTCTATCACGCACAGGGAGTAGTCGCTGACCTCATTTGGACTACACTTTCCTCTCAATTGACTTTGAAGAAAAACTGTATCAGCATCAATAGGCAAATTTACTGGTATTCACCCAAGCATGACAAAAGGTAAGAGCTCATGTTCCCCTGCCCCCGGCATTCATCAAAGCCAGAGAGGCACACAGAAAAGAAAGGGCACACTCCAATGACACACACCCAGTGATGGGAAACCTGCCACAGCGTCAGCTCACAGCTTCTCAGTCGCGCCACATGGCAGTCACACAGGCTGCTTCTGTGAGCCGTACTCAACAGCCACAGTCACTTCAAGAAACAAATTCTGTCCAGCTGGGCAGCTAGGTTGGTTGTGCCCACCTTTTCTCTTTAACTGGCAAATAATTAATTTGATAAACACTATCGATATTCAAACACTTGCTTGATGGATGGAATAATAAAAATATTTAAGCTGATTTATAATTTTTAGTAAAAAATAGACTAGAAAGGAGAAATAATAGAATAGAAGGAGAAAGTGCTGAGTCTGTTGGTCCAGCCCAAGTGTTACTATTTTGGGGATTCTGCTTATCTGATTGAGGATTCAGAGAAGCTCCCTTTTTCATCTTTTCTTCTGCACTGTCAGTGGTGATAAAGGAATGAAGAGGGGAAAAAAAAGGTTACCCTGCACTGTTGAGAACACCACTGACTTTACAGGAGAAAAACGAAAAACTGTCAGCTAAAATTGGGTGTCCTGCTCAGAAGCAAAGCCTCTGATCTGTGCCACCCTGCAGAACCAGGGAACAGACTTACTCAAATAACTCTGCGGAGCGCCACTCATTAAAGGGAACCATCTCGAAACAGGTGAAGAAAGAACAGGCAGAACAGGCAGAGAAGCCCAGGCAGCAACAAAAAAAATGCCACTTCTGTGACTTGCAGGAGAAGAGATTTCTTGTCCTTCCCCTCCCCAAAATTAGTAACTTTGCAAAAGAAAAAGCAACAACTGGATAAAGGAGAGAATAAAACAGTGATCTAACGTATGACAGGGAATCAAAAACTCAAGACAGGCAAGGCATGAACTAAAGGATTAAATGGAAGGACAGTGCTGGATTAGGCATCTTTCTGCCTGGTGAGTTTCTTCAGCATTTGAGTCTGCTGAAACACTTTTGGGTTTTTTGGAGGGGCTGTGGGATTGAGCTGGGCTACCCTTCAGCCAGCTCAGGCCCTTAACTAAGATGTGTGGCCTCAAAAGGGTTCACACCAGCATAGTACAGGTGAGTGAATGAGCAAAAACTGCTTTTTTTAATTGGTAGAGCTTCTTGAAACAGTATGTACTCTGTATGGAAAATGTTCTGTTTCTGCAGCTGACAATGGCAGTTTCAGACAAGAAACAGTGAGGATGTGGGTGCTTAATGGCAAAATGTTGTTTCTGCAGACTTCAAGTTAAGCTGCTTTGTAGCATGGCAATTTTTACTTCAGCTATTTAACACTGTTGCTAACACCTCAAAATTTTACATACTACAAAGCCTGCAATTTTTGTTTCCTGCCACACTTTCAAATCAATATGCATTGAGTGCTCTGTAGCACTTGAGCAATGACTTTCTCATCTATGTGTTGCTCTGCAGCACACCTGTAGAAGTCACACAGAGCAATCCTATTCAGAGACCCTGCCACAATCCCACTTGTATTCCTAAACAGCAGTGTATGTCCTTCATGCAGTAACCACCCACTACTGTGTCCTTTTATTTCTTTTTGCTTCACATGCTTGACACACCTGGTCAACTCTAAGGATGCAGGGAAGAGGCTGTGGGATTCCTTGGCATTGCAAAGTAGGTGCTTCCCAACAGGCACTGTCCCGACAGGAGTCTTTCTAGGAAGTATGGGCTCATTCTACACTTCTGTATCCAGTTTTCTGTCACTGTATCTCAAGACATGGACTGACACACTGGGACTTCATGAATTAGAGGACTTTGATGTGATATTTCTGAAAAACCGTGAGATCTGCCACTTGGTCCTGTTGACCTCCTCACCACTGTAACTTTTGGTCCTAATTTCTGACAAAGCACCAACTAGCAAATGCGGGGAAACATCACACTTTTATGCACTAAAATGTCATGCTTAACCCCATCCAGGAGAGCATCCAGCAGAAATGCCTTGTAAAGCAATCAGCCCAGTTCCAAAAGCACGTCTGGAACAGCATGGTGCTGCATCCTTGTGAGTAACCAGAGATGAGGCCTGCAGAGATCACCTGTGGTTTCCCTTGGTTTGTTTTTGTCCATCGATGCATCTGTTCTCTTAAACTGGCAAATCATTTATTTCATACTGATCACAACTATCAGTGTTCAGATGGAGGGGACATAAAATGGTAAAAGTTATGGTGAGACTAGAACATTTTTCTAGTTCTAAGAGGACAGACATAGATAGCTATTTTGTATCATTTACATCACTCTCTTCTCGGTTTCATAGCCATGAGAAGCAAAAGGAAAGGATGAGTGTTTGTTCCAAATTCGTGGACAGACCTAAAATTAAAAGCCTAAAGTAAGCCTGCAGCACCAGAGCTGAGCATAAAAAGCATGCCTGGGGGCTGGTGTGCCCAAAGCTCTGCTGCTTCCAGTTATGGCAGTATCTCGACTCCATTATCAGCTACAACTAGCTGATGATGCACTTGAACCCACCCAAAGCACTAACCCAGTAAATTTATCACCTTATCTTTTGATAGATGGCAGCCTACTGGGACCACACCCCTGCCCGACCCACAGCTCCCATCTCCCAGCACATTTCCCAACAACTGCACAGGGGTTTACACCACTCAGGAAGATGGGACACTGCACAGCTCCAAACTGCCCTTCACTGCACCAAATGATAAAGATGTGCATGTGTATTCCATACATTATAATTTTTCTAGATATTTCAAAACCATATTGCTTGATCCTATCCTCTGGTGATACCCGTAATTGCAAAAATCTCACGTGTACACTTCAGCTATCTTTATCTGTCTGTCACTGAGTTTTTTTGGGGTTAGTGTTTCTATAACACCATATAAGTTGATGTGTAGGACCAGGTGCTCACACAAGCCTCAAGAAGCACTGCTTTAGTCACTGACTGAGGAAATTGTACCTGATGTGTGCAAGGACAAGGTCCTATCTCTGTTTCAGGTGCTAACACCTAAATTCTCTGCCTCAGGAGAAGAAAGTAAATAAATAAACCACCATCCTACACTGCTCTTCAAAATGCAGAAAGCTGGTTGCTTACATAACCCTCAGTACTTCTGAAGCCCTTCATTTGTCCATCTAAGTAAGCTTTTATTCTCAGAGCACTCCTTACCCATCTCCCTCCAAGTGTGACACAACAAGCTACAATTTGCTGCTTTGCCTGTTAGCAGCACACAAAGACCCTGGGACATTTCCTGCACCATTTTTTCACCAGAGAAAAAGATTTTTTTTGGACATAGCAATCATCCCAGGTACTACGTTGGACCCAAACCAGTAGCAGCAACAAGACCATCTAAACTTATGCCTGACACAGCATTACTCAAACCAAGGGTGTAATTCTGAGCGATGCTCACTGTGGCACAGTGCTGCACTGGTCAGCAGCTGCCTTGCAAATTGATCATAGGTCTGTAGATCAAATCAAACATTTTAATTATCTTGTATTTTGCATGAAATCATTACGTCTCCTATAATCACCACCTGTAAAATTACTGTAGGGATAGGGAATTTTATAACCATCTCTGAGGCAGCCAGGCATTTTATTCTGCCTCCCTGGTATCATTCATGTCTTACGTTCCTGTTAGGCAGCCAGGTCTGACACCTGTCTCTTTAACCCACTCCCACAGATAACCACATCCATCTGCATGTAAATGATTAACACTCCCCTCTCGTGAAGCCACACATCTTTGCGCTCCAGTGAGAATAACTGCTTATACTATTGCAAATAATAAAACGTGTCATTCAATCCTTGTAATAAAAGCTTAAAATCCAATGTGAGGTGATGTGGGTGTAAGTCAACACCAGCAATTTGGACTCAAAGGCAGTTTAACACTATTCATAGGTTCAAAGATGAGTAAATCATCTCTTCTGGCTCCTATACCATCATCCTAGTATTCAGACTTCTGCCAACAATAACCTATTACACACCACTCGAACCCCACGGGGATGATTCCTCTTTGTCTACTTTCTCCTCTTAATTTTGGCACATAAATTACACTATCTTTGGTTGACAAGGGAAAATGCAAAGCTGACGTGTAGAACAGTGTAAATAACCCATATATAATAGCTTTCAAAAAGTTAACTTCTTCAGTCGTCCTTACTGTTGGGCATACGTAACCTCACCAAGGAGCACAATATTCCAGAACACATTTACCAGTGTACTCTTATCCAACTGTAGTGTATCTCTATTTCCATCTTTTAACACAATGAAGGTTTCTAACATACATTAAGACAACTGTTCTTCCCTCTGCCACTGATTTCCAGCCCTGAATAACTGAGCTCCAGAGGTGCATGTTTCTCCTAACTGTATCCTACCATGAGATACTAATAGAAGCAAGGGAGAAACACAGAGGAAACATAGATATTGTTTTAAATTGGGCTGGAATTATTTAATTAGAAAACAGCTTTTCTTCGTATTTCTTCATTCTCATAGGATAGTATGATTTGTTTCTAGTTTTAAAAATCTATTCATAGAATCATGATGCATGACCTTCCCTTCTTCCACTAGAACAGTATGTTCTTAAACTGAGGTCATACCATATTTTATGCTCCACAACTGCTGCTAGAAATGCTCTTGCTCTTTTCCCAGGATCAAGCAAGCCTTCGCTAGAGGGAATGCTTACAGGTGCAAAGAAACCAGATCTCCTACCCTCAAAGTGCTCCTGATTCTGGGTGCAAGAGTACTGACATATGGTTCTTGTACCTTTGTGATGCCATTTTTTTAAGACCAGAACTACAATAATCAAATAAAAATGGTAAATTTACTGAAACAACAAAAGGAGAGGACATTCAGAAAGATAGGCAAGTATCCCCTTACAGGGAGGAAGTGCCATACCAAAGCATTTCAAGTGTTATCCAACTACTACTTACACAGACCTTTTTGTGAAAACACTCCCAATTGCCTGCAGTTTATCAGCCTTGCCCAACCTACCCAAAAGGTGATCTAAGGGCTCATATGCCATTTCCATGGGAGATGGGACATTAAAATAAAATATATTCCAGCTCTCTGATTCCCATTGATTTTGTGGGTAATACAATAACCAGAATGAGATAGCTGAAACCAATAAAAACTGATTTATAGCATTAAAGGCATTCTTTATAGCACTTATTTATGGTACATTACATCTGAAATCCAATTTCACAGGCTGCTGTTTGAAACTTTCTGTTCAATCATAAATACACTACATACAGCATAGCTCAGTGCCACAGAGTCAGATTACACAAATGCCTGTATTCCCAGAAGGAACTGTACTTCTGCTGTAAATGAGTTTGACAGTAATTTTTCCACACCAACTTCCCTCCAAAAAGTTCCAGGCAGCACTCAATAAATTTAGAATATATGGTTACTCCTTTAGTCGTAATAAACAACTATTTATTAATATATTTCAGTTACTGAAAAGGCATTAACAGAAATCACAGAAAACAAACTTGGCATATGTTGCATGATAAACTACTAAGTATATTTAAGCATTGTAGCAGGGACACTGAAAAGCACACACACAGAGGCACATGTTCCACTCCCATTTATGGGTGTAGGAACACTATGATCCTGCTAGTCTAATTTTCAAAGGGTAAAAAGAAGGAGCCTCCTCAGTGTATCTCAAAATCTGCTCACTCTTCAAAGGTACAAACTACATTCAGGTCACTTACTATAATCATTGTCAAGGAAAGGGCAAAAAATCAGATCTGACTATTACAGAGACACTGTCATTTGAATCTGGAACAAGTTCTTATTTATTTGAAAAGACTTTTCCCTGAAAGTGAAATCACTGCAAACTATGTATGTCAGGCTTTACACAAATCTAAGTTGAAAGATGTTTTCTCTCTGTCTCTGATATGAAGGCAGACTTTGTCTTTGTGTGATGTTTCCTTTCTTGGTTATAAAAGATTATTTTTAAAGATATAACTACATTGACGTGTTACAAAACAGAGTACTTGTAGTGTTACTGCTTAAAAAACTAACGGACAAAAAAAAATCAGATTATGCCATATGACATTTTGCTCCTCTAGAGACCCTACTCCACAGAGAACTAGCAAGACAAAATTGTATCTCCAAACATACAGGAGTACTTCTGATCTTTGGCTCCATAGCTATAAAGCCACAAACTCCTGCAGGGAGTAGAAAACATATCAGTGTTGTAGAAGCAGACAGTGGCTGGAGACCTAGTGAGAGTCACACAAAAAAAAATATCAACTTGGTATACGTTTTGGGGGTAGGGAAGGAAGGACAGGAAAGGAGAACCCAAATCCTGGGTTACCAGCTGAGAGCAGACGTGACCTGACACATGTACTTTATTCAAACCTCTACAGGAAGCAGGAGGGAGGGAAGGACACTTTCAGTGAGGAAACTTGAGACTGCAAACAATTAATAATTTAATATCCCGACTTTCACCTCCAGAACACCAATTCAAATCTGATCCACGTCAGCGGTGACCCAAACTTATTAACTGCCCTGCATATTGAAAAGATCTGATAGACTTAATTGGTTTCTAGCGTATGTGAAATAAAGCTGACCACTACCTTTGACATTCACAGCAAACTTTACAATGGCTGAAGGCAACAGATGAGAAACACTCCCCCAGAACTGTCTCCCCTCTCCAGCACATGCTGAACAGCTCCCAGGAGAGAGACTCCCTCGCACCATAAACAAAAGGAACCTACCTGACGTTAAAGCAATGTAAAAAATGCAGCAATGAGAATTTGTTAGGTGTGTGGTATTTTTCCAAAGAGTAATTACTGTATAACATGGATATTTATTTAATTTTGTTTTGTTTTGGGTGGCTTTGCCACTGAAAGAAAGGTTTGGCCACTACAACCATGTACTGAGTGAGACCACACAGTTGGCTGACATGGACATGAGCAATCATTTGACATCGTGTATTCCTCTAGATCATAACCTGGATCCTACAGCTCAGCTTAGTGGACCCAAAGATAAAAAGGGGCAGAATGGAAAAGAACTGCAGATGCCATTATCAAGGTCCTGGTCACAGGCAGAAAAAACCTTCTCTGTTTTCCTTGACATAATTTAAAATGACTTGTACTTGAGAAAATACATAACTTTATACCATCTTAGATGGCTTCTGGACCTTAAACACAGACTTTGAAGCCTTGTGGAAAAAACATATATATACATTTCACTGAAATGAAAAAATATCATAGCACCTGTTCTGAGTTTTAATGAAATAAAATCAACCAGGATTGATCACAAATTATTTAAATCCACATCAAGATTTCACTTCAAGACAAGACATATCTAAGTAGGTATTTCCAGTTTTAATGACATCTCCAGATCAAAGCCCCTTCCATAGCCCCTTCCTGCATAAAATGAGTAGTACTGCTACAGAAATTATTTTTTCAATTTTTCAGCAATCGAGTGTTTTGCTTACACTGCAGTTTAATTTGTAAAAGAATTTATGATGAGTCTGCTCAGAATATTAAATGCAGCATGCTAGCACTTTGATGACCTTTCCCATGGAAAAATGTCCCCAACCAATCCACGAAACAAAAACCCCTAAAAATTCTGTGATCTCTCTCAAGGACAGATTAATATAGGCAGTAAAATTTTACATATTAGAGAAAACATTTTAGTTAGTCAATCAAAATTTTAAAAGGCCTGAGGTCAGTAGGAATACTTCACTTAGATTAACGTACAATATTAAACATACTATTGTACACAATGTATGAAGCTTAGAAAAGTACTTAGATCACTCATACTTCTGAATTCTTCACTAAACCACTCTTTTCACTCAAAAAGAGTAAAATTTATATTGGATAGTTCAAGGACTGACAAGTCCTGCTTTATGTAGAAGTTCAGCTAAGATGATGGAATGAATTTGAAAATTAATTAAAAGAATAAATCTTTATTTTATGTTGTAGATTGCAAACATACAAATGTTCAGTTCCAGTAAAGTACAGTCTTTGAAAAAGAATATACAAGTGTCAGAGGGATCAAAAATATAGCAATAATGGTAAAAGACATGAGAATATTATTTAAGCAGATAAATTACTAAAACCATAAATTATGTTGTATTTTTATGGTTTTCCTATAAGACAAGATCAAATTCAAAGATAATACATTTAAGTCGAATTAAAGGAACTTTTAAAAATATTAAATACAATACATTCCCACAAGATAAGGAGCAAGATAGGCTGCCATAACTACAAAAATACAATCTAAAAATGCTATGGATTATGACCCCACCTTGAAATTACCCAAATATCTTTTTGTTATTTTCTATTAAATGAAATGCATAGCTCCTTAGATGTGCATAAAGTGACAAATGTAATGCTGATGCAGCTGTAATGCTTCACATTGACACATTGCTTTTCTCTGGATACCTGAATAGGAAATTAATAGCATAACAGACACCAAAGTAAACATCTCACGAAATCTAGATCTACCTGGTTAACCAAAGAAAAGCAACAAAGAATCACAGAATGGAGTCAGCTGCAGCAGAAATTCAAACTTCACTCTCCTGACTATGGGGTAGACTGATGGGTGGACAACAGGACACACACTAAAACTCTTCAGCAAATCCTTCATCTCCAAAATAAGGGCAATTAGAAACCACAAGTGTTTTCCCTGTTTAGGCATTGTGTTCACTGTTTCCTTGCTTCAGAACACTTACTTAAAAAAGAGAAAAAAGCAGAAATGGAAACACGATGTCTGGATAGGACCTCTTGAGGTCTCAAATTCAGTTTCCTTGAATAACAGCTACCTCTCCCACGCCCCCTCTCATGAATGGATCAAGCTCTGTTTCAAAAACAGGCTGTAAAGCCCAGGATAGATGTTACAGATATTCTATATGTGAAGCCAGTATCTCTCACAAGAGAAGTTCAAAGATGAAGGAAAGAGGCACATTGTACCTTTTACACTGAAGGATGGCACATAAATCTCAGAGTACATTACCTAGAATCCCACCTAACCTCATAGATGTTGGAAGTCTTGTCTACACTGCAAAAGGAGGGCCAGCATCTGATTCTCTGCCCCACCAGTAGTTCCATTTTCTTTTGCATTCATCCCATCCAGCCCAGACTGGGCGATGCAATATAATTTTTGGGGTGATTTCTAAGCACTTGAAATGGGTCTCCTGCAATAAACAAGAACAGGGCTTTATAGCAAGAAACTGAGTAGGTGAACGAATGCCGTGGCAGGCTATGAGCAGCCATGTGGCCGTACTGGAGAGGGCCAAGTCTGCTCAGACAATGCCAGAGAACTGCACGGAAGAGGAAGATGAACCATGCGCCTTTTTGTCCACAGCACTGTGTGACAGCAGTCCCTACAGTAAACTATCCTCAAGCAAGGTGAACCCATGCCTGGTAAAACCATCTGCCTTTAGGAACATGATGCATACCCCAGCAATGCCTCCCTCCTGAAAAGACAACGGGTGACTGCTAAAATGACTTTATCATCAAAACCAGATGCCTTAGAAATGGGACAAAAGGTGGAGAGATGGTCCAGGGCTCACATGAGAAGGGCATCAAAACCATTGGGAGGAAGGTTTTTATATCTCATATGTCAGCCTGGAGCTGCACAGTCTCAAAATCCTCTGAGGCCACAAGGAGGAAAGGGGCATGGACTCCGAAATGGCCCCACAGTGCCCTCCTGCTCTGTCGTCTGAAACAGCTGGAGTCTGACAAGCCATAGGCTGCCAAAAACCCAGCCCAAACCTTTACCTTGTTATTTGGTTCCAACTTTCAGGGAAATCTAAAACGTTTATTTTCCCCAAGTTCTAAAAGACAACTAAAAGACCTTTGACAATGTTTTTCCACTGATATGTGGAGGAAAGTCTGAAAATCACCGTACTAAAAGTATACAGCACTCATGATCTGAATTGACAGTACTTCTACCTACCATAAAAAGATCCTTCTTGCATTAAAGTAAACGTATGAGGAAAGAAGAGGCAATGCACCCAAAAGAAAATTTAAAATAGTACCCTAAATGCTCCAGAGCAAACTTTTTTTTGATGCATATTATGCATTTTCCTAATTTTTCCTTTTCATTAAAATCTCAGTTCAATGCTGTGCAATCTACTATAATTCAGGCACTGAAAAAATGTCAGTCTCAGCAAATCAGCGTTAAGATTTAATGGGATAGCATTGAAGCACAGAATAAACAATTATAATTATTAAAGCAAACTAGACTTGGTGTTTCATTTTCATTTATTTCACATCTAAAGACTTTATTATGTTTTATTTACTAATTCATAAGATTTAAAAATTTGTAAGGCACTTTCAATTATTGATGTGACTTCAGTTTTCCAGCGCACTCAACATATTTCTGGCCTCATAATCTAAAGCCCAGAGGCTCTGAATCTGTTCCCGTAACTCCTATCCAGCTGTGCACATACAGAGAAAAGAAGGGAGACTCCCCAGATCAGCTGCCACCATGCAACAGAGAATCATCATAGAATCAGAGAATGGTTTGGGTTAGAAGGGACTTCAAATATCACCAGGTTCCAACCCCCCTGACATGGTCAGGGACACCTTCCACTACAGCAGGTTGCTCATAGCCCTATCCTGCCTGGCCTTGAACATTTTCAGGGATGAGGCATCCACCTATATGAGACATGCAGAAGTTCAACCTTGATTTTACCGTCTAACATCACAAATCTCAATAGTGACTGCTAAGGGGAGCCATTCCCTACACAGAGAGGATGGGATACAGCATATTTGCTTTTGTTTCTGGAGTACAGGTAACCACAGAGGACCACATGCCATCATCAGAAATCTTGCATATTTGTAGGGCTTCACCACTTCTGCAAAATGTTATCAACTTTTAATGAGAGAATCTCTACAGAAGAGTGATTTTTTTCTTATTAACCATGACAATTAAACAAAAGATACTTGCTTGTTAACTCTAAATCTTTCAGGGAACATGTGTCATACCGTGAAAATTATAAATTCTCACTTTTAACTGACTTTTGCCTAATTAATAACCAAAGTGCTTCTTATGTTTTTATGACCACGTTTAATGAAGTCCATGAACTCACTGCAATTGGGAAAGTTACTGCATGCTAAAAATGCTTCATAATTATTCTAAGTTGATGAACAATTTTTATAGCCAGGTAGATCAAAGCCAATTCACTTAACTTTCAGTTAGAAGTATTTTTAAATGTTATTGTCTGCAGCAGTTGTACCAGATGGCAACCAAGATGCCCTGCTCTTTTTTGAAAGTTCATAATATCTCTTTCACCAGTCATCTTCTCTACTGTAATCCAGTATTAAATATTTCTGAGAGCTTCTTTGACTGACAAAACAAATCATAGCTACATAGAGGAAACACCACCTAATATGAACGGGCTTGCAAATATCTTTAAACTGCATCAACATTTTTTCATATTTTTAAGTCAATTTTTAATGTTTATGTAGTCATTAAGCTCATGGGGGCTTGAAAGGATTAAAAAAATAAAAATAAGTATCTGACTTCAAGTAATGACCTACAGAACTAGCACAGAGGTATGTAATCCTTGCAAGAGAAGCCAGTACCTGAGAAACAAATCTTAGTAATCTGTCAAAGCCTTCTGCTGAACAATGAAGCTCTGTGGAGCTGTCTTGCAGTTAGGGAAGTGAGATCACATTCCCGTCGTGAACTCCACACTACTCACTATGATTTATTTGAGTTATGCTGCTTGACCTCTGACTGTAGGAGCAGCAGTGTACAACTGGCCAGGTACAAGCTCACTTTGTGTCTTTCTGATCTGATGGGGTGGGTGTACAGCAACCTCTGGAATTTTCAAAGATGTTTGCATTGAAAAATCTCATTCCATGTACAAACCCTTCGGATACTGATGATATATTGCCAAGAAGCTTCACAGGTTTCCAGTCTATGCTCTGCAGTTTCTTGACTGCAGAACTGAAGATGCAGGCACAAGACTGACCTTCTCTGACAATTTCCCCACAGCCACAGGCTATAAAATGTTCCTACTGAAGTTCTCAGAGTCCAAAAAGGACTCACACTTAACTTTTTATTCTTCCTAACAGAGACCCAGCAGAATAACCTGGACAGAGATGACAAAAGGCTGACAAAGTGAACAGCAAGGCATGAGAGTGCCAATTTTTTTAAATTGGACAAAATACATTTTCTGGCAAGTCATTTTCCTAAACAAAACAAATGCTGAAACTGCCCATTATGAAAGGGAAATGCTCTCACACAGCATTTGGGAAATTTGGGAAGAAGCATTTCAGCCCATGAATTTTTAAATATTCTTTTCTCCAAAACAAGGAGAGGGAAAGAAGAAGAGCTTGAGTTCCTGCAAAACTAAACTCAGAAGGAGGAATCAAAGGATAAGGTCCTATTTCAGAAATAGGTGCTAAAGTAGGAGGATAAGATAGTTCAAACTGAATTGCACGATAGCAAACAGTCTGCCTCTAGGCAGAAGCAATGTGGAGCCTGCAATTTATGCTCCGAGGGATGAGAACTGCAGAAAAACCTCATGAAATTGAGTGATTAGTCAATAAAATGGCAAGTGAAATTCAGTGTAAACAAATGTAGTGCACATGGGGAAAACAGTAATCTGAACCATGCATTCAGCCTAGCAATGAGATCTTAACGGGCTGTTTCCACTCAGAAATGAGACTCTCAGATAACAGGAATTTTTATGAAAACATAAGCTCTGGACCGATCATCTGCATTTACTCCAGGGTTGGTGGGTCACTCAAATCAGATGCCTTTCTCTTCTAACAATGCATTCAAATGTTTTTCTGCAACATATTTCTGTTGCAAACATCAGATTCTAAGACTTGGTCTGTAATTTGCTTTGTGCTTCTGCAATATAACCATAATCACCTGGAAAGATTAAAATGCTTTATTAGGCCTATTTAGGTAAATCCTACCATGCAGTTTATTATCATCAAATAATATTATGGTAAATTATTCTACAGCCATTCTCACATCTCAGAAATAACACCAGAACACTCAACACCACTTCCCCTTTTTTTAAAAAAAAATGCAAACATACCCAGAACTTATCCTTCACTGGAAGGGCTTTCCCTACCACCTCAAAATGCTTATTCCTTAAAAAAACACTCCCTGGAAACCCTTCACGAAACAAAGGAACACTGCTTATTTGGATAGGCAGAGCAGTAATGCGTATTTACAGAACTGTGAGACTCAAACAGCGTCTGCTGTTGCAGCAAAGCACAAAACTGAGGCCCAGTCTCAGAGCGCACTGGCAGCCACACGCCAACTCCTTCTCCATTGCCCCTGTTTGGTACAAAAGAGGAGAAACAGAAAGAAATGAAAAGATGTTTTGCACAAGCTTCATGCTACTGAGCCTGTCAACTCTGTTAATCTCAGGAAAGAGAAGGGTCAGAGCAGCCTAGGAGCTATTCAAAGTGTTCAAAATCAGGTTGGACAGGGCCTTGAGCAACCTGATCTACTGGAAGATGTCCCTGAACTTGGTGAGGGGGTTGAACTAGATGAACTTTGAAGGTCTGACCCAAATGATTCCACAATTCCATGTTTCTGTTCAAGTGAAGACTTTGGGAGAAACGACCCAGGAGGTCCATGTCAGCAGCCAGAGTAAGCAGATCACAGCACACCTTCCCCACTCCCTCTCCCACTCTCAGCACAGGGGATTGCCCAAAGGAATGGGAGGGAGGACAGTGATAGGACCCCACTTTCCACTCCTCCTTTGTAACTCCATAGCAACATTAGGAACACTGTTAAAGACAAGAGCAAGTACAGGAAAAACTGGAATTACAGCAAAGGTTAACAGGAAAGATGTAGTTTATGCCATTTGTCATACTATGTTTTGTGTTTTCCCAAACAACTGTCCTCTCCCTGCACAGAAAGGAAACGTTCTTCATGATAAGGTAGGTTCATGCTATGAAAAATCTAACGTGTAGATGAAACAGCAATTCATTATCTATTTAAATATTGCAGTGGGTTAATCCAGCAAATAAAAACGGAGCATGAAGCAGATGGCCCTTTATAGTTCTCATGATTTCCTAAATATTCCCTCCCAGTGCAGAGTCATTCTTGTATTTAACATGAAATGTACAGCTTTCACCATGTGCACATTATGCAACCATTCATACAACCTCATAAACGTTACATCTTATGGAGCAATTATTTTTTATGGCTTTTTTTAAAGGAAAAGCTGTATCATGTCATGGCAAAGTATTCTCAGATGTCTTGAAATAATTTGAGGTAGCTGCCAATAGCAAAGGATAAATCCACTAAATGCAAATATTTGCTCAACCTACTTTTTGGATGTATATTAATTTTCTGAGTTCAAGAAATAACATAGGAAAAGCATTTTGACATTGGATTTGGGTGCAATATTTCAAGTGTTTAGTATCTTGCAGAACATGTGCCAGGAAAATAGGTATCTCAGCTCCTCTCTGCTTCATTAAAGCAATTACTGTTCATACTGAAATAGCAACTGAGTATAGGCAAGTGTTGCTTTGGATTTCATAAAAACATATTCTCTGTTACTGAAAAACGAAAATGTAGAAATCAGTGATTGTCTCTTATTTGTCTGCAGATGAGACAATCAAGTCCAAAGCTGTCCATATTCCTTGCAAAAACTTGACTATGCAAATACCTTAAAAAATACACTTCCTCTGTTCTGAGACCCACATGAAGTGAAAAATTTCAGAAAATAATTTCTGTTATTAAAATGCACTAAGATGCTAACACACCAAGTGCAATTAATATACTACAAATTAAATCTGTTGTGTGCAAAAAGCCAACATGAGTCTCATACACCAACTAATCTCACTTACAAGTAAAGCAGCACTTATATACATACTTTGCAATGGAGCATTGGCCTCCAAATAAAAAACAGAATGTAACTGTTATCAAGTTTTATATTTTTGTTCATTTTTTAAACTACTATTTTGGTACTAAATACCACAGTGTAATCCACTGTGCAAACACCAGCACTCAGAAACAGACAGGAATGCCTAAACAGAGCCTGAAGAACCTCCATGGAGAAGAAGCTGGGAGAAGCAAGGAGAAAGTCTGAAAAACGAACTGGGCAAAAAGAAAAGACAAAGCAGGACAGGTCAGAAGTGCTTGGTAAAAGGCAGCAGGGACGTGGGTGCCCAGAAGCACACTTTGTTCCAGAGCTGGAATTAACCCTCAGGATTTCCAGCATGGTAAGCCAGTTTGTATGAAGCTATTGGAAAAGTCATTCAGAGAAAGCAGATGCTGACTGCTAAATTAGGTTTAGCAGCAAAGCTCTGAACTGCGCATCTCTAATTTTTTAATCCTTATGATGATCTATTTCTGTACTGAATTATTTGCTGCTTTCTTCCTAATGGATCTTCAAAAACTACTGGAAAGTGCAGGCACAAAATTGTGTTGAAACAACCTTGTGATGACTTTAAGTCAAGCACTCCAGAGATAGGACAGCAGGAATCCGGTTTCATCTGCCAATTTAACTTACTCCCCTCCATGCACACACACTATAATTTGGTCTTTAATTGTCCCATCACAGTAGTTCATGGAGGTTGGATTCAAATGGTGGGATCTGTTTGCGGACTGATGCCCAACAAATTCCTGAAGCAGTGGTCTGGATGTAAGTGACAGTTTCTGACAGGCACAGGAGGAGGTATTTGGCCTTTTAGGCAGACATTATGCAGTGATTGAAAACCATAAAGGTCAACTGAAAACATTCTTAGGATAGGTAAAACCACTTGACAGGCACAGCAACTGGACCACGCTGATACCTGCCCAAATACATCTCTTTATTTTGCAAGAAAACCTGATGAGCCAGAAAGAAAGTTGTTGCAGAAGTTTTGTACCAAAGGCATATAATGACAGAAATAATAATAGCAAGGTGTAAAAAGGAACTACTGTGGGCTCTGGGGAGTACAAAGAGACGTTGCACTGATCCTTCTATCACAATTACATGTTTAAGTTCAGATGGAGTTCACATGAGGAAGCCCCCAGGCTAGGTCGATTTCTGAAGCACCTGAAGGTTTGAAATAAGTAAAAGATCTTAGAGTGCTCATAAGATTTCTTAGCATTACGTGGTGTTTTACAACGCAAGGAATTTAAGAACCTAGGTCCTATTTGCCTGAAAGTGATCAACTCAAACACAGTAATTTCCCCTGGACTTTCTCAGTGGCTCACTCCCTTAGCTCACACCAGGGAAAACACCGCTCTCTGAGGCACCGACAGAACTCACTCATTTGTGAGGCAAACAGATCTTACTGTCACCAGGAAAAGAAATTTATTCTCACACGGCCAAGATTATAAAAAATACTAAAGTAAGTTATGGAGAACAGGCTGAAGAAGACTATCATAGCAGGTTATTATATTTAAGGGAATGCCATGCTATCTAGTGAAAAAGCAAGGAAGAGATTCCGTATGAAAAAGTAATAAGGGATCATTTAATTGGAGGCTGTGTCACAGGCATAAAAATTAAGTTTGCATGTTGCTTTTGCAAGCTTATTATGGTCTTATTACAATTTCTGTATTTGCAGCAAATTTATATTAATATTTCATGCTATACTGAAGTAAGATAGATGCATTTAAACTGGAAATAATTGGTCTTCTGCTGTATTTATTTATATTCAGCAGTTTATATTTGTTTTACTATTTCATATATTTAATTTGCATTTATTTTGGCTAGCATAGAATATTTAAAATGGGTATTATGAAGTCAAAGATATTCTTACAGCATGAAAGAGATTTAGAGAGGAAAATTTTGTCAGTTTAAAATTGGAGCAAGCATAATTGAACAATGAGAAGAAATTTGAACCATCTAAAAGAATTATAATTAGAGCCCAAGTCAAAGATGACAAATTCCACCATTTAGAGCGATCATGATGAAAATGGTAAATATGAGTTGTCATGCTTTAATTAAAAAGGAGAGGAAACGGCATGAAAGCATTCATTGTTAAAATGTTCTTAGCACTGTAATTATTTTTATTGATTAAAGTAATTATTAATTCATGAACAGGCTCTAAAATGTTGATACTGTAATTCACAAAATGAAGAAAGGAATATGCCATCTCATTTATTCATGAAACTCTTGTATTTCCATAAATAGATTTTTATAAATGCATGATAGCTTTAAAAAAAAAAATAGCCCAACCTGAGACAAACTTCTGAACACATCCAAACTTACAGAGTGCAGAGAAATTTACCCTTTGCTGTTTGCTCAGCATTAAATTACACCATTGCTCAGCTACTCACTGCATCTGAAGGGCTTTTCAGCAGAACTGCCTTCAACGTATTAGCCTGGTGACAGGAATAATACTGATACATAACAAAAAAGGGCTCTCTTCCCTCAGATCTGTCCTGTTCTTCCTCTTGGAGATTTTTTGTGCCTCGGTGGTAGAAAAAAATTGTGTCCAGATTTCTAAAATGTGTGGGACATTTCAGAACTGCATGCACAAGGTGGTGCAGATGACAGGGACCCCCTGAAAAAACACTGCCTTCACACACACCAACACGGCAGTTCCCACCTGCGTCAGCCTTGCTGTGCATATCATGTTACTGAACAGCAAACGGCAGCTTCCCTGGAAGCACCAGCCTGCCAGAGTTCAAGAAGCATTTGGACAATGTTCTCAGGCACATGGTGTGATTCTTGGGGTGTCCTCTGCAGGGTCAGGAGTTGGACTTGATGATCCTTGTGGGTCTCTTCCAACACAAGAGATTCTATAATTCTGATTTTATGACTCTGTTTTTTGTATGCAGGGTCAAGAGCCGCAGTTCCCATCCCCTGCTGAGAATGGTTCAAAAGGCCTCATTCTCAAAAGGGCAAAGTTCTGGAATTCCTGGGAAATGAGTGCAGCGGGAGATGAGAACTCTATGAGCATCTCTCTGTTATGCTGCTGGCAATAACCTACACACACCAGAGACAACAGCCGTCCTCAGAGAACTGTTCTGGCATCTTCTAGAACACTTTCCATGTGCTGAGAATTTCAGTCTTGGCTGCTGACACCTGGGTGGGCAAAAACAGGCAGTGGGGGAAGTTCCTGCAGGTGCACAGAATGGGAATGCACAGACAGTCAGGGCAGCAGCTGGGCTGACTGGGTGACATGGGGGGCTCTGCACGGGGGGAGGGGTGCTGGGAAGAGGTGTTTAAAATGTCCTGCAAGGCAGCTAAGACAATGTCTAAAGTCTTTTCTGCCTGGCTGCTGTACCCTTCAGACACAGCTGCAGGGCAGAGGTGTCATAAGACTGGCTTTGGGGTCTGTCCTTTGTGTCATCTGACACGCTCTGAAAAGACGCTTGCAAGTCAGACTCCACATCAGCCTGAACAGGTTCTGTAGTGTACTCAGCCAGTGTGACCTTAGACGTATTCCAAAGGTGTTCCTCCCCTTTGCTGACAGTGCAATGCTTAAACTCTTTCTTTTTACATCTATTATTACTATTATTATTATTATTATTATATTTATTGTTATTTCTTTTAACCCTGTTTCATTTCTAATGCCACCCTTGTGATTAATAGCATATTGCTTTCACTCTCCTCTCTCACCCAGCTCTCCTCCAACTTTCCGCTCTTTTATCATCTCTGAGCTCTGAGGTTGGGGACACTGCTGCACCTGCAGCCTCTGTCATCCCATCAGCCCTCCTTGATGTGCTCACCACTGGATGCCCATCCTTCCCAGCACCTCCTTCCCTCTCTACCCAGACAATCCTGATTCAGGGCAACATCTCATGTAAGCTCATGGACACTTCATGTCTCACCAGCATGTCCCCATTCTGGTGGAGGAAAGCCTTGATGACAGCCCCAGTGAGGAAAACAGGCTGATGCTGGTACAAAGGGTTTCCCACACTGCAGCGCAGGTATCTGACAGCCTCTCTCACAGATACAGCCCTAGGGCCAGCTCTGTGCATTTTACCCCAACAAAAACAGCTAAAACAGGCAAGAACTCAGTGCTTTTGGCAAAAAAAAAATATATTATTCATTGAAAAAATCACAGTCTTCTGAGGCACAATCTCCCTGTTGATACCGGTTACAGGGACACTGGGATGATGTGGGGTGAGGTGAATCCACAGATACTCAGTTGTCCTGCCAAGAGGCACCATCAGCCAGAGAGCATTTGAAACAAGTGGGCAGAGTTGGGAGATCTGCATCCTGGTCCTTCTCCTGACTCTGCTTCACCTTTACCTCTATTTTGATCTTTGTTTTTTCAGACAGTCAGTATCAGCTTGTCCCAGAGCTGCTTCATATCTCTGGGGCCTCCTGTGCAAATGCATTTCAGAAACGACTACTCATTGATACTAATTAAGAGGACAGTTAAAGGACTGCACTAGGGAAATCTCAGCAGAGTACTGCCAGCAGTTGCCTTGCCAAGCCAGCAATAAATAACTCCTGTGAAAAGCCAACTCACATGTCTTTCTCCCTCAGCCATGACACGCATATGCAACATACAGTTATCCAAAGCAGGAGCACACACAAGGCTACTGTAATCCCTAGAACAGAGTATATGTTCAGCAACTGAGGATCACGAGTCTTGGTCTCTTCCCCAGCCTCTTGCCCTGCAGGAGAAGAGAAAACAGCACACATTACTGTGCTCTGTGCTACAAACAATCTCACAAGTGGCCTCATTCCCAAAAGAGCAAAGTTCTGAAATTCCTGGGAACTGGGTGTGGTGGGAGGTGAGCAATCTCTTACCCCATCCAGACACGACTACAAGCATCTCTGTGGCACACTGCTGGCAGTAACCTCCACACACTAGAGACAACAGTTATCCTCAGAGATTTCCCCCTGTTTCTTTCACAACACTGCCTGGAACCCAGGCAAAGCCTGCTGGTCCCTGCAAATCCAAACTGCCTGCACGTCCTTTCCAGCAGCCAAAGACCCTCTCTCCTCCAGTGACTGGGTGCTCTCCCTCTCCTGGCTCAAGAGCAGTTAGCTCCTCTGCACATCCCTCACACACTCCAGAAGCACCACCAACAGCCACACTCATCCCACCACAGCTATCAGTCTGCTGGCTGAAAATCCATCAAAAGCAGAAGAGCCTGCAGAATCTCTCATGGGTTGTCATTCCTGCCTTGAAGCTGGACTGTGCATGAGATGAACACAATTCCAACATGCACCTGTTCCTGACATCTGGACGTTCACATCTGCACAAAGCAACTCTGACCAGTAATTGCACAGCTGCAGCAGCAGCTGCCCCTGGGACTCATCTGGAAGCTCAGCTGGTAGCAGACACTTTGCTGGACCCTCTCTGTGGCTCAGCAGCCCATGCAAGGTATGAAATCAAGTGTCCCTGCAGCGAGGCTCTCACTGATCCCTTCCTGCTGTGCAGGCTACAGGAAGCTAAAAGCTCAGCTTCCCAGATCCTACAGTTAACAGAGTGAGTTATACTAACCGTTTTCAGTGTTCTCCAAGTCTTTCAGGACCTTCTTTGGAACTTCAAGTGTCTTCTGGAAATCATTCCCTGTTTTAACTTTATATGAGGCCATTAACGGAAATTATGAAGTTACATTTCACATGAATAACATGGAAAATGAAAGCTTGTTCTGTGAAGTCAGTACAGACTCACAGATACTCACCCATGGGATACAAGCTGGGAACCAGCATAGAATCCATCTGAGGAACTGAAAAAGTCCTCTCTCTGGCCACATCTACAACCAAATACCCATGAGAAGTACCCATTACATGTTCTGCTCTCCACTGTCATACCTGAATACAGAATGTGTAAGGAGGTCATGTAGTGACAGGGCACACACCAGCGGGTCTAGCTTCTCACACCTGCAGGTTTGCATGGCTGACCTTGGGACTGTGACCTGGCAGCTCTCAAAGGAAGCAAAAAGCCATGCTGTACCCACACAACCTGCAGATCAGGCATGAGCCCAGCCAGGAGGCTGGCTAACCATCGCCGAGTGGAGGAGAACCCAGTGCCGAGTTCCTGGCCCCACACTGTCGCTCCACACCTCTCTGCTTGTTGGGAACCCCTCATCCCCCCAAAGTCGCTGCGTCCCCCCCACGCCTCCTCGTGTTTGCCCCATGCCCACGCTGTGGAGCCTTTCTGGCTCACCCAGCCTTAGCTCCAGCCCGGCTGCTGCCAGCATGGGGCTGGGTGCAGGTGCCTACCTGCCTACCTGCTTCCTGCCCTCGTGTTGGGGCAGAATAAGTGTCCTGCGCTTGCAGGACCACCAGAAAGAGGAGGAGGCACTTGGTGAGGACCGTGACCCGCCATGCTCGCAACATGCTGCTGTTACTGCCACTGCTGCAGCATTGCCCACAGCTGGCACAGAACGAGTCAGAGGGGCTCTGTGACCTCACGGCCCCGCCGGGCCATGCCCTCCACCACGGCTCCCCAAGCTACTCCCATTGTCCATGAATTTCTGAAACTGCTCACTGCTGAATTTCCTGTTTCTGCATGAGCGTGGAAGGAGCAGAAGTGGAGAAGGGTGGACCTATTTTGGGAGGCAGCACTGTGCCTGGGAGTGCAGAGCCACTCAGGTCTTTCTTCTCAGAAATCTGTATCAAAAGCTCTGTATAAAGACTGCATAAAAGAGTCAACTGCAAGAGCCTTGCAACTATTTCTGGCAGGCAGCATTCTATCAGGAAACTGGCTTTTCCCCTCTCCCCCTCTCCTTTTGCTACAATTTCATTACCTTTAAAGACACCATTTTTTACCTGTGCTACTGTTCTTCTAAAATCAGTGAGCCACCTCTAGGCTTATGCCTAGTGAGCCTAATTTATCCCTTTCCCCCTTCAGCTCTAGTTTACTGCTTTATCAGAAGGCCATGTTAACTCCTGAGCAGAGATCCTTTTCCCCTTTGAGACAGTGTACCCCACTGCAGCCACCAGGCCTGCTGACGTGTGAACTGACCTGTGAACAAAACCCTCAATTTTGGGGGTTATCAAACGGCTGGTAACACCACGCTTGGAGTCAGGTATTTACCTGCATGATTTTCCTGTTAAACACTTTGAACAATAGCAAGTGGCAGATTCTGCACTTGTAACAGGAAAACCTTGGATGTACATACAGACTGAGGAGTGAGAGGCTGCAGAGTGGAAAGAGACTGCTCTGCTCTGTGCTGCTGCGGCCTCACCCTCAAGTCTATATGCAGTTTAGGGCACCACAACAGAAGATATAAAGCTATTAGAAAGCATCCAAAGGAGGACTACGAAGATGGGGAAGGGTCTAAAGGACAGGGAGACACCATATGATGTGGCTGAAGTGATCTACCTTATTCAGGCTGGAGAAGAGCAGTCTGAGGGAAGACCTCACAGTGGTCTGCAGCTCCGTCATGGGGGGGAGTTGAGGAGCTGGCGCTGATCTCTTCTCTCATGTGACCAATGACAGGACCCGAGGGAATGGCATGAAGCTGTGTCAGGAGAGGTTTAGGTTGGATATTAGGAAAAGTCTGTTCACCCAGAGTGTGGTTGGGCACTGGAACAGGCTCCCCAGGGAAGTTGTCATGACACTAAGCCTGACAGTTCAAGAAGTGTTTGGACAGTGCCCTCAGGCACATTGTGTGATTCTTAGGACTGGATTATTCTTGTGGGTCACTTCCAAGTCAGGAGATTCTATGATTACTCTTGGTAGGGGGTTAAAAAATATAGCTGTGGTGATATTTAAGGTCATGGATTCTCAAGTGGTGTCTGATGTGAGGAGAGTGGGTTTGTATAAAGATCCATCGGCTGTGAGCCAGATGGATGCCAATCCTGCACCAGGATATGACTGTAAGCAGGATGTCAAAGTGATTTTAATTATGCAAGAACTTAAATTCAAGTAAGAAGAAAAAAAAGAGGGGAGAGAAGCTCATTTTGGAGATGTCAAGAGTACTTTGTGTGACAGATTGCTACGTTCTTTTGTTTAGGAGGCTAGGCAAGGGTCATAAGCGAGAAATAGAGGGAGCACAGCAGCTACTCATTTGTTTTTAATACTCACAATTTTTCTTGTAGATTAGCTTTTCATCATGCCGGAGTCCTCGAGGAAAGAGCTAGAGGGGTGTTGGGTATGGCTCACCATGCTCACTCACATCACTTGTGATTATCTAACTGCTTCCATAACACAAGCACCCCAAACACAAACTGGAAAAAGAGAGTAAAAGCTTGGTGATTTTTGAGTTTGCCACTGTATTTTAAGAATTGTTCTGCCAATGCACTTCTCTGACACAAGACTATAACTACAAGCCATAAAACACTATGAATGGACAAGAAATACAAGCACCGTTCCCTGTTCACGGACACACAATAACTTTGCAGACTGGCACTTTGGGGCACTGGAAACAGAAATGGAAAATACCCCACTAAATGCTAAATAGAATGCACGATCACTTAAGGAAGATATCCTTACTGTGCATATTCTGGACACACTTAGGTACTGTACCTACATCTCTGAGCTTTAGCATGCAGTGAGTCAGCCACATACCACATACTGTCAGGGTCCACTCTACACAACACACTACCCAGCCTGCAACTACTAATATTGGTAAAATAAGGAGTTCAAAGAGTGCAAAAAGGAGTGAACTACAAGAAACAGATGGTCTCCAATAGAACATTTTTGCAAAGACAACACTTGAACTAACACAAAGAGTACTGTCAGAGATTGCCAAGAAGCCACCTGATGCCCAGTGTGATGCTATCACGCAAACAAATGGAAGACACAGTAATCCCAACACCCAACCTTTGTCATTTCCTGAGGCTAACAATCTTATACACACAACTTCGACTTTCTCTGTAAGGTTTGCCTTGAAAAAGACACATAGAACATGTATAGGTCCTATGATCTTCAAGTTCCAGCAACACTATGGGAATAATCTCTGTCATGTCAAATAGACACTTAGGAAATCCTGCAGAGCCCTGTTTCACTGAGGACCATTAATATAAATGAGTAAAATGCTGCCTAGCAAGCTCTCTGGAATCCTGGATGCTTTGAATCAGCATCCTCCAGAAGAATGGACACCAGAGAGACTTCTAAAGCTACAACTGCCAGTCCTGGGGAAGAAATTCCACACTGAAAGTTGCTTCATGACAAACAGGACAAATCAAATCATTTCCAAAAGCTTCTTTAGCCGTCCTACGTTTCTGTAGACATGATGATGAAGAATAGAGACAGGCATCTCTTCCCATATGTTTTTACAGGAAATTATGACACAGCCTTAGTAAACAGATATGATTAATCATTTACGGAAACATTCTCATTTCTGACAGTACAGAAAAAGAAAAAGGCATTAGTGAAGTTAAGATTCTCTCATCTTTTCCACACCGTGAAAAACCCTACCATAACCAAGACTCACAGAGAAGCCTGTTCCTCCTGCAAAGGAAGATGGAAAATTGGTTCTGCTAGAACTGAAGAAAGTAAGAAAAGTAAGAACTGAAGAAAGTAAGAAACTGGGCTACAACCAGTTTTCAGAGGCACTACTGGGAGGGAGAAGACCAGCACACCTGCATTACTGGGAGGGAGAAGTCTAAACAGACAGAGGAGAGAATGGCCAGAAGAACTTCATACCACATGTGGCTCTGGCTGTCAGATGAGAAAATCTCACCCTTTACTGCCTGATCTGTATTGCTGGTATCTACAGTCACTTTGCTTTGCACTGGAATTTTTTAGCACCATTTTTAACTGCTGGTACTATAATACCTGTAGCCATATTTATTTCTTCTGAACAAAATTCTCTCTGGGTAACTCACTCAAAGAGATGCAAACTTTAAGGAAAGTAAAAGAAATCTTAAGATGAAATGCTTGTGTACCATTCATTTCTCTAAAAGTGTTGGCAGCTATTTGAGCTATTTGCATTCAGGATAAACATTCGATTGCCTACAGTTTTGCAAAAGAGAAGAAAAATATTAAGAAAGAATAGTTTTCTATTTTGAATTGAATTGCCCTATAAACAGAAAATACTATTATTTGTTCTCTATCCAACATGTCATTTTTGCAGACTTTTGTTTTAGTTGAAAATATAATCTCATGTGACATTTATACTACAGATTTTAAAGACAGGTACCTGTCAGGCTTTGAATCTCTTCAATGAGAACAGGAGGTAAATAAATTCAGAGTCTTTAAAACTGCATTTACTAACTTTTCATTGTCATACTGGAAAACATCAGTGAATAGAGCATTCCTCAAAGAAGCTGCTAGGTCCTTACATTTAAAACATCCCAAACCATTTCCTAAATCATACATTATAATGTGTATTGCTGGAGCTCAGTGATGTGCAGACTAAACAGAAATGGTTAATCATTTGTAGAAACATTCTCACTTCTGTCAGTGCAGGAAAAGAAAGGGCCATCAGCAAGGCTGGATTCTTCTCTTTTGAAAAACATCACTGGAAATGCATGTGATCCCATGAGCCTAAGCATACCCTGGATAAGATATACTTATCACTAGCATGTACTCAAGCAGCTTCATAGGCTGCCAGGAACACTCAAAAGCATCCTTCCATGGACTTGGTATGCTTAGGAAACAGCAGAACAGAGAAAGAGTGACCTCCTGTTTATCATGGTTAGGAGTAGTTTGGACACAGCAACCATGTACCAACAAAGCACTTCTTTAATTGTTATTTTGGCACCGCCTTGTAAATGGCGTTAAGCAAGGAGGATTTAATGAATGTGAGCATCCCACTGCTCTTCTTGAAGCTGTACCCAGCGCTACTCAAGCTATCACATGTAGGAGAGTTTACCCTTACATAGTCCTAACTCAGTGCACAATTAATTATATTTGAAAAGTGAAGGGCACTTACTTTGCAAACTTCAGATTTAGAAGTTTAATTAAGTATCTCAAGAAGGAGGTGCTACTAGGACTCCAAAGTCTTTGGAAGCTAAAAGCCTTAACTTCTGCATGAACCCTCTTATCAGATCAGAAATCAGACTCATAGTCTTTCAAGGACAGAAAGATGAAGCAAATTGAATGATCCCACAGAATTAAACATTGCTGTGAAAAGCTGTTGAAAATAAAGCAAGTAGATGCCGTAATCACAGACCTGCAAGCATGAGATAGCAGTGAGTTAGTCTTTGTATCTTACTTTTACAATACGTATAAACCCCAAACCATTTCCTTCTAAACTGCCAAAGAGATTCCCCTATTGATAGGGATGCTAAAAAAACACCTTCTACTACAACAGAAGCAAATTTTAAATACACCAAATTATAAACGCACCAGCATTTAATTTGGAATTGAAATATGATTAAGCTCCCTGATTTAAATTAAACAAGAAAAAAGAACTGCAGTCTTGCATGTCCGCACTGATAAAAACCAAGGAAACCTCAGAGCACCTTCTCACCACAACAATATTTCCCTCCTCATCTCCTCCCTTGTTTAATTATTGAAATCTTGAGGTACAAACTGTACAACAGACACAATGCAAAAAAAAACCTGCTCCGCCATATATTATCAGAACATGAAACCTCATCTCTTTCTAAAAGTATGAGCTGTTTTTTGCAGTTACTAATTATTAGGTAGGATAAGGAAGAATTCAGGAGAAAAGGACATAAGTCCAGAGCAGCTTAGCACTAAAACAGCAAATGGAAAAGTATCTCTCATTAATTCCTTCTCCCAGTTTTACCAGCAAAAAACCCCATACCAATTATTTTAAAGCATAGCAACTGTCAAGTTGTGCATCAATTCAAGTTCCATAGAATTTATATGCATCAAAAATAATCTGCAAACAGTGTGGCAAAATGTATGTTTACAAGTTTCAGCAGGCAATCACATGGCTGAAGGGAAATGCAAATGTAGTCCTGCTTAGAATCTACTGGTCTTTTGATGAGAAGAGAGGCCAGGATCAACCAAAAGAAGACATGGGAGAAAGTTTAAAAAACATTAAAAAAAAAACCAAAAAAAAACAACTCAGTGTCTTTCAAAAGTTTGGTATTGATTTATTTGATGGAAAACTCAAAAGTAGCAAGAACAACAGATACATTCTCATCTCCTTGCTTCCTGATAACAAGAGGGTTGATGTAGTCATATTTATGGACATAATGTTGAGTGCTTTTATGTGTCTTATTATACAGAGGAACATTCAGATTATTCATTTAAATGCATTTAAAATGCATATTTCCTTTTTATAGGATCCTTTTAGTAGCTTCAAAACTATAGCAGGAGAAAAACATATAGACTTACCATAATTTAGGGTTGTTTAGTAAACCACGCATCTGTTGTAAATCCTCTAGAGCTCAAACACAATCTCAATAAATAGTCCCTGAAAAGATTTAATTTATAGACCTCAAAGACCCTTGGTTATCAGAATCTTCACAGACTTACTGGCAAGCCTACTACATTGTATTTAAATAGCAGAGATGAAATAGCAGCGAAAAGGAAATAAACCACTGGCTGTTTTGTCCTAAATATTGTTGTTTTATACACAGTTTACAGTGAAATTTATTTGGAACAGAACTGCAGTTTTTGCACTACAATTTAAAAAGTCAAACAAAACAAGAGCAAGCCAAGAATAATCTCCAGCCTCATAGAGACCCAGTTAAATTTGCAACTAAACCCACAGTTGAAGCAGAAAGGACAAAGTTCAGGCTGTGTCCCTGCGAGCACATTTAAGTATGTGGCCAGAGCTGCTGTTCTACAGAACCCTTGCATCACTGGAGATAATCCTGCACATGCCTTTGATGACTTCTGCTTTCTCTACTTACCTGAGCAAATTCCAAACACGGCTGCAAATGGTAGGGGAGCCTTTGTGTGCTTGGTTTTTTGTTTCCAAAATAAGACCACAAGACATAAGGTGAAGTGCTTAGAGAAACAGATATTCTCATTGATTGAGGTGTAATTCACTGCACGTTCCCTGCTCAGCAGGAGCATTGCATTTTTCTCCTAGATAGTGTCTCTAACCACAAGGAAATGCTAGAGCAGCCAAGATCCTTTCACATGTCATCTCCACCAGTCAAAAATACTTTTCCTTCCTTTCTTGCTGCTACAAAATGGAGAGAAATTACATTTATCAAAACCCAAGTAGGGTACACATTAATAAGAAAAAACAAGCAAGTGGATTCTGGACCTTGAAACTTCTGAACTCCATCTGCACCCTCGTTCACTTTCCAGCATGCACCCCAAGTGGAAAATGAGTGCACTGGAAACATGTTCTTAAGGACTGCAATATATGGTTGTGAAAAAAGGAAGGAGCAGTAAAGTGAAGCAGAGAATTCTGTTTTTATATCTACAGCTTTTTAAGTTTTTCATCACTACACTTACTGTATGTTTGTTGGTAAGTTTTCTATGCAGTTCAAGCAGAAAAACTGAAAAACTGAGAAAAAGTAATCCCACTGTATTCAACAGTGTATCAGACAGTGGCAACACCCTCATGATAGATGCATTCCTGGTGAAAGAAAATGCTGTATTTCGTATTCATTTTTCTGCCTGAAGACTAACAAGTGAAACAAAACAGGGAAATACCCCTCCAGTTTGCTGTACCAGGAACATTTTGTTTAGAAGAATGGGCAAAAGTATTCCCATCAACTGGCTCATTCAGCAATGTATAATTTTGGAAAAGTGCTTAAAAATAAAATCAGTGTACAAACTCAAGAGAATAATTTTTGTTTTCATCCTATTTCAAATGCACATGTAACTTAATGAAAGGCCTGTGTTAAAAGCTGATCACATGATTTTGGAACCCTCCTGAGCTGTTTCTGAACCCCTTTTCTGCTCACTCTCTAAAAAGCCAAACATGACCAGATTGCTAGTCCCAGTAACTCACAAGCTTACAGTTAACAGGTAAGAATCTTCCCTTCTTTCCAGCTTTTAATCTGCCTCCTACAAAAATGACCATGATTTCTTAATATCTTAGGACAGAGAATCATATTTTCTACCTATAAAGGATATTTTTTGTAAGAAATTAAAGTCACAAACCAATGAAGAGTTCATGAAAATAAAAGAGCCCATGAAAATAAACAGAAAATATTTATTTTCGTATGACTGCAAAACATATTAGTGCTGTGGAAAAATTCCAAATTCATACTTGGGTAGGCAGTAGAGCTGGCAAAGTGAGTCCCAAATACACTAAACTTGAGAAATTGTAGGCTGATGAAGAAAAACATTGAGACAGAGGAATGCTGACTTAGCCTCACCTCTACCTTGCACTAGAGCCTTGACTGAAGTCAACGTGCTTTGCCCAGCAGAGAGCGAGACACAAAGCAAGGTTCATACATTTTAATTGGCACTGCCTTCCCTACACCAGGGTCTGACTTTTTTTTGAAAATAATTATGATTGTCTTTTATCAAGACATACCTAGTGGAGATTGAAGTCACTTACATGATTTCTTGAGCAAGTGTAGTGAATAAAGTAAATAAAATCCTACAGTGAAATTCCACCTTTATTGAACCTGTTATTCTCAAGATTGCAGAGGTTATGAAAACACGCTCTGTATCCCCACAGTAACTTGAAAAAAGCAATTTAATTACTTCCATCCTACATAATGAAGTTTTATCTTTACCTTTGCATCAAATCCAGATGTATCCTTAATTTTCATTTGCTATTTAAATGGACTTGCTTCATCTGCAAGTCTCTTTTGTCTTCTTAAGAAGTATCAACCAAGAGCTCTTCCCATAAAAAGTTTTTTGATTGATGAGCAGATGCTTAGTTCCTAATGATATTTCCGAGGTTAGTCTACTCTAAATGAAACAGATTAGCTAATTTTTAGCCACTGAAGAATCATCTTAAATAAAGGTCACAGAACATCTCACTAAGCAATTAATGGAGATTCAGCTAGTAATTCCTTGATCAAATATTAGTATTTTTGATTGGTCCCAGAAGAAATATCCTTTTTTAATGCAAACCTGGCACACGAATCAGAGTCACAGCTGCTGCCTGATATAATCAGTGTACAATATTCTAATCCCATGAACTCTGACTCAGCAAGCATCTGCTTTCCAAATAAACTTTATAAAACAACATTTTTTCTTCAGAATTTTGTCAGCCAAGGATTAAAAGGAAACAAACTTAAAACCCTTTTGCAGATGTACTTTGAAGTCAAGTACAGTATTCTACCTTCTTTCCAGAAGACATTCCCTAGGAATTTAAATGGTTATGACACTGAGTTAGACTGCTTAATTAGTAAAGAGGACAGTGTTAAGGTTTTTTTTACTGGCATTTTATTCAGGCTACAGTTAGAGGATTTGTTGGATCCACAAAGCTTGATGTGCAAGTTTTAATTGTTAGTGTTTTACTATACCAACAGTCCCTTGGGTAGTAAGGAATTAAGTAAATTTATAACATCCATGTTTAAGTCTGTACATTGATTACCTGTCTGCTTCTAAGCACACACAGAAAGATAATTAGTGGAGGTCCAGAGCTATCATTCTCTCCTACTACCTCGCAATTAAAATCACAATTTTTTGATTGCAAATTTCCCATGCAGTTTATAGACTGAGACCTTTCCTACCACTGACAGAAAAAAATTTCAGTTGCAGATTCTTTCAGAAATGAACAATATTAATACCGAAACACATGGACCTTTCAGGAGAGGCAGAATGCCAGTTCCTTCTCATCTTTTTGCCTTAATGCTTTTTGAAGTGCAATCATTTGGATTGCAAACAAGCAGTTAAGGTCATTCTACGTAGCGGAGGGTGAGCCAGAAAGAAGGAACATCACAGCAACATCATTTTATAAAAGGAAAAGCACAAAATCGTAGAAATGGTGACATGGAACCTTGCAACTCTGAGGTCCATCTAGTATTCCACTCAAACCAAGACTATGACCAACAGTGTACCATTAGGTCACCTGGAGTTTTATTAAACCAAGTCTTGAAAAACCTTCAAGAATGGGGACTTTGTGTGACCTGTCCCAGTGCTGCATGATCCACCTACTGAAGTTCTTTTCCTAAAGTGCAGCTTTTAAACCTCCTCGTATACCATCTGGTGTTGCCACTTGTTATATTCTCCATCACTACTTAGGAGACCCTTCCATATCTGTAAAATGCTTTTCAAGGCATTTCTTCACAACTGGAAAAGCCCAGTTCCTTCAACATCACTCACACAGGATGCAAATTCCAGCTCCTGCTCACTGCAGCAGCCCTCCATTAACACCTTTCCAGTTTCACAACCTCCTTACAACACCAGAGTCTTATGTGCAGCCTCACAGAGTGACACAAAGACGAATAAAAGCGCCTCTCAACCTGCTGATCTCATTCCTTTGCATAAACCACTGCAGACCTGCTGAGGAGAGCAGGTGTAGGCAGGTAATTAACACAATGGAGCCTTAGCCCAGCCCAGACATTCACACACCACTGAGAGGTGCAGGTGCACAGGCAAAACCAAACACAGAATACAGGGATGCATGCTCCATTGCTTCTTCTCCCAAATTTCAGGTAGGCTGAGTTTTCAGAAAATATTGCTCCATCATGAGGAATATACTTTCTCTTCACCCCCTTTATGTGTTGGCTTTTCTTCCTTAGGGCTTGCTCTGCTATCTTTGCCAATTATGACAGGACTTAGTATGTATGGCTTAGATAGCTGCCCATTTCAGGGTGGATTAATTCCCCCCGAAAACATCTGTCTTACTCAAGTGAAAGTGGAGGGAATCTAAAGCTCAGATTCACTGTGCCCGTGTCAGAGCTCTACAGTGTGGGTATCTATAAATGAACGAGTCATTTGTGGTAGATACATACAGCCAAACACTTTTGCAATCTTTTTTTTTTTTTAAACCAATACAAGAACCATTTTCAAAACAATGTTACATTATACCCTCTAAGTTATTGACAGGTTTGAAGATAAACTACCACAAAATAGAACAGCTTAAAGACAAATTAGTCCTATAATTGGTTAACTATTGTTCTTTACCCAACACATATTAAGAACATTCCATATGCATTCAATCATTATGGATTCATTAAAGATAATTGCCACATTGATATAGTCTAAAGCCATTTTCTAAAAAGAAACAAACATAAACAAACCTCCATTGTAAGATTCCATCTTACTCCAAGCGGTACACAGTTAAAATACAACCTCTGTATTTAAAACTAAATGTTAGAATTAGCATAAGCAACTATAATTGAGGTAACAGCATAAGAAACATTATTCCCTATTATTTCTAATAACTGCTAATAAGTTCAGAGTAAAACATACTCTGTCCTAGTTGAATACAAAGATATGATTAACTAGTACAAAAATAAAATAGCTAATTTCAGTGGAGGAAAGCTTACAGAAGTCTGTTTTAGTGTCACGGGAAAGAGAAATCTCACAGTCCTAAGACTGACTTTTTTAGCTTACTTAAGATATTCTGATTTTCCAAAGCTACTTTTACAGCCCAAATCAGCTCCCAGTTATATGCCATGCTAGTTTTACTGATTCTTGACTTTTCAGGGTTTAACCCCAGCCAGCAACTAATAAGGACCACGCAGTTGCTGACTCACTCATCTCAGCCACCATGGGGTATGGGTTGAGATAAGACCAGTTTAATAATTGAAATAAAATTGTCATTATTGTTGATCACATCCACTGGGATCTCATGACATCCACCGTGCCAATTATTCCTAAAAGCTGGATCTCCCCTTCAGTCCCTTGACCTTACTTTGCTTTATGACAAAACTGGTTTTCCGAAGGATTTGGACTATTTTCTTCTCCTTCTCAAAACTTCCTCTTCTGCTACCTCACATGATGATGTCATCAATGTACTGCAGATGTTCCCCAGCTTCACCCTGTTCCAGTGCAGTCTGGATCAGTCCATGGCAGATGGCAGGGCTTTGTGTCCACCCTGGGAATGTCGATTCCTGGTGTACTGGACACCCATACAAGTGAAAGCAAACTGTGGCCTGCACTCTGCCTTGAAAGGGATTGAGAAAAATCCATCAGTGATATCAGCTCTGCTTTACCACTTGTCTGCCTTTGCCTCAAGTTGCTGTTGAAGTTCCAGCACGTCCAGAACGGCAGCACTCAGTGGCAACTTCATTTAGGCCATGATTATCTCCTGTTAGATGTCCTGTTAGTTCCCACCTTCCATCAGAACTTTGCACTCATATGCAGCTATTAAAGGGTGAGCGGGCCCTGCTGATCATTCCTTGGCTCTCCAGGTGACAGATTAGTCTGTGAAAGGGCACCAGGGGGTCTCTGTTGGTGCGATGGTGCCACTGGTGCACTGCTGTGATCACCATCAGCACCTGCTGTTCCGTGATGTTCAGCAGTGTCACAACAGAAGGGTCATCCAGGAGACCAGGCAAGGTACACAGCCCCTTTCCCCCATCTCCAAGGGGGAGGTGGGGGGAGGAAGGGGTGTCAGGCCATTTAATCCACACCATCCAGTAAACCTGGTTGTTCCTCTCCTCCACATGGCTGGAGACAGGGCCCCTCTAATCCTGATCATAGGGTTCTCCATTTCTTTCTTGTAAAAATAGATTAGAATTCCTTTACACAGGATCAGGAGGAAGATCAGCTATTCCACTCTGTCTGGGGAACTGCTCACTGGAGACTGAAGCAGCAACTTTCCTGGGAGAAGCCCCATTTGTGATTGTTTTCCCTTGTCTCACATGCCCATGCCTCCAGGGCTGAGGAATATTTTCCATCCTGCTTTCTCTCCATGGTCCTTCAGGTAAAAGCACGGGGTACCCTGTGGTATACAGTTTCTGTAGCCTCTCTCTTCCACAAAAGAACGCTTCCTGTTAATAGCTGAGATGCTGGTCTGTACAGCTGGGGGGTAGGACATAACCCCTTTAAATTGCTGGAATTAGGTACTTGCCCCTATTATCCCACACACTCTGCCACTCCTGACTATCCAGCCTTGAGATCACCATATCTCTGGCTGGCATTCTTAAATAGTTGTTTAACCATAAATAAGACCTGGAACACATTCAGAAGATACAGCAATAGGAACATGCTGGTTTGAACATCTCAAGGATATTCAAAATTCTGAAAAGCTATTGTTATTATCCTGGAGGAGAAGGAGAAGAGAAAGGGAAGTGCCTCTGCCATGATTTGGGTCTCAGAGCAGAAAAGGTAAAAGGTAAAAGAAACTTATTTATAGTTTACTGGAGTATGGATATGACTGCAACGCTAAGTACAAATACCGGATTAGTTTCACAACCAGCAATTCTATCACATCATAAGCCAGTGTTTGTTACAAAGTACAACAACGTGATAACCTTAGTCCAGTTCCCACAGGTATTAAACAACACAACAGGGAACATGTACTGCAAATAAGGGATTACATAACGCAACTTAAAAACAGCCACATCAACTTTGAGAGCAAAGAAATCATTGTGACCAGTGACTATTAAGTATAATGAATGCTTATAACAAATTTGTTCTAACACATTCTAGGCAGATTTGTCGTTAACTCAATCCACTAAGCCCCACACTGGCCATCAAAAAGATTGTCTTGGCTTAACCCAGTTGGCAACTAAGTACCACACAGACACACACTTACAGCCTACACAGCCCCCCATGGGATGGGGAGGAAAATCAGAAAAAAAGGTAGAACCTGTGGGTTGAGATAAGAACAGTTTAATAATTGAAATAAAATCAAATATAATTATAAAAATAGAATGAAAAGAGAGATTTATAAAAAGAGAGAGAAATAAACCCCAAGCAGAACAAGTGATGCACAGCACAGTTTCCCACCACCCACTGACCGATGCCCAGCCCAGCCTCAAGCAGCAATGAGTCACTCACAGCCAACTCTCCCAGTTTATATACTGAGTGTGGATTCCACGTATGGAATGCCCCTTTGGCCAGTTCAGGTCAGCTTCTCCTGGCTGTGCTCCCTCCCAGCATCTTGTGCACCTCCTTGCTGGCAGAGCCTGGGAAACTGAAAAGTCCTTGACTCAGGGTAAGCACTGCCTAGGCACAACTAAAACTTCAGTGTGTTTTCAACATTACTTTCACACTAAATCCAAACCATAGCACACTGCACCAACTACTAGGAAGAAATTTAACTCTATTCCAGCCAAAGCCAGGAAAGTCTACATCTTTTAATCTACCACACACTCAAAAGCTCCTGCACTTCTATAGTTATTAATAACAAGTTATTAGCTCTAATTTCAAGCCTGATTTAATGACACTCAACTAGAAGGTCACACTCCAGGTCCTGCCATCTTCCTCACTGAGGATTTGAATTTCATGCAGGTCCTACAGGCAGATACAAGTACTACAGAAATCCATATGACATTGTGCTCTTGGAATGGCAACACAAAATAGGACATCATCACAGGGTTCCCAAAACATTGCCTTCATGGGGGAATGGAAGGAGCAGTTGGAGAGAGAGCCTTGAAAATCCCTAGTTTTCCTTCAGCCTAAGAGGTCTGAGCTGGCAGACAGTGTGGGAGCCGTGACTGCCCTGGAGACGTGCTCCAGCAGATAGCCCCAGAATAACAGAGAAGATGCAGATATGGCAGAGTAAAGGAAGTGTCCAAGGAGTACGTGGGCTGCAAAAGAGAGGGGAAGCAAGAGTTCTCTGGCCATCAAAAGAACAAGCAGAACAGGTAGAAAGGGAAGACGAGTATCAACACTGCATACTCATGAATAACATGAAAATGCTAAAGACTAACCATATGCTGACAGGGAATAGAAGTCAACAAGGAATCACAAGGCAGGGGTGGGTATCTGGGAAGTGAGAGACAGGAAAAACAACAGACAAATCCAGGGAAGAGAAAGTAACACTGAAGTCGCAACATTTTATTTATTTCAGATTTATCTGTTTTGATACTCATTTGTTGAAGGCAAGATTCCCTTTGAACCATCAGTCATTTTTGCAAGATGTGACAAGTAGTTTTTCATCTAGACTCCTTTTTCCCATTTCCTTTTTCCTTGCCTTTTCAAAGACCAACACATCACTTCACTGATCTATCTATTGCTAGCACTGTACATCAAGGCAGCAGTTTTGGGTGTACAGGCATACCATGCACACTGTTCCTCAACAGCAAAGCAGAGGGAGGGAGGGGAAACTACCTTTTGTCTGAGGAACTGAGCGTAGCAAGAAAGACCTACCTTACATTTGCTGCTATGTCTCCAGAGAGACACAGCTCAGGCTGGGGATGCTGCAGCTTCATGTAGAGACTGCCCAGAGCCAGCAGCCAACATCCAGACCTCAGAGAGTCAGGTGGAAGGAAAATACCTCAGTATCAGAGGAGTCAGTGCAGTGTTTGCTGCTATTTAGAGCCAGAGCAATGCCTAAGAGCAAACACCTTTTGAACAGACACGGTGGTTTTAAATCAACAAAAATGTTATATACTTTCTTTTCATTCCATCTTATTTACCTACTCTGGGTTTTCTGGATTTAAGAAGTTACTTATTCTAGCTTTGACTCAGATAAAATCATTCTTGAGCTCAAAAGCTTTTTGTCATCTTCAGAGAGCTTATTATAGGATAAAGATCTATGTACATCTACCTCAAAGGTCTGACTCAAAGCTTTATTCACAGAGCAAATGAGGAAAGCAGGAGCAAGCCTTCATCTGGAGAACACCTTGTTTTGCCATGAACAGGTTCACATTCAGGATCGCCCAGAAATTAACTCTGCTATTCTGTGACCTTGCCAGAGCAAGCCACTGAATAAGCATCCACAAGGACACGTCAACATTCTTGGAGGACAAGAGAGCTGGAAATTAACCTCACTTCAGCCTAGAAATTCCTGGGAGACCTGCTGAGCTTAAGACAGAGCAGAGCAGTAAAGAGTCCATGGCTTCCCTTCCCAGGAAACGCTTGTCATTTCCAACAGCTGTGTGGGGAAACAGGGCTCAAGCCTGGCTAAGTGACTGCCCTTGAAAAGAGCAGATTCTGGCTGTATGAGGCAAGAAATGGCAGGAGCTGGAACAGGAAGAGGTGTTCCCTGTGATTTGGGTATTCCAGGCAATTCACAGCACAGTAAGTCTGACCAGGCTGATGGTTACTGACAAGATGTTGCTTCACAGAGCCTGCTCAAGTGACCTAATGTAGAGGAAGATTTCACAGAAACCTCTGTGACTTTCTGTGTTTAGCAAAAGGAAAAAAAAAATCAAGTTTAGATGTTGTCTGAACAATATGCTGCAACTGAGGAGAAACTGTAGGTATGGACTTCTGTGGGGAACACAGAGACAGCTTTTGAGGCAGAGGTAGAACACCAGGTACAGTAACAGACTCATCGCACACTGGTTTTCTGGAAACAGAGTGAAGTCCAGTACCTTTTCTTCAAATTAAATTATTCATGAGGAAAGGATGAGCTGGAAGCTGATTTTAACTGAATTAACCCGCCAACTCATGGCATATGTCATGTGCCTTGATTCTCTTTCCTCTGGAATTCCCTGAAGAGATTCCAAGACAAGTGAGAATGACTTTGAAATGAGGCCTCTACAGTCAGGGATCACTTGCATGACAGAAAACAACCAGAGTCCAACCTTCTGAAGTGCAAGGGTCTGTAATTACTCGAAGGAAAATTGAAGAGAGGTTGGTTTTTTTCTTTAGAGACAGATGATAACACAGGTCATGCTACCCTTAAGTCACTGCTTATATTAAAATCCTGGTCCTCTACTCCACAATAGATGTGTGCTTTCAAAGTTTTCCACTTTTTTTCCCAAACAAAAAAAGCTTAAACTGACAGAGAAAGTGACATCTTGCATTCTTAAAAAAACAGGCTTCCACGAGCAATCAAGCAGTTATTTCCAATCCCAGATCTCCATTCCCCGAGGTCTCCCTAGCATCTTTTCTTCCAGAACTGTGTGTTCTAAATTGCATTTGCCACAATTATGAGATTGTCACTGGATCAAATCAGGATGCCCTGGTCTTTAAAATGCATTTAGCCAAGTGATAACAGGCAAGCATTGGCTTGTAAATGTTTACTGCTGTTTCGTGCATTATTGCTCCCTTGTTAAACTGCTGCAAAAAGATTACATGCAATTTAAAACTTGATGGATGTATACATATCCAAACAAGAGGCATAAGAAATTGTTACATTACTGCTAAAATGATCGGGACCATGTGATTACAGAAAGCTCCATAAAATCCTGAAAAAGCCTTTGATTCAGTAGAGTGGAGTAATATCTGAAAAAGGTCCCAACATCACATTGTTCAACTGGATACAAGATTCTTTCCTCAATAAAAAGACATATAGGAAAGACCAATATTTCTACTCTGTTCAGAACACCAACTAAGCCCATTCCTCTCTTTTCTACACTACATATAAAGCAGTTATCAAATCTAAAACACCACCTTCTATTTTTTTCCTCAGTTATATTAATAAATCTGTCATGAAACTTTAGTTTCATCAATTTAATAGTTTGGGGACACTGCAATATTAAAAAGTCTGGAAATTTTGCAATAAAAATGTAAGAAAATGTTATTTGTTTTAAAATAAGCCAGAATAAAGTTATTTATCAATACAATTCTGCTTCATTCTATTTATTTTATTCCATTATTTAAAAACTTGAAGCAGCACTATTACTTCTTTGCTAGACTGGATGGCTACAATCAAAATTAATTTTCTGCCTCAACTCACCTTTTTATTCCAGTCAATTCTAATTAGGCTGTTCTCAGAAATGGAAATGAACAAAGTGTACAAACTAAAAGGTATTTTCTGTCGTGTCAAAGCAAAAACCCCATACATGCCTGGTCTCAATGAAGCCAATATGCAGCAACCCGAAGCACACGGGTCGATTGCCATTCCAGGCAAATTGGAGGCACTATTGCTCAGATGGAGGTTCACAGACTGCATTAAAAAGTTGCTTCAGCATCCAAGAACGGCCTTGTTCTGCAAATCCAGTGAAAATACTTTGCTGGCATAAAGTAACATAGTACATACACTGAACAGTTTCTCCTCACTGATCTTTCCCAAAGCAGCAGCCTAGCACTCAATTCAGGCATATGCAGATGGACAAACAAATGAATTTTCGCACTGGGCAAGAACAGGAGGCACACAAACCAGCTCAGGTGTATGTGGGAGCTTCGGAGAGGGGATGGAAAGTCAGACTGTGCTTGGCTATCCCAGTCAATACTTCACCTGTTATTTATGATCAGACACAACAGAGCTAAACTTCATCCAAGCTAATTTAGGTGTCAGAACTCAACTCTCAAAATTTTTTGTCACCCTGAGTGTACCTTTAAGATCTACACAGAAGAAAGTGGATTAACAACCAAGACCTGCTGCCCAGTGGATGCTTATCAATCCCCTCAGACAATAGTAAGGCCAGTGACAATTAATTACTAATTGCACTGGCTATTAACATGAGAAACTCTGGTCTGAAAAGGGCGACCTGATAGCTAGCATAGGAATATCAATCAACCAGACCAGCAAATCAGACAGCAGAAAAGTCATAAATCTTGAACACCTCCCAGCCTTTGGGAAGAAACATCTTTTGGTCTTGAAAGGTAAGCTATACTTCATCAGCTTCATATTTTTCTAAGAAAAACAAAAATAAACCAGTTTGACAGAGACAAAACTGTTATACCCTTAGGGATTGATTAGTTCTTGTATGTATTCAGCTGTCACCCACACAAGTGTCCCTGATACAGATGTCCAAGTGCAGATAACACAAAATTTAGAGAGTACATCTGGTAGGCAACTACCTGGCAGAGTAAGGGACAAGTTCTGGCACGTGGGTCTTTAAATGCACAATTTGCGTGTGCAGCATTTGTGCAGCATCAGTTCAAATCACAGAACCAGCATCACCCAATCACTTCTGACAGCTTTCCCAGCGGCAGCTGTGCGACACATCTGCACTGGCAGTGCTGGGAATGCATCTGTGTTGTGGCATCTATTAGAGAGGCAGTGCTTGCTTGGCTGGTTTCCTCCTCAAGTTCTGCTTATTGCTCAACATTCCCAGGCAACACTACTCCCCTCCCGGCACCCTCTACAGTCAAGAGAGAATAACACCTCCACAAGGTGGCTTACCTTAAGGAAAGAGGCAAAAAAGCATATTCAGACATTGATTCAAGATATTAATACCGCTCATAGCAACACTATAAAGAAAAGTAAATTTGAAATGTTATTGTAAGCATAAAACACTTATGAACAGCTGAATATGCTGAGGAAATGTAGAAATACAAGAAACACTATTATTTCAACTCAAATACTCTACCAGCGAGGTATTTTTGAGCAGTGCTGTAAATGAAAAATAATTTTCAGAAGATCTATTAGTGACTATGAGCTCCTTTCACTTGATGACATTAATTTTGAGGACATTAGAAGAGACAGTACAAGACCTGTGACAATCTTAAAGAATCACAGCTCAATTAGTAGGAATTAGAAAAATTGTGCTGTTATCTTCAAGTCTGAAAGAAAAAGGCTTTGGGCTCAGTTATGGAGGCATTAACTCATCAGATTAAAATTAAACTAGAATAATAGGAATAGACAGTGGTGTTACGAAACAAGTGCCTGGACATTCTAAATGGAAGCAGAAGTGGGGGGAGAAAAAGATCACCCCCAAAGAAGTATTAGTTTTTAAAATGGTGTTGTTTCAGTGTCTATGATAAATTAAAAGAGCTGAAAACTTTATAGTAAAATTTGCAGGACTAATATTTACAAGGTTTTAAAACATTTTATGTACGTCTGGACACTTCAAATGTTCTCTGCCACACTAAAGGCATGAACAAAGCAACTGGTGGCATCTTCTCATGTACTCTGTATTGTTTTATTCCTTAAGTTACCTTGAGATTTCTTATAATACAATTTGCTATCCTGATATCCAGGAGGGTAGAAAGAGATGCATTAATGGGAAATTTCATAGAAAAACAGAATAAATTACGCTATATAACTGAGCTTGTCACTAAAATGCAGGTAAAAGTAGGCAGCCAGGCAGATCTGAGATTTCAAAGAACAACAAACAAAAAGCAGTTGTCTAATCTGCAAAGGCAATATCCAAAAGCCTATCCCACATTAGGAGGAGTGACTCAAAGCCAAATGGAGTAACACCTTGCTTCTAGATAAAAAACTACTGGGAATTACTTTAATAGAGAACACTTAAGTAATCACGTTTGATAGGTAAGACTGCATCATTTATCAAAAATCTATGCTAAAATTTAATTTTCCATGTGAGTCAAAGACAGCAGTGGCAGCACTGCTTGTTGTTGCTGATCTGTGGCTGCTGATGCCTTCTGAAGTGGAAATGATGGATGCCACATGTTCTAGCTGTGATTAAATTTGCTTTGACAAAGCAGCATGGAAATCTGATTTTCAATAGACTCTTGCATTTCACCCAGTGCTGAGTAAACAGATACACAACGTAATGCTATATGGTTGTCAAGCTGATGGCTAATTCATTCTGCCAGTCCAATCAATCTATCCATTAAAATATTACCTGTCAATATCAAGTAGGTTCAGCTTGGAAATTGCATGGAAACGGGAAGCTGTTTAGAAATAAACAATGCCAAAGCCAAATGTGTCATAAAGCTATTTCTCCAGGTCTTCCCAACAGCTTCAGTCAGCCCCAGTAAAAGGTCAGCAGAAGCCTCTTGCTTCAGCACGCTCAATGCTTCTCAAACTTCTCACCATGCCACAGGACAAAGGTACAATGTACCAAAACCCACTCTTGCTGTGCTGCTGCTTGAAGAGAAGGAAGCAAAAAATCACATTAAGAATATAGCTTATCTAAATATTATTATCCCAGAACTAGGGAAAACTGCACCTAAACTGCCTTCAATGGGAGACATCCTTCACACCTTGACTGATAGGGAATAGGAGTTGGCAAAACAGAGCGATGAGATTTTTCACTGCACTGAGTCCAGGCACCCTTACGTAACCTTTTAGTTTCACCCTTCATTTGGAGGAAATTAGGATATTACCCACTAATCTTTATCGGCAGCAGTTCTGTGGACATTCCTGCCCTCTCCGCAGTGCCTGAGCGCTCCTGCCAGCTGTCATAACCACACATGCGTGATGCTCCTAATACAATCTCTGCTTTCAGCATTCAGCTCCTCACCACACAGCAAATCAACATGGCAAGTACTATGAGTATATGCTGAGTATATCCTCTAAAAAAAACCCTCAAAAATATCAGTGTTGTGATTTATTTTTGTCCTTTTTTTTTCTTTTTTAATGGAAGGAGGTTTAGAATCATAGTATGGTTATTAAATTGTAAAACAACCCCTAGCCCTTTGACAGTGTCAAACAGAGCATTAATTAGTAAGCTTAATTGAATCAGGATGAAAAATAAAACTGTGCCAATAAGCACTAACAACCATTTCGGATTCTTCCTATTCCTCAGCTATTTGGACCTCTGGAACTTGAAAAAACAAGCTGATCTAATATAATCTCCTTCCTAAGAAAAAGAAGATTTAATTCAAGCTATACCAGGAGAAAGCTGAAAGCCCTTGGTTCATGGTTACAAAATGTGACAGCAATTGCCTGATTTTGTCAGAAAACCATAATTGAATAATCTTTGTTATTTACATAAAATTAAAATATACCCTAAGTTCTTGTAAGTTTTTTAAGGAAACTTGCTTTGTTTTCAGATAGCTCTGTTGAAAACCATCTTCACTCAAAGTATTAATTTACCAGATGCAAAGTAGGCAAAACAGCTACAAATAACTGTAAGAAACAAAGTGAGGAACAAGGATTTACCCTACCTACATCAAGGTCAAATCTGAAAGCTTTCTTTCACTTCCCTCCAGATGGACACACTGAGATCTTCTGCATGCCCTGTCCTAAGAGACAGTCCTAACTACAGAGAACCCACTCCGAGCAGCGTGCCTTCGCTTTCACAAGCATTGTCCTCTTCGCACTCCCCTGGGGGTTCAAACAGAATTATGTCCTTTGAAATGTATTTACAACTTCTTCTCCTGTCCTCATAATTTCATTACTTCTCCTCTATTCAGAAGGGAGTCTTGTCACTCCTCTTTTTCCTTCCTCAGAGATGTATAAATTCCATGTTACATAAGATGTCATCTCTCGAGTAGCCAAAATCAACTGCTAGACAGGATAACAGAATAAATGCACTTCAGAAATAATGTCTTGGGCGGCAAACCTGAGAGCTCTTGTTTTTCCAGAACTCTGTTTTTTCCTTCCTGGAATCACAAAGGCTTATGGCTTTGAAGAAGGAACTAAAAATCACTATCCCCTCACCCTAGATCTGCCAGCAGATCATTTCTGCCGCGTTCTTGGTGACATTTCCTGCCAGAAGACTATGACAACTGAGCAGTCTGAGCTTTGGTTACATTAAGTATTTGTGGTGGATGATATCTTAGTGGCTAAGTGATACACTAGGCAAATAAGAAGAAGTATCACACAAGGCATGTGGAAAGTTTCAACCAGGAAGAACATAGAAGGGGCAGTTGCCTGATGTAGTCCAGCTCAGTCTCCCAAGGAAGAGACACAACATGTTCAAAGGTCTAAAATCAGAAGTCCTGGAGCAATTGAATCTGTTGTGTTATTTTAATGGGATATAAGATAGAAAATTTTCACTACCAGGCAGATTACAAAGTTTCTAACTAGAAAGAAATGGCACAAGACCACACGACAAAGGCGAGAAGCTCTAACTGGCATGAGAGACATGGTTTGAATACTGCATAGTTCTGTTTCACAGTTAAAGTATTACACTGGCTCTGTCTTAGTTTATTTTACTAAAAAGGTCTAGGACTTTGGCCCAATAAATTAGGACTGAAACCTGAGGCACCTTTATCAACATTTATGTAATGATACACTGTACAATTAAAAATTCTAACAAAAAGGTTCGCTCTAAAGTTATAAAAAATGGTTCTTAAACTCTTGTGTAATAATTTTAACAGTTTCAAGAGCACTTTCCTAATTAACTGCCCGATGTCCCAAAATTTCTGTGAGAATTTTCAATTTTAAATTATTGAAAATAATTTTTGAAGAACCAAATTCACTGCTAGAGTGTAGAAAAATATCAAACTTAAGCTCTGGGTAAATATACAGCAAATAGGAAAGCATTAATTTGAGTGTCAAAAGAGACCGGACAGGAAAAAAAATGAGGCCCACTGAATAACTGTTAATCATGTCTTAACTAGATTAGCATTACAACTAAGAGATAAATTAACCAGAAGACATGAAGTAGTATTGTCTCTCTCAACACCAACACAAACAGAACTAGCAAATTTATCTTTGACAAAACAGAAACACCTCTTGTAATTAAAGAAAAAGCAAGGCAATATTTAATGAAAGCGGAACAAAACACTATCACCAATAGCAGATGGAAGGAGAGATGGAGGAAAGGTGCAGAAAGAATGAAATCAAGATGTGAAAAAACTATAGCTAAAACAAAAACTTACGATAACAAAAAACCCAAATATGTCAACCCCAAACATTTTCCTTAAGGAAACTTCAAAGGAATAAACTCACTAGAAGTAAACCTATGAATGTAAGACATACAAAACAAGAGTATCTACTCATTTGGTCATTAGGAAAAAAAAGGGCGCTGAAGTTGTTTTTTTTAAAGTTTGTAAGCAGAGATGCTCCCCTGGCTGGCTGAAGTTTTGGCGCACCGTGAGGGGTTTCACAGCTGACTTGAACCGACTGTGTCCCACACACAGGCCTCCTCTCTCCCCTGGCAGCACCCTGCTACTGAAATCCTGATGGTTATACTCTATGCACCAGAACTATGGTAAAGCACAAAAATTTTCACATTTGCACTGTAATGGAAACATGGAAAAGTTGCACCCGGTGGCTGTAAAGGCAACAAACGCCAAGACAGAAAAGGGCATTTTTCTAACACGGGACATCAGCTAGAGAAGGAGTACTTGAGGGTCATCAGAGCCTACTAGGAGAACACCATAAAGAGGGTACTGAAACACTCAGGAGTGAATTAACACGATGTTCACTAGTTTTAACATGGAGCCAGCCACTGAATATTTTTTTTGGTTTTTCATTTTTTGTAAGACACTGATTTGCATTCTAATACTTTCACAGCTATGGATACTTCAAAAAAAAAGAATAAGCTTTAGCCTCAAAACATTTGATATGTTCATTTTTCAGTGCAAATTATGTGTAATTTGTCACCAGTTCATATCCTACTGCTACTAATCAATTAAGCAACATTTCAGAAAGCAGCAACACCTAAGCAGCTTGGGAGTTGAATTTCAGAAGGGAGAGGAAGTGGGAAATGGGCCATTCAATGTTTTTATCTTGAAAAAATACAGTATGATTTTCAAGCAAGCATCTTCAGAGGGTTTTGCTCTTTTCAACACAGCTCTATTGCTGTGGGTAGATGATGTTATTCTTGCAGCATTGGGTACCATTAAGGTGTTGAATAGTGCAACAAATTTCTTGTTATCTTGGTTCTATATAGTATGATGTGTTTCTCTATGAGAATAACAGATTTGCTGCATTGTGTCCTCTGCTTGTTTTGTTTCCATTTTCTGATTCTACAAGCAACCTTTCTGCTCATCTGGGCAGACTTTACAATTTACCATCACTACTGGTTTCCCATGTCAAAAATAATCTGTAAATTTAAATTGTTTTTATCATTATGCAGTGGTAAAACAACGTTCTGAAACCACCTATAAATGCAGAAAGCAGTTTTCCAGCCAAACAAAACAGACATTTGAAGAAATGAAAATAATTGAATCCAGAAAACATAAAAGTTCACTTTTCCACAAAAATTCATTTGATCCTAGATAATACATTCCTTGGAAAAACCCCCCCAAACCACAAGTCAAAATAATTTATTGATTAGCAACAGACTATGAAGGAGGATGTGCCAACATTAATGCATTACAAGTGATAAAGAAACCTAGGAAATACTTTATGCCATTCACTAAGATAACAAAATAAAATAACTTTTATATCAATTTTTTCTTTGACTGAGAGCATTTTGATGGGTGGCATTGATTAATACATTGGTTACAGCTCTAAGTTTTCATCCGACCACCCAAAATCAACAGGAATTTTATTGCTATTCAACCAGTGCCAGGCAAAACCACAGGTAAATATAAATCACAATGTTATCAAAAGCCCACAGCAGTCAGAGACAGAATACAAAAAGAAAAAAATATAAAAACTTTTATCCAAGAACAGTTTATCAGTGATAAATAAGCAATATGCCACTGAGTCTTGCTACATAAATCAGGAAAGAACTGGCTGAGACAATGTTAGTCTGACTAATACCTTAGTTAACAGTCCACATCAGAGACCTCACTTCACCCTCAGTGTTCATAACTAAATATTTAGTCCTTCTGCTCTGCAAGCCCCTGTCAAGGTCGGGACAGCTCTCCTGGCCACCGTCAGTGCCAGAGGCAAAGGAATGAGGGAGTTGTCACACACACATCATTACCAGCCGCTGTGTAATCTGCTCGCTGCACACATCATTATCTTTCACATTAAAAGCATCATAAGGTTAAACAATATAGTGCACAAAGCTTCCCTACCAACTGACACACACAGGAACACATTCAGACATAAGATACAGATGGATAACCCTGGGCTGTTAGTGCTGGGCACGCTCTGATAGCTCTATCATCAGGTGTTTTGCACACACAGTTTCAAATTACACTGAATTAATATTACGATATTTATCAGCAGATAAAATTAATTCTTTCATTGTCAAATATTAGCTTTCTATTTCATCTTTAAATTCATGCATGAAATACTGAGGACACAAGCAAGACTTACAGCCATAGCAAGAGTATGTTAATTCCCACAGACATTATTAATGTTTTAAAATTTAAAAAATGCAAAATCATTTGCACAGTACTTTCTTTTCCAGATACCTGTTCACTCAGAACATTCAAACTTGAATTCCAGCTGACAAAACATTTGGATTTAAAGTTCTTAAGGTTAATTTTACCTAAGTCTCTGGTTTGGAATATAAGTGATCGCTCCTAAGTTTGTCTCAAGTTTTAGGTGACTTAATCAAATTAAGGCCATTGCAATTCTGAAGCAGAAAGGTTAAACAAGGATTTGATCTAATTTAACTAACTTAAACTTGGCCACTTAGTGAATTCAAAGAGATGGAACCTAATTTAATTAAACTACTTTAAAAATCAATTTGGATTAGTTTTCCTGAATGACCCTGTGTAGACAACCCCCCTTTTTCCTAACATGGATAAAAGTATTACTGTGCTAGCCTGCACATATCGATACGAGATGATTAGTTCTCAAATAATAAATTGCAGAATCAGCTAACAAAAATACCAGTTGACAGCAAAATTATTTACTTCTCCAGGTTCAGCCTGGGGAAGATAAGGCTCTGAGAGACCTTCCAGCAGCTTTCTACTACCCAAAGGAGGCCTACAGGAAAGCTGGAGACAACTTTTTAGAAGGTGATAGGACAAATTGTAATGGATTCAAAATATAAGAGGGAAGGTTTAGAATAGGTATCAGGAGGAAATTCTTTACTGTGAGGGTGGAAACTCTTTACTGTGAGGCACTGGACCAGGTTGCCCAGAGAAGCTGTGGATGTTCAAAGTGTTCAAGGCCAGGTTGGATGAGACTTTAAGCAACCTGGTCTAGTGAAAGGTGTCCCTGTCCATGGCAGGGGGTTTGGAACTAGATGGTCTTTAAGTAAAGTTCCCTTCCAACCCAAACCATTCTACGATTGTGATTCTGGCTATGTACTGATAACTGTTATTGAAATAGCAGTGGAGAAACACCAACCAGCCGACCATCAGCCAAACACACTCCCTGTTCACTTAATTCCAGGTCAGCATCAGTGACAGCTTTCAAGAGAGCCCAACAAAGAGCTCAGGTGGGGTAATGCCAAGTGTGACTGTGTCCTGTCATCCTCAGGTGCTGGATGAATATTCCCAGATCTGCATCACCTCCTACATGCCCTAGACTCAACAGAAGTAAACAAGGTAGCAGGTAATACTGGGGAGAGGGACATCGAGAAATGTACCCTGTTACAGCATGGCATCTGCCTTGGGCTGTACTTCGTGTTTTCAGTGAAGGCCAGACTCACAGTTTGCATCCACACTTGCATAGCTTTGTCTGTTGGAGTACAGATGACTGAGATTTTCTACATTTTTCACAACCCTATAGGGGTGACTGGAACAGTTCTCCATCACCTACTGTAAGCCACCAAATTATTAGTTAGGAGAAGGTAAGCTATTTCTGTAAAACATTAGACTCTTAGATCACTCTACAGCAGTTTCTTGCTTGTTTCCTAATAATTTCTCCCAAACGCTTTCAGATGCAAATATTGACCGTTGTTTTAACTGGAAGCAAGCATTAAGTAATTTGGTGCCCATACACAAGTTTGGCCAATATCATCGCATTTGGAGCTCCCATTTTTCCTGCTCTGTTTGGGGATCCTAATTTTTAACACACACATTTGAGAAAACACAGATGAGTACAAACATCACTCAAATTTTCTTCCTCCTCTTTAAATTCGGCAGATATAAATATACAGCTAACAAGTAAATATTTAACAACCGATAAGCACTCAGCCATTAGGATGATTCTTTTTTACTTTTGCCTCGTGGCCTTTATGCCTTGCAATGTCTTTATTCTGTGCCACGCTTTGCCTGTTGTGTACAAGGAGGGGAAGGCATTTTTCTACTCTACCCTTATTAACTGAAACATGCATCATAGATTCAACATCAACAGCAACGGCAGGGACAATAAAGCCACAGAGAACCATCAACATCAAATGCTGCTGGAAGAGAGGTAGAAAGACTTAAGAGAAAGGAATATAGTCTCCTTCACACCTACTCCCACTGTAGTGGACTGGAAAAAAAGCTGTATTTGAGTTATATGCAGCTCTTTTGTGATATTATAACAGTAAAATGTAGAAAAAAACCCCAATTTTTTATCTGCGTTCTTTTATGTACTATAACACTTCTAATCAAATACATACCTCATAATTATTTGACTCCCCACCTTTCAGTTTTTGTTGTTTCCCTGAATATTTTGTGTACCTTAATCAAACAATAAAGCCAACAGGACAAGAGATTTTCCTCATAAAGAAAATACATTATTTAGTGAATCAAATCACATTTGTCTTTCTAAAATTTACATTCAGATGCTTTTCTGAGAGTAATTTAGATTTTAAAAAACGATGCCAAAACAAATGTGTTTTAATGTATCCTCAAAAGATCTAGAGCTTAATCCAGGGTCCATACTGCTCCTTAACCAACTCCTTAGCAATGCAGAATTTTACAATACTCACATGGCTAGACACAAAGCAGAGGTTTAAAATGTGATTTCAAAGTGTGACATGAACTTAAGTAGTTTTTCTTCCATTTAAAACCTGTAGCATTTTAGGAGCTCACATCATCTCTTGACTCTCTAATGTTTGTATATTACAATGAGCATTTTCAAATAGAAGACATACTTCTGAACAAATTACATTCAGGAGAATCATACAAATGGACTGAGGAAAGAAAACATCTGAGTTAACACTCAAAGATCTAGCCCCCATATTACCAGTTTAAGCTCCAGTGTTAACAATCAGCAGCTCTACAATTTTCTCATACATTAGAAGATCACCACCCCGTGTCATCATTGCTCTGTTAAAACAACTGTGTAAGGTTTTTGACATTAGATGTCTGTCTGCAGGTACACATGTATACACTGACATCTAAGAAGAGCTGTTTGACCTAAACACAAATGTAACTGTGAACCACAAACTTTTTTATTGCCACTATCAAAAGAAAAACATAAATGGAAGGAATAAGGATGCCCAAGTGGCTGTTTCATTTAACTGGATTCTCACACACGTTTTCAGAGTATTGTAATGGCAGTCATCAGCTCTGGCATTCAAGGACAGCAAATGATTTATAGCCGACTACACTAAACTAATTAAAAGCATCTTGCACAGTGCAAGATGAAAATACTGTCATCTGCTCAAAGTAGGGCATAGGTGAAAACTATGCTGCAGAAATATTTACAAGCAAGTCCCATACTTGTTAGAATTGAATACACAGCAAGCAAAAGTCAGTGTTCCCAGTGTTCACATGGATGACAGGTTTGTCATTCAGAATGATCAGATCAAAGGGAAAACAAGATGAAAATAAATCAAGAGCTCTATATTCAATAATACTATCTACATTCCCACGTAGTACTTTTCCTTAGTAAACATAGAAGCCCTTGATTATAATTACAAAAAGCTAACAATTAACCTATTTTGGGGTATAATTTACCAGGTGTTTTCACAATTTTCTGTGCTAAAAAGATCTGCTGACTTATAATGAGACTAGCAAAAATAAATTTAAATTTTTACCACCACTTTATAGAAACATTATGGGAAAATCATTGAAGATATTGATGGCAGGGTATTTTTCCTTTCATTTTATATGCTTTAGGTCTAATTTAAGGATTGTCTTTTCTCTGGCACAGCAAGTTGCCACTACCTCTCTTTCGAAAGTTACAGCTTTCCCCAGGTATTGCTTGATGCAGTCAGCAGAACTCATGGCCAAAGGCATCAGGCAGAGTTTATACACTGTGTGTCCTGGCCAAACAAGGAGGCACACAAGCAATGTGAGCAGCAAACTTGTTTTCCTAGAAGCAGTGTACTACCAGGCTTGCAATTAAGATAGAAAAAGGTCTGTGCAATGCTAGAGTAGTACCTCATGTGCTGCCTAAATTCCTTGGGAATGCCTATGAGACGAAGCAACACCCGTTCCTGACAGCAGTATCCCAAAAAGTGCATGGAGGAGGCTGGACAAGACCGATTTGTTATTGGGAGAGACTATGGAGTAGGTGAGGTAACAAGAGTCCCCTACCCTCAAAGCACCAGATTTCCTAAACTGATCAAGATTTGTGCCATGTGCTATCATTATTTTTTCTACAGAACATGCCGAGGGTTTTCAGCTCAACTTGAAATCAGATAAACAACTTACAAAAAAATCTGAAGAAGGAGTCTAAATTTCTGAAGTAAACTCTCTGGTTTGTTGTTTCCTTTCCCCCCAAGAGTTTGTGTAATGCAGAAGACAATTTCTGTTCACTTACAGCTCTATATAAATATACAAAGCACTTGATCATACTTGGCAAATTAACAAAATCTAATTATGTATTTGGTTTTATGATGCTATAACATGCTAACATGGAATAAATGATTGGTACTTCTTGTCATCTATCTCAAAAATAAAAAAAGCTATAGCAAGTAATATGTAAAATTTAAAAGTGGGCAAGTAGAAAAAACACTGAGGTATTTAAGATGCCTCATAAGGTACAGAAAACTAAGATAGGAAGGACAGACGTAAGCAAAGTACATAGGGTACACAATAAACCATTGCAGACATATTACATTGACTGTTTTCATTTTATTATCCAGAAGAGCAAGGCAATAAAGAATGAAACTGAATGACAAAAGTAATATATACAGAATTAATAAAGATATAATTTTAACATATTTTTCTTTTAATAAATTATTAAAGGTGATTTTAAAAAAAATTCTAAATCATGTATAATTAACCATGGAAGTTTTTGCATGAATATACATGCAAAGAAAAGATATTGACATATATACATCTATTATCCATGAAATGAGATTACATACTCCTAGAAACTTGATTACAACAGGTAAGATAAAAAGACCATAAACCCCTGCAGTGCTTCACAAAATAATCCATGACAGATGCTCACTGTGCAGCACCACCAGATGCGGGATATTGGAAAGAAGATGTTACAGGTTTGTTCTAACACAGCTGTTCCTGATTTTCTGGAAAAATCTGAGCTCTCCAGGAAACATTCCAAAAGGTTTTGAAATGAACAAAGGAAAGGGTAATATTGTGTTGAAGCACCCAAATATAACACCTTTTTAGGCAACAGGAAGAAGATCTACATAGAAAAAAAATTCTTTGGTAACACAGTAATCAACTTCAGAGTTATAGGGAAAAGGACAATAGCTCATATGAATGCTAGGGATGTTCTGGGATAACACAAGAAAGGCTTTTAAGCCAGCTATTTATAATTGAAAATCTGTTAATTAATAGAAAGCCTGAAGGGATAACAAAGGATTGATGGCACTCCAGTAAAGGATAAAAGGCAGCACTTCCCTCTCAAGGAAGAATTTTTAGAGGTGTCATCAGCAGAGGACAACTGTCCAAACTTCACCACACCACGCCTGTCCCCATTTTCTCCAATGCCACTATCAATCAGGCCAGTATTATTCCCCCAGGGATCCTGCCAGCTTCCAGCCCAACTAGATGGCAGTGAACAGATGAAAAGGACCCAGAAGGCAATGGGAGGCTGTTGTGCCAGGGATGGACCAAGTCAGAGTCTAAAAATCCCCCAAGGCATATGCTGTGAGTTGAGGGGAAAACATGTGATGGTAGTGAGACAGGGTTTTGGCTTCATTATGTCCCCTCCAGAAGTTCACTGAGAAGGAAATGCAGCTGGTGCTCCCACCCCAAATCCCCACAGGTCAGTGAAGATGTGTGTTCGTTCTTCCCCTGCAGAGCTGGCTGACTCTGCTCTTCCATTAGGAAAACACCAAGCAGCACTCATCGGGATCCCACAGGTCACCCAGGGGAGCCTGGGGACAGAAATGACAGGGACACCATGGCTGCATGAAACTGCAACCTTTAAGAGCAGTTTTTCCTCCAGCACAGACAGGTGGCCCAGCGAGAAGAGAGACCTTCCAGCCGTCTGTGTTTGTGTGTGTGTGAGTTAAAAGGTACCATAGTAAACGCTTCAGCTGTCACTCGCCGCACAGCCCTCCGTCCCCTTCTCTGCAAATGCATGAAGTGACTGCATATCCATCAGGAGTGGCCAATATGTCATTTAACAGGTGAGAGGTGCAGCTTCTCAGCCAAGCCAGTACGGGCAAATCTGATGTTTTATTTGAGAACCCAACATATATTACTCTCTAGTGCTGAATTACAGCTTCAGTGTCTAAAGTCTACAGCATGGATGGCAAATTGCCCCTATTTCACTACTGCCCTATAATACCCTCTACACAAGCCCCTGCCTACATTTTCAGCAGTAATGAAATTATCTGCTTGCAGCTTTCTCACACATGTGCCACAGCTCTCCAGCTCTGCAACACTCAGACAAAGGTGACTACACTACCAGTCCCTCACACCTACCTTTGTTCCTCCTTTGTTTTAATGCACAACTAAAAATTGCCTTCTCCTTTTTGAACTCATTTTTCGGTGTGTGGCAACCAACCTCAGCCTGTGCTGCCCTTTGAATCAGCCCTTCTCTTGACTTAGCATTGACCATCAAAGATGCAGCAAGCATGAAAGGTCACATCATCAGAATTCCTTATCTTTAATCAGACATCCATTTCCCCCTCTGCTTTAATCACTTTTCATCTCATTTTAGATCTCAGTAGACTTTTTATCCCCTCCTTAATTTTTCTTTTCCTTCTTTCTGTTCACTTATGTGATAGAAAGTTCATCTGCACACACACATAGCTATTACTATTTATTTCTGTACCTATGTTCTTTAGGCCTGCACAGGGTTTTCAGAGAATAAAATCCATGGAAAATAAAATAAAATAAAACAAAATAATTAAATAAACTAAAAAAAATTTAAAAATTATGTAACATACTCTACAACCTCTTACGCTACATTTTTAAGGACAAGCAAAGGAAGCTTAGACTAATTTCTGGTAATGAACAGAAAAGAAGCAGGAGATGAAAAGGCTCCAGTCAATAATCCTTGATGGGCTGGTATACTGAAAAGATCTGTTCAAGTGTCTTTTACAACTGAGTGAACCTAACTACACTGCACTTTTGAACTCTATCCTCCCACACACAGCAAAAGAAATGGAAGAGCAGTCTTACTGAGACCAAAGGGTCTTTTAGCTCAGGATCTTCAGCAGCAGGACAAAGTACTCACACAGAGACACATTCCAGGGATATGCTCCCAGCTGGATGCAGGGGCATATCACCTGTGTGCTTTGACAGAGATTTTTCTGTGTTTGGTGACACATTTTTATTCCATTTTACTCAATTTCACTTTGTTTTCTGAACCCGTGTAAACGTCTGGAGCATGCAGTATCCTTGACCACACAACACAGGAAGCATCTCCCTTTGTTCTGAACCTGACATACATTAGCTTTGTTTGCTGCCTCTGAGATCTGGTGAGAGGCAGACATCCTAAACCTGTTCACCTTTTCCATTTGTGCTTATTATTTCCACTGCTCAACTCTCTCATTCCAAGGATGGTAAGTCCGGCTTTATTTAATCATTTACTTGTGCAGAATTGCTTTCACACCATTTTTTTTCTTTATTACTCTGCATTGTACTTTCTGCAGTTCTATTTATTCATTGTCAAGACGGAGGGGGACAGAACCATACAATTATAGGTTTCTGCAGCTCTGCCTGTTTTGTTTTTTATTCTTCACATAATCATCCCCAATATCCTGTTCCTTAGACTACCACTGAGCACAGAGGCAATGTTTGTATGGAATTATCCATTACAATTCGAAGATTTTCTTTCTTGAATGGAAATAGAATGTTCAAGAACTCACTGCCATTCACATAAAGTTAGGATAATTCTTCCTTTTCAACAGTCTTCAATATTTCATCTGCCATCCATCACCCTCAATAGTTTTAATCATATATTTCAAATTAGCATTAAACTGAGTAAACATCCTTCTTACCTGTTAGCGTCACTTAGTGAGCTTGCATAACTTTGGTTATATTAAGCAGAAAATAAGCCTTCAAAACAAACAACAAGTACCTGTTAGCTCAAGCATTATTCCACCCTCCAGTAAGAGTTTACTCAGATGATTTATTACTCACACACTGCTGTTACACAGTGCTCTAATACCTTTGTGTGTTCCATTCTGCCTGGGTGCAATCCAGGTAGATTTTCCTTTCTCCCTCCAGGTAAATTTGTTTAGACGGGCTCAAAACAACATTAACAACGTACTATTTTTACACTATCCAACAAAGCTAAGAAGCATTCACGGGAATGATTTCAAGTATTCGTAGATGCTTTGTTTTCCTTGTAATTAATTTGACTCTCTGCCTGCAATATATGTCAGCAGCTAACACACCAGAAGATACAGCAAAGCACCAGCATGTATAGGTAACAAAATAACACACTAGTGAAGAGAAAGGTGATGTGAATTAATGGATAGTTTTCCCTTCTGTGATCCCCTAAAAAGAAATATTTACCCTTCTAAAGAAATAAAAAGGTATCTAAAAATCTGTGACTGACGAGAATTTTTACTAGTTCACTCATTAAATTCAAACTTTTTTACATTTTCCCCCTGCTTTTTTCTGCTCCAAAGGCTGGGGGGGTAAGGGCTTTATTTACCTATTTATTTTCCTCTCCACACCTAGGAACTTCTGGGAATATTGCCAGTTTTAAAGTAATAGGACCATGCCTAAGGTGTTGGCAGCGCAAGACCAAGCTGTGGGCCCCTGGAATGCAAGCTGTGGGGCCGGGCTAGTGCCACGGCAACGCAGTGGGGTGCAGGAGCAGCCGGGCACCTGGCAGCGCACACCCTTTTCGGGCAATTCTTAAACCACCCAAAGAAGCATCTCAAATGCTGCCCTGCTTCTTCCCAGCTTACAGCAGGAAGAACTGCAGAGCCAGGGCAATGAACTGGGACTGCAGCAATGCACACATCCCTCAGTCACGGACCGCGCTGCATAGAGGTGGGACCCTCTGCACTTGGAGAGAGTTGAATGGAGAGCCCATTTTTTCCTGGGCTGGTAAACGACCTTCCGCCTCTCTGCCCAAGGCCAGGAAGCAAGGTCCATGAACTCCAAAAGCCATTGAATTTTTGGAAAAAGCAGACCAGCTTCTGCCACTACAGGACAGGTGGGAAAAAACATGAAGCCTAAACCAAAAGCTCAGCTATCAAGAGGCAACGAGACTTGCAGAGCTGCTGGGGCAAACTGCAAAGTAGAAGCAGAGAACCACAGAATGGTAAGAAAAATCAAAAATCAGTCCTGAGCAGGTTAGGAAATGTGATAGATTTTCAACTCGGTGAAAAATTAACTTATGAAGCAGAGCACTGATTTACGTGCAGGATTGATTTATCCATCCAAACAACAAGTCAAAGTCCCAACAAAACAAATCCCCACTTGCTGTTTCTGGATGTACAAATTGGGCATCACATGATTGCAGCCGAGCATTCAAGATCCCAACTCTGGAAACCAGTTCCCACAGGCAGACACACCTAAAAGAGGTTTCATGAATGTGCAAAGTCACAGGCTGAGCTTGTCCAGGCAGCTGACACAGAAACTAAACATGGGCACACCGTTCTCTGCTACTCCTTGCTCACCACTTCAGCACACGCGACAGGCAGAGGTGTCTAGAAAGGAGCACTAGATAGGCAGCACCTGGCTGGCACCCAGCCAGCTCTTCAGCTTGATGTGCACATCTTCTAAAAATATCAGCGGGCATTTTTAAAAAAAAATTTGTATGTTCATGCATCACAATATATTTTAGTTGCTGGACAAAAGCCAAACTGCCCTGCTGCTAGCAGGCTGTGTCAAAATGGAAATGTATTATACAAATTATTGAAGTGTTAAGTCATGCAGTATGTATGCTGTCCAAAATATTAAAGGGTCAGAAAACTGCAGGGTACAAATATACGCATCTTTAATTTCAGGTTAAGATGCAGGCTGCCAAACTTAGGCAACAAGTTTACATATCTCTTACCAGCCTTCTACATCTCTAAATTCCTGATCCCATGGTGCCACCCCAGTGCCCACTACAGAACAGGTAACAGGTCTAGTTTGCTGCACACGGTCCAGCTTCCATGGCAAGGAAAAGGAAGGGAGCTCTCAGAGAGGAGCTGTGGGCAGGCACACCCCATGAGCGTCTCTGGCTGTAACCAGGACATCTGTATATATAATATGTATATGACATATATAACTATATATAACTGACATAGTATATATAATATGATACAAAACAAAATGCCTGTACTCACAACAGAGGCAATGGTAGTAAGTAGATCTTGCTGAACTAAGACATCTGAAGCCCAGGTGAAAACTAGATGTCTGATGGTAGTATCTCTTTGTCACTAATAGAATTTTTACTCATAAGTAGAGATTACAAGGTTTATCCTATTTCTTTGTCCATTTGTGTTCCTATGAAAAGACAAGTCAGCATCACCTTCTAACCAGTTTCCCTTTCTTCATACAGCACAGTAGACAAGCAGAAGACAAAACCATTCAGAGACATGGGAATTTTTGTATGTGCTGCCCAAATGTTACCTACTGCAACAGATATAGCATAATATTACATAACATCACAAAAAAATAAGGTTTCTTTTCCTGATCTTAAAACGCTAGTCATGGAAAATCAGGTCATCATGGATATTCAGTGACTACACCCACAGAGGCAATGTAGGTACACACAAGAATAAACCAGACTGGACTCCTAGATGTGTGGATCAGAGCCTGCTGTGGACTACCTTTAAGAAATTTTCTATATTCTTTTTATGCTTGGAGTTTCTGGTTCTCACAAAACCTAGATTAGGGCAACCTAACAGATGCATGCTCTTACTTCAGAAACAAAGTTATTTGTGGTGCTTCCCTTTAGAGGAAGACTAGTTACAAAAACAGCACTATGGCATTCAACCCCTGAAATCCAGCTACCACATCTTTTACAGATTTGCTTAACTTCTTGCTTGTGGTAGGCAAGAAACTACTGTTTACACAGAAAAAAAGGAAAAAGAAAAAGGCATTCCACCTAACAGTGGGACAGATAACATGGGAATTTTATCTAAGATCCAAGGAAAATGGTTTTCCTTAAGGTTGAACTGCTGTAAGTGACCTTGTAATATCAAAATGCACCTTGATTTTAGTATAGTTATTCCCTAACAGGCTGTGCAAATCAGAAACAATGACTAATTTTTCCCCACAGCTATTACAAGGTAACACTTTGAAAATGAATTTTTTTAAAAGGCAGGAAAATGAACTATCTACAAGTGAATAGGAAAAAAAGCTATTAACGGGACAGGGATAGTGAAATACCAGCAAGCCAAAATTGTCTACCCAAACCAATTTATTACTTCTAATTGCTTCATTTAACCCTCTTCAAAAAAACCCAAAACCAAACCAAAACCTAATGTATAAGGCTAAAAGACAGGCAATATTTTGCAGGTTGGTTACTAGAGAGGAAATCTGGAGACCGGAGTTTAAATGGGCTAAGCAATGACTAGCAGGGCATGAGGACAACCTGAAGAGCTCCTTGCTGTTCTGCACTTGTTCTCAAGACTGAAATTCCTTCTCTGCTTTTCCTCTGGGTAATAAATATGTAAATACAACCTGGTGGCAGAAGTATAGAGTGTGGGAATTAAATAAGACTCATGGTGAGAGGTGGAGGAGCTGGTTACAGAGCAGCCAGGCTATGCTAAATAACCTTTGCTCTCACTGGGTAAGGTCTACTGCAGAACACTTTCTGATGGAAACCTACTAAAACAGTATGTGTAGCCACGGCTTCACTTCTAATGTCCCAGCATAGATCAAAAAGAAGGATTCAACTAAGTCAATGACGGAGAAAAACTAATTTCATGGTAAAATAATTCTAAAATATATTTAAGGTACATTGGCAAGGCTACTTTAAAGGGAATCTGCATTACAAAACATGTAAGGGAATTGAAGACTATATTCTGATGTTCTTCAGCTGCTAAAAAAACCAGTTATTCTTTATCACTTTCTGACTACAGTATTTTATGTAAACAATTTTCTGAGAAGACTACTTCTTCCTTTCTTTGCTGTTTTGGTTTGGGTTTTAGCTTTTAGACAGAATAGAAGGCACTGCTGCTTTTCCATCACCCGGAATTTCTATTTTCATCTTAGAGGACACAGAAAAATAAGATGAAGAGAAAAACTGAAAATAACATTTTAACTTAAGAAAAAGCAACTGTCTAAACGTGAATCCCTAACACCTGTCTACGAGAAGTTAGAACAAATGTGAAATTGTGTTTTCACTTTTACGTATGACAATACCAGGGGTCATGGCAGAAAACTTGTCAAAGCAGCCGCAGCTGAATTTTGCACATTTAGACAGCAAGAAATGGAGGTAGTTCTGCACCCCCTGCTGCAGCAAAAACATTTCCTGGAAACACAGCTTAATTTGTTAACAAAAATGGAACAGCCAGGTTTTCAAACCTGTGCTTCTCCAAGCACAGAATATTCAATGTTTGACCAATACCTGTGATCCTGAAATGAGGAACTTAACTTTTGACTAGAACCCAGAGTACCTGAAAATAAATATCACTCCAGATCCGGGGTTGCTACTGTATTCACTACCAGGTGAAAAACCCCAACAATCTATCAAATTGTTAGCACATGAGTATTTTAAATGGAAATGTAGCATATTCTGTTTTCAAAAAACACAAATATAAGGGGGAAAAAAGTGCTAAGACCAACAGACAAGAAATGTAAATACATTTAACAAAGAGCTTAAGTAAGGCATAACAGTGCCATTCAAAGTCCAAATTTCTGGTTAATGCTCTTTTATGCTTGTAATGCCAAATTGCATTACAAAAATTACATATCAAAAAACCATTTTAAATATAGTATTTTTCTCTCACTTATGTACCTTGTAACTGGAGAAGCAAGTCCTGTGGCCAGAGAAAGCTAATTTAAATTCAAATTATTTAAATTATATCACTTTCCTGTAATTATGAAGTTTTGTTATTATTAAATATGATGCTAGTGATGCTACTATAACTCAGATGTAACATTGAATTTTCATATCAGAGCCAAAAAGGAGTATTAATTTAATTTTCACAGTTAAAAAGAAAAACAAAAGGAAAGCTGAAATGGATCACATGCAGGAATAAATTGGTTCATTTTTATTTCATGCATACTGTGAAATTGAATGGTAAAGAAATGGTGAAATATGACACCACTCATAATTTCTTTAACAACTGTTAATGGCACGTAAGATACATTTCATTGTATGAATTTAAAAATTATTTACCAACCCCACGGTCTAGTAGTAGTTGCTCTACAAAGGCTCTATTTGCTTAGAAAAAAAGATGTGAAAGCAGACCAGAACTAAAGGAGTATTTTTCTTTCCTTTTGTTTTAAAGCCAATTTTAGTCTACCATTCTTTTTCATAGACACAAGTCTCTAACAACAACTTAGCCGTTTGCTTTCTGTATATCCTTTCTCATCCCACTGGATGCTGGAAGTAGTTATGAAGGAAGTCCCATAAATGCCATACTGTAGCACATCTTGACACATTATATGATCTGCACTGCAGCCAGGCCAGCCTTCATCTGACTGCTGACACTGATCCATGTCACCCGTCCAAGGAGCTCCACTGGTCACTACAGCAATACTGCTCAGATCAAGCACTACTTACACTCCACAGCAGTAAAATACAATCATCTCTGCCTGCAATATTCCCCACCTCGCCACAGACCTTCATCTGCTATGTTTTTCTAAAGAAAATTTAAAAATTATGGTTATTTTCACACTTATACCTAGGATTATTATTAGCTCTTTGGTGTTCTCACCTTGAAGGGATTTCCCAGGTGATAACAGAGCCCTGCTCAAGCACTTAAGCCACAGACTGTGCTGCCACCTTATCTGCTTCTGCCAGTGTTCTGTATTCATTTCACCAGTTCCCACTCTAGTCCCTGTTTGTTTTGCTAATGGACTTGCTGCCATGGCATACATAAAAGTAATACTAATATGATCAGGGAAATTCAAGTCCCCAAAACGCAATCTCAAAATGTTTCACTTTCTATAATGGGTTATTACTGTTGCAAGTCAGAAAGTCTGCAGCTGAGAAAATGCCCAGAGCCAACAAAGAAACTCAAAAGACAAAATTGGACACTGTAGCTTGAACTCCAGATGTGTCTGTGTGGGAATCTGCGGTGTTTGTTTAAAAAGAAACTAACAATGCTGCATTATTGTTTATTCTGAATTTTAATCATTCACTTCAGATAATGAGAACACACTGATGACCTTTTATAATTAGACTAATAGACTCCCTGTGCAAAGCACTTGAGTCTCATCCATTGTGGAGCGTTACTTTTCGATCACATGACTGAGCTGAAATGTGGCTCTAGGCAAAGCAATTAATCTCAATTTATCCCAATTTCTCTCTAAGAACTTATACTACTACTCTTTTATCTCACAGACACTGTGAGTAGTGTTGGTAAATATTCTGAAGGTGAAATTTTCCATCAATGGTCTTCCAAACACTAACCAAGTGTTAGCCCACGATGGCTACCTTCAGTTGTCCGTGTCATACAGGAGGGATGACACAAGGCTCCTGCTAAAAACAGATGTGTTTCAAACAAAACGCTTACAAAGAGAAAATCATTATATGCAGCCAAAGGAAGAAGGATAAAACTTGCCAAAATTAATATTAGAGAAAAAATTGTGCTCTTCTAAAAAAATAACTGGGGAAAATCCAAGAGACTTAGATAGCCTTGTACATATTTTACCAAAACTCATTTTCTATTGTACCTCAGAGGCACATGATGATGATGATATTTCCACGGCTGAATTAACATGGCCAACGTTCTGCAAAGTAAATAGGCTCCTATTGATTAAATTAAGCATGGGGTGAACTTAAGCTGTTTTATCTGACTGTCAGTGAATGTTTTGCTTGCTGGGAATGTCCCGAAAGAGGAACAGAAGTGCTTGGAATCGATACTGTCCAAACCAATTTTTTTTCACTGTTATCAAGGACAACCCTGTAATTAAGAAGCAATTCCCTTAAACTGTCCACCACAGTACACAAGGATGACTGCCTAAGACAGCTTCTCAGAGATACAGTTTTCACCTTGCCTCATGGGTTTGAATAATGTCATCACCCAAGCAGACTCTCAAGTGTATAAAAAAGGCTTCACTGCAGCTATATTTTTGGTTTAAAGAAAAATGCCTTTCATATTTACATGACATCATCTTGAAGAACTCAGGGCATAATCAGGTATCATCTTGAAGAAGTCAGGACATATCTGATAAATTACAGAAAGCCAAGTTAGTCTGAGATGTTAGGTTGGTAATAACCTTGATAACTAGGAAGTCCTAGTTACATGGCAGAACTATAGGAAATTCGCTTTAATCCACAGAGATAACACTGGTTGTAGATTTGCCTAATAACCACTGCAATATTTTGGCCTGAGAGATGTAGTCTCAACACATTCCAAAAGCATATTCGCTAATTTTTTTCACATTAGTGGCTGTGAAACATCATCACAATGTACCTGTTCCATCCGTGGTTCCAACACAGACCTCCTTCCCCAGATCTGAGGTTTGCAGAACATTGTGTGTTCTTGGCCTTATTGTACCTCCTCCTTTTCTCTGCATTTATATTGAGGAGGGAAACAGTTTTCCCTGCCCAGAACTCGTAAGAATTAAAAAAGAAAAAAACTACTGAAATTTAAATTACAATAAGATGTAGAAATGGCTACTAACCAAAAGAAGAATCAAAATGTTTACCTTGAATTTCTAAAAGAGAATTCATTAACTGAAACACCTCAACACAAGTTTTTCTCTTTTTTGGTTGTATTTTCTTTTCCTTTGTTTGTTTGTTTGAGGTTTTTTATTTTCAATCTAGTTTATCCCTATGAAACATGAACTGTTTTATAAGCTGGCTCTAAATTTACCAGAATTTGGAGTTACAAGTTATTTTATTAGAAATAAGCATTATAGTAGAATATAAGTAAGTTATAATGATGTTCAGCTAAATTATAAGGTAAATAATACTAAATAAAAAGGTCGAATTATATACAATGCTTGAAAACAAGTCTATGACAAATCTTTGAATTCAACAACTTTATTCACATGAGCTATTTATTAGAACTACCACCTGTCTTGGCAAAGACTATTGATTATTTAGTAACTCTAGTAATTGAATGGCTTAATTTCAAACACAGGAACTGGCAAATGATTTGCAAATCATTTTTGGCTTGTGTGCTCCTTGCTGAGAAGCTCTTTTCACAATATTAGATAAATTGAAAAAATATGCATTTTAGAGGAGGAATTTACCTATAAACCTGATGTATTTCTGTTGTGTATCTCACAATCTGGAAGGGTGCATAGAAAGGACTTCTCAGAATGAATAATAGAGCACAGCAGCCTGGAAGAAATGAAGCACTGTAATTTTGCCTTTTTATTCATAATACTTCAATGCCCTGCAGACCCGCTGCTTCTCACCAAGCATTTGAATAATGTGTGGTTCCTGAAGTCCTGCAGTTCCTTCATGGAACATCATCAACTCTATAAAAAGGAAAGGGGTTTCAGACAAAAAAGCAATTGCTCAGGTTAGATGGTGCATTAAAAGTTATTTCAGCTGTAAGACAGAAAGGGTAAACTGTGGAAATGTTTTTTAAGAAAGGAGATTGAACATCATGAAATCATATAAGACCCTGTGAGATTGAGATGTTTACCATTTATCAGGCAAGATAAACAGGGCAGAGCAAACATTAGTTAGAGATCAGAACAGAAGACAAAGTTCGTCCGAGTTCAGAAAGCATTTTACGTGACCACTGTTCCGCATCAATATTCAATCAGCTCCAGGGCAGGTCCCCAGCAAAGTAACAGTAAACTAAAGCAGTGATTAGAGACAAATAAACCTAAACCAGTATTTATGGTTTATACAAGGCCTAATGATCATTTAATACTATGATTTGCCTAGGAATTGATGCAATGTGAGGAAAAGACCAATACATAATGAATTTTTTAGACTAAGAGTGTATACATTGCAGTAGTTTCAGGATAATACCAAAGTCATAGATCTTAAGGAAAAATACTTCGGCAGCTTGGTTCCCTTCTTGTTTTAATACTTCCTGTATAAGTAAACACAGGATCAGAAATTTGGGTTAATATTAGGTAGAACGTGCTTGGAGCTGATGATGTGCAGAGTGATGTGACTTCCTGTACCCTGAAGGCCAAAGAGGGTTTAACAGAGGACCACCAACATTTATCTCCAAAACATGCACAGACACCCCCTACAGAAACCCCTCAGGTATGCACAGGCACAGGAGAGAAAACAAGGTGCTTTCTGCTCCTGAGCCAGAAAGGTATGCCAGGCTTAAAAAAACCAGAGGGATAAGTCCAGGGAGCAGCACTCTTAGAAGTTAATGGTGTTCTTGCTCCTGAACTGCCTTGATTTGTCACCCTGCAGCTACCTTATTAGGGAAGGGAAAAACCAATTTGGACCAGAAAACGGGAATGCACAATTGTTCCGTCTCACTGTAGGGATGCTAAACACTACAGTTCCCAGTGAGACTTCTGTGTTGAGACACTTAGGGCAGTGTCTGTGCTGCTCAGGAGTCATGGTGAATGTACTGTGCACATCACTGTCACTTGTATAGAGTGATCTGTACATGCTTCAAAGGTTCTTCAAAGAGTGGGATACTCAGAATTTTCAAAATTTGTCTGTGATGTACAGACATCTCTGCTAAGACTGCTTGCACTGCTAGAAGTGTGCACAAGTAGACTTTCAGGCATCAAAGAAATTTTAATTGGAGTTACCTTAGTTAAAAGTGCTCATATATTTGGGGCTTGATGGAAATTTGGGAAAGGTTAGGATGACACAAGTAGACTCTAACACTAAAATTCCCGCTTCGCATCCATCAGCTTTGTTTGGATTAAGCTCTTAGCTGTCTAAGGAGAAGAAGAGAATCAACTTGAAATCAGGTTATGATTAGAAACCAACGGCTGTATGGAAGAAGAGGCAACTCTTATTGCAAGCTTAGCAGGATAACTAGGAATGAAAGAGAACCCTTTACTCAACATAGGAAGATATTACTGAGTCCTGGGGAGAAGAATCCGTGAACTACTTGCATTCAAGAAAGGGAAATACTTTTAGAGTAACCCAGTAGACGGAAACATCGTAAAGAAGTGGATAAAGGTAGCAAAGAACAAAATAGATATCCTCAGAACAGGGTGAATTCTGCTTTTCCCTTTAAACTCTCTATTTGAAATAAGTAAAAGGACACTGAAATAGCAATGATAAAACTTTTGAAGCAAGTATATGAGGCAGAACCAAGGACCCTGCACTGAGAATGTTCCATGTGTAACTTTCTGATATGGAAAAAATAAATCAATCAGTAAATCAAGGTGAAAAATCCAAGTAAATAATTTTTTTAGCAACCATAATGCCATAGATTCCCTTCTGAAATCTAATGCAGCTACTCCTCAGCTAAAGGAAGATGCTGTATAAGACCAAAAGACCAAAGATTTTTTAATCTGCTTTTCTGTTCCTGACAGTGTCCAGTAGTGAAGACTGAAAGATAATAAAAATAGGCCAAGCTTGTAATGCTTTTTTCTTAGCACAGTGGAGATTTCAGTTCAGGGATTTCCTGATACAGAGATGGTATCTTTGTGTTTAATAACCCTCAGCATTTTTTTCTTCCTTCACCTTTTTTTTCTTTTTACAACCCATGAAGACTTTTAGCAATACAGAAGCATTCTCTTGTAAAAAAAAAAAAAATCAGTATTTCATTAATTAATGTGAAAAACTGTCTTAATATGTTTATGTTGAACCTGTCACCTGCTGACATATAATAACTCTTAGTTCTTATATTGCAAAAGGTAATGACAATCATGTCTTATATAAAACATTATTCAGCTAAAATATGATTTTACAAATACTCAGAAGATCCCTTTTCCTTGAAAACCTAGACAAAAAAAATTGATGCAAGACAAGTAACAGCAGAAGTAGTTTTGAATATATTTATCTCTTTCTTGTGCCTTATTCTAGGTGATTCCTTGGAACACAATCTTAGGAGTTTCTTGCATATTAAATTCAGAGTCATGCTAAGACATACACATATTATACATATTATACTACATCTTATTTCTATACCAACGGCTTATCATTCTGCAAGCAGTAAACAGACAGGATAGGACATCCAGGATTGCATGAACATGAAAGGACAGGACAGCATGAGCAGGCCCAAAACTCCCATCAGAGAGATAATGATCTAGGGGAGCCTGCAGGAAAGGAGGAAAAGCACGCCATGGATGCTACCAGTTGATTTTTAATTTTTTCCTGTACGAGCAAAAAGCTAATTAAGTTTCCCTGCTTGAACAGCATTTATATTTACAGAGACTTTCTTACAGAAAATACAGACTTTATGAAGTCACAGTATTTGTTGAAGTTTTCAGGTTAGTTCTGTGGTATCTTTATGTTCCTTCTCCAAATCTTGAGATGCTACCAAAGTAGCATTAGTCAGAGACCCTACACTCTGTGTTATTGCAAAACCACAGCCAAGTGTTAAGTAGTTATTATGACTGAGTAGTTTTCCGTTTACAATTTCATATGGCAATTTGCTTTTTAGTTCTCTCTGTATAACAAACACAAAAAAGCTCATAAAAATGTTATGTAAAATAACATACCCATTCTCTCTATGGTGAAATATCTTAGACTCCAGTTTCTGAGGGCTTCAGAGTTCTCAAATGTGAACCACAGCTTTTTTTTGCTTTTTTTTCCCCAGAAATATTAAGCATTTTTCATCACTTGACGAACAATATAAAAACACAAAACCCACAGAGAAAAACACCCTTGAGCATTTCTCAACAATAAAATGTATACAAATGGCAGACTTTTGCAACATTTCAAAATGTCAAGAAATCTTTTAGATACTTTAAGAACTAAAAAGAAGTACAAGTAAAGCAATTCATTTCTCAAACGCATTTAGATTAAATATTCCTCTCCGCACTGTATCTTTTCTATTTGAGTGTGGCAAAGCGTTAACTAATCCAGCACAATGAATCATCTACTGCAGCATCACAGAAGTACCTCACACAATCATACTGCACATATGCAAATGCCTACGTTTCTTCTATAGGAGGAAAAACAGCACTGCCTAGATTTCTCAAATTCATGTTTTGGAAAATGAAAGCAATTAGAACCTACCCACTCAGCACTGGTACAGCCACACCTGCAGTACTGGGTCCAGTACTGGAGAGAGCCCAGCAAAGGGCCACTGATAAGATGAAGGGCCTGGAGCAGCTCTTCTCTGATGAGAAGCTGAGAGCTGGGACTGTTCAGCACTAGAGAAGAGAAAGTTTGGAAGGTTAGGAGGATCTCATCAATGTATCTAAGTAAGGGGAAGGTGCAAATAGGAGGGAGCCGTCACTCCCTTCCCTGCTACTTCCATCCCTGGTAGTGGTTGACACCGGATACTTACCAAAGAATATACCATCCTCTTTCACAGAGCAATTCTTTCCCTCTGCCCAACCCTCCAGCAACCTTTTGTCTTCCTGTAAATGGTGGTTCAGGGATTCCCAGTTCCCATCATCGTGCTTAGCAGCCTTAGATGGAAGTATCCATCATGAATTTGTCTAATTGCTTTTGAACCCATTTGGATTTTAAGCCTCCACAACGCTCTTGCAGCAATGAACCCTGCAATTTAATTACGCACAAAATGATGAAGTACTTCCCTTCACTTGTCTTAAAGCTACTGCTTGATCATTTCACTGGATATGTCCCTGCTTCTGTAGTATGAGAAAAAGCAAATAATAACTCCTTTTTCACCTTTTCCATGATATTAATGATTTGGTATAATTCACTCTTAATTCTTCTGAGCCATTCTTTTTCTAAACTGAAAAATTCTTTAAAGTCTCTTCACACAGAAATTGTTCCTTCTCTCTGACACAAGACCTCTTGGACTTATACAAGAGCATGATGCTTTTCACTTATGCTTTCTTCTCCTCTCATGATCATATCCTAACATTATCAAAACCCTCCTCCAATTCCTCCTTTTCAAGCTGAAGAATGCAATTTAGTCTTTCTGTGTGCAGAATCTGTTCCACCCTTTATATAATGCTATTACATCCTTCTTGAGGGTGGGAGACAAGACCGGCACCCATGTAAAAGCCATACACTGCAACACAATGGCATTTTGGTTTTTTCAAAAGCGGATGTTACCTGAACTATTCTATTTTTATCCTGGATCTTAAAATCTAAACTTTTTCTTCATGGAAGTGGAAAACTGTTGATATGAAAAACAGCCCAGATCAAGAGAGAACATATTTGAATTTCACTCCAATCAATAGACAGCTTTTTAAACAAATCTCAAAACAGAGTGAAGACGTTCCTATGACAAATACCAGCCAAAAGAATCATAGAAGCTTAACAAAAAGTCAATACCACCTTGAAGAAATGTGTGTGTGTACTGGACCATTTATCAACATTAAAAAATGGTGCAGTGGCAGATAGTTTGTTCTAAGCCAGCCATGAGCCTTGCCACACACAAACCTAGCTCTGCTCAGTCTCTTGACTTTGCCCATGTGCCACACACAAAGAACCTGTTCTCTAGGGGACAAAACTGGCACTGCAACAACAGACACTACAACTAAAGCATGGCAGTACTATTCCATCAGTACTCATCTGTGGAGTATTGTGTTCTGTGGGCAAACTCAGGCTGTGAGTCTCAGAAGGACTTTTCTTTTCTTGAAGGCTTCAGTCTTTCTCTGCTGTACCAAATTCCATAATCTTCATGTTTTGGAATGGATCTCTGTAGCAGGCAGTCATGTTCTACCTCCATGGATATTTCTTTAGCCACTTCCTCCAGAGAGCTTGACTATAGGTCTCAGAAGAATTCCTCCTTGATCAAGCCTTGGTCCAGAGACGATGATCTGAGCAGCACCATCCTCTGCACATCTCATGTACGCTGTCTCTCGGAACTCCTGCGAGCTCATGGCACACTGCAGTCACCATCTGCACAGAATTAATTGTGTTCCATGCTAAACACAGATAGAGCAGCGCATTTTGCAAGCACTTCTCTTGCTTCTTTGGAGTCTCCAGCACTTTCCTTTCCTCAAACTGTAGAAGGAAGACTGTATTGCCCCTTGAGACAGCAGGAAAAAGGACAGGTAAGCACTTCAAACAAGAACTCAGAATAATGAGGAATGTGAACAAAACAAATACATAGGACAGAAAGAAAAAAAAACAGGATGGAAGGGAATGCAAAATGGCAATGGGAAGAGAGTATGAACAGCACCACAGCAGAAAAGGATGGGATGTAAGATGACAAGATTGCAAAAAAGCTGTGGAAAAAAGACACAGATATGAACATTTGTAGTTCAGAGTATAACTTCAAGGAGAAAAAAGAAAGCTATCATGGGCCATGAGAAAATGGTTGGGAGTGGGATTATGCTGACTAGAGAGTAATTCTTCATTAAGTCAGCTCTGTTCTACCAGGAGGATTGCATTCTTTGTTGATCTCTCTGGGATGGTCTATCATTTTCCAGCAATGGTATCTAAATTAGGGAGATTCTCCTGACTTGGCTACAAAAAGTAAATGTCTGAATGACGTCACTGTAAACACCACTCTGTTGTCAGTTTAGCTCTCCACCATCTTCTAGGAGAAAGCCTATAGACATGGCATTCTCTTCATCCTGACAGACAAGCCTGCTGAAAAAAATCCTGAAACACCATAGATGATCCATCAAGGGGAAGGAAAGGAGAATCCATAAAGATTCAGCATTTCAGACTTTTAAATTTGGACATCTAGAATGCTAAAATGCAAAAAGGATGCTAAAGTTTCAAGTCCACCATTCAAAGATCCGAGATGAGAAAACAAACCCTACTTGGGCAATGTTGTCATCTCTTTATTAAACACACTGTGTAATTACATGATCATAAGCTCTTCTTTTCCATTAAATTACATAAAGGACAGACGAATCTGAGAATGTCAGTGATACTCGTCTACAAAATCAGCCATATGGATCTCTTTATTTCTGCTGTCACAAAAGTTAGATAGTGAATAATGACTCAGACAGGAGACTTGAGAAGAAAAGCAGATTCAGGGTGGTTTATACTCTCTAGAACTGGAAAACTGTATGTCATCTCTCACACTGCTGTTCAATCCCTGTATGATTTTGATCAAGGCTCCTCTTTAAAGATAATCACAAAGATCCAAGTTCTTCCCCCCTCCAGTTAAGTCAGGTCTCTACATCAGATTGTCCGAGGCAGCCAGGTGTACTGGCTGCCTGCTGGTAGAGCTTTGCTCATCTATAAACTAGAGAGAGCACGGTGGGCACCCAGCAGTCTCCATGAGATGATGCCTTTCTACATCTTTACTACACCCAGTACAATCGCTTGAGGTCTGATTCATTATTTAATTAATCCAAATAGCTATAACTGCCATTGATACAAAAACACAGCAAGATACTACTAAATAAAAATGTTCAGCTCCAGAGTTCCCAAATTCCCCTGGCCAAATTATTTATTGAAATCTCTGTGCCTTATTTCCTCATATGTGTGCAGTGATTACGGCATCACACCACTGCACAGGGATGCTCTAAAGATTGTTTGCTAAAATCTAAGAGGTCGCTGTAATCAGGGAGGAGATGGTGTTTTTTCTAATGTGCCTTTGATAACCTGACATCTTACAGCGAGGGCTACAAAGAACAGCTCAGGGAAATGAAAAGATTGTATCTGCTGTAGGACGCATCTGTCGTACATAAATGACGCACGAGAATGCACAATAAACATGAGCATACAGCAAGTGCCTGTTCACTCAACAAGGCTAACCCTCTGGGATAAATTAGATAGGAATTTTTGCTGTTGACAAGACATTTGGGGAGTCTTCATATTTTCAAGAATGATTTCTTAAAGTGTTTTAAATTTTTTTTTTTGCATAAAAAGAATGATAAAGAATCATTTCTGTGCTTCTAAATACCCACTATAAACAAGGTAAAAAGGAAAAAAAATTACCAATGTATCATTTTTGAGAACAAGAAAAATACAGTTCCTTGCCTACATGCAGAGGGGAGGAATAAAAACCAAACAGATTTGTAAATAGGAGCAATTCAGACTGATTTCATATCTCCCTAACCCATGGAAGTCATCCCCTAGTGAAACAAAGGTATGTTATAAAACCAAATGCCCTATGAATGACTCTTTAAATAGAACACTACATGGCTTAAGCACCTACATTTGATGAAAATAAATAATTCCTTTAGTGACTGTAGACTTTTTATTACTTTCTGAAAACTACAGATACAAAACTACACAGAAGTGAATACGCAACACAGTGAGTCATCTGAGCAACAAATTAGTTCCATTAATTCTTCAAGGTTACTTTATAAATTAAGTCTGATGAGATGTCTGAGTCATTAATGCTAGAAACGTCAAAGGAATATATTCTGTTTATAAATTTTCATGATTTTGAGTTATAACACAGTGTGTCCAGTTTTCTGGGTTTTTTCCAAAAATTGTTTCCGAAGTGTCTGCAAGCAGGTGATCACAGACGCATGTACACTGTATTTCGAAAGACATTAATAATTTCAGTGCTCTGACTAGGATCCAAAAATAGTCACATAAATTTGTGTTTCTTAGGGCAGCAACAGTGTAACCAATGACAGACCCTAGAACAGAGACCTTAAACATCATGTATGCACGAATGCTGCATAACTTCACAAATAACAAACATTACTTGAAAAACAGATTATCTGAAGATGGTTACCCTCTACTATTGCTTTCTAAGAAGTGTCACGATCTTTCTCATACCCGGGCTGCACAGCATTTGCACAGAGGAAGGGGAGAATTCACTCCCCAACTTCCAAATCACGCTTCTCATTTGAAAGGGTGTGTTGCTTCCACTACTCCATATGGAAATAAGAATGACTCAAAGCACTCATGCCACATGTAGCTAGGTCAGATGGTTGGTTATGATTAAATTCTGCCTCAGATTACTGACCTGAATAAATTCTAAGACATACGGAACAAGATGATAAATTCTCACCCAAGGATACCAACCACTTTCTCTAATAGCTGGATGATGTAGAGTGATTCAGTGTTACTCCTGGGACACTTTTAAACGATAATATTAGTCATGGCTTGTGTGTTGATTTGGACAGAATAACTCACAAATTTACCACTGGGATTGTGAAAGGCACCAGAAATATTTGTGATAAATGACTGTAAAGGAAAAGTAACCTCAGAAAACCCTGAAAAGTATTCTCTCCTATTCAAAACTACCTTGTTAATCTTACTTTAAAATATTTTAATCAATGTCATGGGCAATTTGTTTTATGCCATACAGAATGTGCCAGTGATCCTGACTAATTCCCCTTGTAAATATCAGGTGATCCTGGTTCAGCACTTCACAGCACAGAATTATTCTGAAGACCAGAAAAATAGGCTTTGCAGACTTTTATTCTTTAATCTATTTCTTTCCAATATGTACTATACCATCTGGCATCGCTAAAGCACAGTAACTCACTTTTGAATACATAAAGAAGTTTGAGCCCAGCACGTATCCAGATCATTATCCATTTCTTCATTTATTCTTATTTGGTGGATCTATTTTTAGATCTTCCCACTGAAGGTATCCTGATTTCATAAAGCATTTCTGCTTAAGCATATTGCTGTTTGGCTCTCTTTAAGGAGAATTAGGGTGCAACTTACTGGTATCTAACATATTTTTCTTTAGTCTACTAACACATATTACACAAAAATAAGTCTCATTAATATCTTTTTACTCATTATATAAATATATATATATAGTTCAGAAGTGGCATAGAATCCCAGTGATACTGGGATGTAAAGATGAAATGCTGACACCCACTTGAAAGATTTCATTACAAAATTTGAGTTGATTTGTAGGATGTCCACTTCCACTTAATCTATTCAATTAGTTCCATAAGGTAGTTATGAACACAAGCCACTAAAATAATTTGAAGATTGTATCTTCTATTATATACTACTGGCTAGGTAAATTAGCACTAAATATCAGTGACTAATACTGCTGCGACAAACTTCATAATTAAAAGAATATAAAGAATTGAAAAATTGAAGCATTAACATTTCCTGTGCTCTGGTATTCATGTAATTGTTAATATACTTTTGCTTTTACATGCAAGTCTGTTTCTTTGACAATAATGAATCAGCAGTGCCCTGGCAGCCGGGAGGGCCAACCCTGTCCTGGGGTGCATCAGGCACAGCCTCGCCAGCCGGGGAAGGGAGGGGATTGTCCCGCTCTGCTCTGCACTGGGGTGGCCTCACCTTGGAGATCATGTGCAGTTTGAGGTGCCACGTAAGAGACATGAAACTACCAGAGAGCATCCAGAAGAGGGCAATGAGAATGGTGAAGGGTCTGGAGGGGAAGCTGTATGAGGAGCAGCTGAGGGCACTTGGTCTGCTCAGCCTGGAGAAGAGGAGCCTGAGGGGAGACCTCATTGTGGTCTTCAACATCCTCATGAGGGGAAGAGAAGGGGCAGGCACTGATCTCTCCTCTGTGGTGAGCATTGACAGGACTCAAGGAGACGGCACCAAGCTGAGCGAGGGAACATCTAGCTTGGATATAAGGAGAAAGTTTTTCACCCAAATGGTTTTGAGCACTGGAACAAGCTCCCCAGGTAAGTGGTCACAGCACCAAGCTTGTCTGATTTCAAGAAGTTTGGAACATGCTCTCAGACATGTGGTGTGATTCTTGGGGTGTCCTGTACAGGGCCAGGAGTTGGACTCGGTGATCCTGGTGGTCCCTTCTACCTCAGCATATTCTATGATTCTATGAAACTAAACGCAACATACACAGAATAGGAAAATAATCAGAAATTCTATAGCAGGTAGATCCAAAGAAGCATTTAGTGAATTTTTGGTGCACAAATCAAGAGTGTGATGCGGCCTCCACTCTTCATCCTTTCCCTGTAATTCACTGGTCTTTCAACACACCAGTTTCCTAAGTATCTTTAGGGTATTTTGTGCATGGGTTCGGCTATTTCCAGAACTGAGCAACTGGCTACCCATCTGATTACACCAGATTTGAAGCCAGGAAACTCAGACAGCAATGCAAGAGCTCCCTGAGAAGCCAGTCACAACATCCTACTAAGTACCAAATTCACATGACCATCCCCAAACCAGAACTAATAATTTTCTTTTCAAAACTGAGCTGCTAGAAGAAAAGTTTCCTCACTTACTAGCCTCCCATGCTCACCTCTACCCACAGATTGCAGAATTGAAACTCATGCCATCTTACTCCTTTGAACAGCTCTGCACAACCCCATGTTAGACTGAAAAGGCCAACTTTGTCCAGTATTCTTGAAACTTGGCTAACAAAGCCAAGAACTAGGGGAGAAGAGGGTTTATAGGGCATAACAGGCTGGGGCAGAGAAAAACCTGCAAGAGTGACCTGTGGAAGAGAAGGTCAGGGACTGCCCTGTGCTGGTCACAGCCACGTCAGCAATCGACAAAACAGACCTGTCACCTACCACAACTATTCATCTTATTTCTTGATACTGGAACCAGAAATTACCAGTTAATATAAATCAGCAATCATTTCCCAGGTCATGACTGGTTTTGCGCAGGATGAGGAGGCAAAGGCTCTCCTTTAGTGTGCTCATCTGCACTTTGGTGGATGTTCAGTTTCTGTGCTTGCAGAACTGTACGAACAAGTGAGATGAATAGAAAACTTATTTCCAAGGCGTTGATGGATGGCATTAAGTTATGGAGTCAGAACATCAAATTACTGTTAAAAGTGCCATCCATTTCTGAATTATTTTAGATACTCTTGTAAGTTTCTTCATAAAAATTACATACTTTTGGATAGTAAGAAATACAGCAACCAGCCTGTGGAACAGTGGCACAGGAATTTACTGTGCTGTTACATGAAAGGTATTGAGGATATCAATTCCTCAAGCTTCTGGGCACAGAGTGCATCTCCATTTAAGATCCGTAAGGAACCACAGGGACCCATAACCTTCCACATAACATGTCACACACAAAATTTTCCACTCAGCTACAGTTCTCCACAGCTGGTCTTCCAATTTTATCCTTTCAAGCCAAGTTGAAAAATATGAATTCAGTAAAATCAAAGTTCAAAGCTCTTCACCTCCTGGTTTAACATTTCTATCAAATAACAAGCACTGTGTTCCTTTCCACATGTTTTTTTCCATAAGTCTTCCACTTCTAGGTTTCCTTAATGCCATTTTTGAAGCTTTATTTTCTACACAACTTTGTTTTTCAATGTTTTTGGGTAGAGAGGCTGGAGATTCAACTCCATAAATTTTAAGTCTCCCCTAATAGTCAGGAAAATCTGCCTCTTAATCCCTGGCAAATTTCTCAGCAATCCTTCAATTTCTAGCCCCTAGTTTTCAATTGCTATTTGACTATAGCCCCCCAAATGCTTTTCTTCTAATCTGGGAAGTAAGGTGGAATAGTAAAGACACAACACAATCTTTACAAAAGCAAGACAATATTAAACTCCAGTCATCAAGGAACTTGGCTTGTCAACAGTCAAGCACAGAGTTAACAGCAAAGCTAAAAGCTCTGAAGCTAAAGTCCTAAAGTTACAGTTTTTTAACTGTTGCTAATAGTTAGGACCACTGTGACCAGAATCAAAGCTTTTTATCCACACGCTGTGTCAGTGTCCAGCTCCTGTCAATGTCTTGCCTCCACAACTGCCCTTCACCTCTGCTGTGCCTCCAGGAGTACAGCTCATATGGACTTACTGGTTGGACACAGGACCACCAGAGACACACACAATTACTATTTGCTCCATCTATTCTGTGTAAGTGCTACCAGGAGACCATTCAAGCAGCCATTTCTGTACATATAATTCCTGAGGTTAAAAGTTTACCTATGTGTAAGACCAGCTTTACTGGACAGAAACAGATGTCAGTCTAAGCAACCCCCTCTCATGTTGATGAAAATGGCATTTAAAAAGTGGGGAAAGTTTGCAGCGAACTCTCCCAGTATCCTGCAATATCTATTTTTAAGACTTCTATAGTTGAAGAATCCTTGATTTATCATCCATGCCTAATCCACTTGGTGGACATGTAGATGTCCTGTGCAGAGACCCACAAAATAACTTAGTACAGTACAAAAATTATTTCCATTAATTTAGAGATTCTTCCTGCTCATTTCACTGAATACACCCTGGTCTAGTGTTCCCCAAGACATTTATGATTTGATATAATATTTATATAATAAAATCAGTTTTTCCTCAATCACCTCCTTTGTAAACTGGAGAGCCTTAGTCTACTTAATCTCTCCTCATACAGCAGCTCTTTCCTACTCAAGATGCAAGCGTGCAGTACATTTATAAAACACTTCCCATTTTGTCCTCACCTCCTCTCCTAACCATTTTTAACATTGTTCTGATTGGTACTAAGCACAGCAGCAGCATTTTCAGGCTCCTATCACAATGATTTCCTGATGTCTTTTCTGAGTGCTAATGGATAATTTACAGCCCATCGCTGTGTTAGCAGCAACAGTTTTATTCCCTTTACGCTACTTTGAATTTATTGCTACAATTTTATTTCTTGCATTATTGCACAGTCACTGAGTATCATGAGATTCTTCAGTAATTCTTTGGTTTTAATTTAATGCTTTAATTATTTGATACTACAAAATTATGTCTTTTTTATGACTATTTGTCATTTTTCCAGATTCAGAAATATGTTGAATAGTATATATTCAATGAGATTCCAGTTAAATTCCAACCATAATCGCCTGCCAGATTTCTGGTAACCTCCCCCCAGCAAAGAAATACATTAACTGTCTCACTGCCAAATTGAGTTCACTAACAAAACTCAGTTCTACATACTCCTAATCAGTGAAATAATGATGCTATCTACAACATCCCAAAGCCTCAAAGAAATTAATAACTGGAAAAATGTGAATGAGAATGTCTAAAAGAAGAAAGAAGGAAGATGAGGGATGACTCAGGGATTGCCATGACCCTTCAGAGCTCTTCAGTTGATCCTCCTGCTTTCCCCAAAAGCTTCCTCAAACAGGAGTTAATACTCCAGACATCTCCTATGTGAACAACTGAGTACTGCTTTGAGAAACTGTCAATCTTCATGCTGAAATACTTGGGTTAATACTTGGGATTGCCACGAATGCAGCTAATCCAGCAACAACAGCAATAATTTCCCTTTTCTCCTACTCACACAATCCTTTGGCAAAAAGGAAGTTTTATTTATTTCGCTCGCCTAGTTTCTTTCCAAACTATTGAGTTTAACTCGTAGGCAAAGCAGGGTGGTGAACATCAGAGACACTGAGTGGGAGCACAGCCACTACTCCTTTGAGAGGAGTTCTCCCCATCTCACACAGACCCACACCATCAGGGCAGGGGATGACGCAAGAGCAAGGCTCCCTCTCTCCCTTCCATGACATATTAGTTTTAGCCTCCAACTCGAGAGACAAACATACTCACTCAAAACCAAAAGTTTCCTTTTCAAACTGAGTCTTCACTGGATTACCAGAAAATAAATGAGAAATGTTTTTTAAATCATATTAATAAATGTCAAGATCATATTTAGAATTACTACATCAAATTATTCATTGCCAAATTATCATTTATTCCTCTAGGAAATATTAAGATTAATTACCTGTAAATTCCCAAAGACACCAAATACTAATAATATCACTACTGATGTGCATTTATTTTAATTAATCTGTAAACAAGCCTCTGGTCTTGAGACTTAAAAGTCCACTCAGTGTTCCACGGAAACTCTTAAAAGGTATTGTGATCAGAATATTATTTTTCTATCAATATTACAACAATTCTTGGCCATTACTTAGTGCCTAAGATCTGGGCATTTCAAAGTGAATTTATACGGATCATACAATCTGATCATTCAGATGCAGTATAGAGTGATTAAGGCTGCTAGAAGAAGTAATTTTTTCACTTGAGTGAATGCATCCAACATCTAATTCTTCTCCAGAACCACCATCTGATGATTATCAGCTAAAACCATGATATCAGATACCCCAATCCCAACTTAATCACATCCTTAATAGGTGGGACACAGACAAATCTGCTCAAAACCAGAGTGACTGTGCTTCAACTCCTAGTGCAGTTGTCCAAGCATTAGTTGCCTTCTGCTACTCCGTGACATTGTGTTAGTCACATTCAATGGCTGATGCTGCTCCAAGGTATGCGAGTTTAGTAACCACTAATTCATCCCGCTCTCAGCAACGAGGCTCTGGTGGAGTTAAATCTCCCAGAAACGTGCAGTCAGTTGTTATTAGATTATTAGTAGAGCCTCCCTGACCTTTGCTGTCTTGAAATTAAGCTGCTCTGGGACTGAAATAAGCATCTCATTTAGGTGCACGGTAGTAATTTCATCTTCAAGTATAATGCCTGTAAGCCATTTATAAGTATTTTCTAAGGTGTCTGAGACTGTTACTTAGTAGTTAACATTTCCAAATTACACACTTCCTGAAATATTCCATATGGGGTAAAATGGCATCTAATTCAGCTTTTCATGCTCTTAGCTGTATGGAACTTACCTTCCTTTATGTTACAAAACTTTGTGAACACTTTATTTGATGCACCCTGCAGGGGGTTGTTAAGTGTTTTCCTCAAATGCCTACAACCACTGTTGTGTCCACAACAGGCAGTAGTGTTCAAAATAAAAAGTATTTAACGGCTGAAGCACATTAAGTTGTCTCTCATCTGTGCATATGCAGATTTGCTGAAAGTAGGAATTATTCACGCTTTTTCTACACCCTTAACATTTGGAGTAGGTAGATTTTAGCTCCCCACTGCATCTGATCATCAAGGTTTTAGGACTCATTTAATCTAGAGGTAACACTTGGCTCCCTATATTGTGTTCATCTATGTAAATAAAAAAGAGAAACAATAGTACTTTGGCACTTACCTAATTTCCACCAAATTTCCACAGAAATAGGGTAAAAAATTTCCCTAACCCCTGCAATAGACATTAGCGACTATATGAAGGGAAAATAATTGCCTGCTTCACCTATAAAATGACAAAATATTATTAACCACATTAATACAATACTTGGTTTATGATCTACCTCCTTGAATTATACTGTCATTTTGTGTTTTCATTTTGTGTTGCCAATACTGTTATATAAGAATCTTTAAAATAAAAAGAGGAGTCTAAGAAATGATACAACATCTTAGGAAGGCCATCAATACTCCAGCTGGGAAATCTCTTTTAGGTATCTGAAGCAGTAAGTGGTACGACGCTGTTAAGTGAACTGATACTAGAAACAGACTTTGTTCCCCATTTCTCTTGCGTAGAGGAAAGAGGACATGGAGGCTGTTTTCCTGATACATCTAAGTTTTCTAATGACTGCTTCATACTTTGGCAGGTATGGTCAACAACTGAGCTTCACTGACACTGGAGAGACCACAACAGTCTCCTTTAGTGCTCGTTGTGAGCTGTGATGCTGGTAACTCATAACATGTAAACAGACTGTACACTGCTCAACCAGGAGATGAGAGTAACATGCCCAAGCTCAGTTTTGGACAAATACTTAGATCTCAAAGTCCTTCAACAGAAACAGCTAAGGGGGAACAAGTAAAGAAAAATACAAATGTTTTTGGTTTTTAAAGGCGATCAAAACGGAAACCTACAGAGCCGCTATTCCAAGGAACATACGGAAGGTAAGAGGAGAACAAATACCTGCAGGTGCTGCATAACTGGCCTCCCTCTCCCAGAAACAACCATGATAACAATGAAAATAAGTCTCAGCTGCCTTGCTCCCTCCTCCTACACATCCCAGAAAGGGATTTGACAGGGTGGCATGGACAGCAGAATAATTTTAAAGCCTGGACTTACATGAGGCACGACGATCTCACCCAGACTTAAACCAGAACAGGAATTGCACCCCGCCATCTGTACTCTCTACTCAGTTGCAACAATCTGTGACATGCAAATGCAGCATCCTGTTGTTCATATTAGCAAGATCAGAAGGTAATTTGCTTTCTGCTCTCATAATGAACCAGTCCATAACTCAAAGACTCAAAGTATGTCACAACTGGCAGGGGTAGATGGCCAGAGGTTTCAATGGATATGAGACTTGGAAGAAGGCCAAGAGACATGTGGTCCCATCAAAGGGCAAACTGAAGGAAGGAAAAATAAAATCGGCGGGGACTAGTGGACCTGAGCTTTGGAAGAACAGTTAAGAGAGCAGAATCAGATCATCTTTGCCTGACACGCTCCCCAGTTGAGATTTAGATGTATGCACAACAGGTGCGTAGTTAAATATATATGAATTAATAAAGATGCTGCCTGCCATTTGAAGTGGCACTACAGCATCTGTCCCACCTCCTGCCTGAGGCTCGAGAGTGACCTAGAACCATTAGACACATCGGACTGTGGGGAGGAATACTCAGATCTACAGTTTGCTTGGCAGACATTTCCAAGTATCTCTCTTGTTGATAAATCAGCAAAATGTACTTGATGTAAGTAATTAACTATTTCTCCCTGGCGTCTCTGCAGTGTAACTGTAATGCAGAGATGGTAGCAAACAGATGTCACAGGAACCAACAAATGCTGGGGCTTAAATAAGTGTTCAGTACTATTCTCATACTCAACTACAGTGGAATATAGAAATCTATGAATTGCTCATGCCCAACCCAACAACTCCTATAAATGAATTTCCAGAAACAAGACAGATAGTTCATGAAGCCTGCAAGGACAGTGAGGCCAGTGAAGTAGGAAGACATTTCCCTGTAGCCTGGAGATCATGTCCTTATGGTCACTAAACCAACAGTATTGAATCAAATCTATCCTACTGCTCTAACAGAAAAAAAATCAGAAACCAAAACTGAAACTTTACATAGAATAGAACCATAACATTATTTAGGTTGGGAAAGACCTTTAAGATCAAATCCAAGTGCAATGATCCTGCACAAAACTGAAAAGTGTCCAAAACCATCTTGAAAGGTTATCAAATCATGCCAAAATGCAATTCCTTTGGATCCTCCCTTCAACTTTTTGCCACTTTTACTTGTTTCCACGAGGGGCAACTATATGACCTGTAAGCATTGAATAAAGAAGGTTTTAATCCAAATTTCCATCACAGTTCAATGAAGCATTTATTGATCAGCAGTTGTTATTAGCTTTTGATATGAGGAATCCTACAAGTCAGTGTACAGCCTGAGTTTTGGATTCTATTTTCTAAAAAAATACAACGAACAAGTAAGGTGTGTGTCACAAAGCAATAAGATAAACCTATGTGTTACCTTTTAAACTCCATAATCTGTATAATTTGTCAACGCCATGACTTGAGACTGTTTTTCCTATGAGAACCTATATAGAAAGTATGAACTACCATTTGCAGAATTAAACCTTTCTGATTAGAAATATCATTGCTGCTTTTGTAAATATGCTGCATTCAAACTGTGTAAGAACCAAGTGATCACTCTGTACACATCATACTTCTCAGAAAAACTTCAAAAACGTTGTCCCTCAAAAATAAAAATACTTTAATGAGCTTCCATCCTTAGATAACCTACCCAGAGAAAAGGAAAACATTTTGTACATAGCAGAGATTTTCTCCCCAGTCGCAGAAGGAAAGGGAAAGGGAGGCTTTTTACCAACTCCAGCCAGAGAAACTTTATCTTGTTGATAAGTTTAGCATGGTGTAACTCATACCACTGAAGTGATTGTCCTATCATTGTATCATCATCTTCTGAACCAGTTAGTCCTAAGAACATGATGAGGCTTCGAATGCATTGAGAGTATTGCAGACAAGCAAAATTTAAATATGCATGAGGTGAATCAAGCACTCTGTCATTTACAGGATCACTTGGAAACAACAGTGACACATATCTCTTGCCGTTTTGGGGGTTTTTTTATTTGAACAAGTTGGATAAAACTTCACATAAAAATATACGTACTCTTCTCCTGCATTAATCTTGAAGGTTGGAAAGGATAAGAAAAGTTAGCATTGGTAATTACATGCAAACAGATCTGACATAATTTTATTTGAACAAAAAATAGATTATTCAAAATAGTACAAACAGCACAAACAGGTCTGAGATGGATTAGTGGTAAGTAATCCTCCCAGTACTTCCTTGTAGCAGCTGATTACATTGTTTGCAAAACTGCAGGAAAGTTGTCCTCTATTTTTCTAAGAAACACGCATTGTAATTTAGTTTGCAACCATCTTACCAGACTGGGCATCTTATTGCCCCCGTTAGAGCTGTCACTAACATCTTACAAGAAGATTCTTGGCACTTTTTATTCCTTCTGGTGAAGGGACCACCACCTTCAGCTACTATGACATTAGAGATGGGCCTGCATTACCCAGCCGAATAAAAAGTAAAAAAAAAAGATTCCAGCATTTGTGATTACAGAATGTATTATGTTTAGAAGATACCTGCAGAGCTACAGTGCAGTTACTATGAGTTGCTTTCTTGGTGAATTTAGTCATTTCAGGATTTGGTTTGATGGAGTAAAAGCTCAACAGTCCGCATTTGTTCACAGCTGGCCAAGCTGTATTGATTCAATAAAATACTAGCAGTGATTTCTTTTATGCTAATACCAAATTTTTAATCCATAGCATAGCAACAGACCTTCAACATGAGGGTCCTCCGAATCACATAAAAGCCTTCAGCAAACTGTGCTGCCTTTGCAATTTTTTTCCTCAAAAAACAGTGTAGTTTGTAAAGACAGGTAAGATACCAAGGTGCAACCTTTTGAGTGATTAAATGCCTCTTCACGAGTCCAATAACCAACTGCAACAATTTTCTGTGGGTTTGCTCAATCTCTTGAGGTGCAGGTGTAACAGCAGTTCTCATTCCATAAGTCTATGTTATTTATCACTGCTGTCCTTTGTTCCTAAAAAATCTGAAAAGATGAGGGATTTCTGCTATCTCATTGGTACAACCTGTGATACACACTTCAGAATGCAGAAAGAAGATTATTTATCATTCTCACCTTTTTTCCCCTAAATCAACATTAAGATTTTTTCCTCCTCTTTCTAGTCCTAAGACTGTAATACAGTACTAATTTTTGTTGATCTGAATGTTTTTTAGAATAAGATCCTCACTGCTTCCCTCCATTTCCTAGCTATAGATACTTTCCTTGGTGCCCTTTCCCTTACTCTTTCTAAAGGAACTCTCAATTTTCTGTCTATATCTTCCTCCCAAACAATTTCAAATACAGTTTCCCTCAGTTCTGGGAAATTAGCCCTTTTGATATAAGTTTGTGATTGTACTTGTGCTCTATTTTCCTACACTAAATACAATCAGATCAGAATTACTGGTCCCTAGGCAACCATCAGCTTCTAATCCAGTGATTATTTCATCTTTATCCATCAAAATGAAACCCAGAATTGACTTATCATATATTCAATGCAACACCTTTTTTTGCTTTAGCAAATTATCCTCTATTTTCTAGCCACAATAGGTTGTTTTATGTCCAACTGCACAGATCTTCCACTAAATGTCTCCTAAATTGAAGTTCCCCCATAACACCACCATTTTATTAACTGTGAATTACAGAGGTACTTAAAGTAACTTTTCTTTTCTCTAGTATCATTTGATGGTTGGTAACAGATCCCTCTGGCAGGATATCGATCCACACACATTCAACACCTCACGGATACATTCTCAGTAACACTAAGAAAGGTAATGAAGTCCTTAAAAAACAGAGTGCTACCTGACATGTTATTCTCTCTACCCTTCATACAGTGACTCTAATTCAGTTCAAATAATTCTGCTGGCTATATAAAACTTCTTATCACACCTTCTGCTTCTTAAGATAGCTACCACCATTGAAAAAGGAACTGAAAGGTATATTCTCCATATTATTTGGAGCTTCACTGTAAGTTTTTCAGATGCATCAAGTTGGAGTCTGTAGGTATTTGCCTTCCTTACCAACTTCTTATGAAAATGGTAAATGAAAACTCTCCTGGCTATTTGTATGAAGTTTTCAATCAAGGTCATTGATCTTCTTCCTGCAAACTGCAGAAAACCTTGTTTCTGTGGTTTCCCTGACTACAGAATGCAATGTAGGTTTCCACAAAAATGGACATTAAGCTTTACCTGCTCGGGAGTACCTCCTGCTTAACCTCCAGAACTTCCTGGACTAACAAAGGAGGGAATGCATAAGGGCTCCCAAACAATATATTAAACTCACAGGATGATTTTGGTTTTGGTTTGGTTTTGTTGCAGTTTTTTTCTTTTTTTTTTTTTATACAAAGCATACATTTGTCTTTCCAGGACAATCCTTTCGGGAACTATTAAGAACATGCTTGGTGCATACCTTTGACTTCATTAAGCATCAGTGACAAAAGATCCGTAATGCTCTTTTTTCCTAATCCAAATAGGTCATGCTCATTTAAAAAGAGAGATAGTTAAAAATCAAGTCATAATAGAGATGTTCATTAAAAGGCATGGGTTTTCTGATAAATTAAGTCTTCCCCTACATTTAAACTGAATGTTCATATGCAAACAAGTAATTCCCTCCTTCTATACAAAAATGTTATATGGTTTTATTTAAAAACTAAACTTAAATACTGCCTATTATCAATTGTTTTGTAATCCTAATTCTTATAAACAAATGTTACAGATTTTTTAAAAGTTCAAAATACAGTTGTCCCCAGTTTTAATATGAAAATATCTAGCTTAATTTTCAGCTTTTATCTCCTTGACTTTGGTGTTCTCTGAAAGGAAGTTGGCTATTGTCCATCTTAACTCATGTAACATTTTGTTGCTTATGTTTAATGTAATTGCAAACATGACGTGCATTCATAATTAAGCCCAAAGGGTAAGCTGAGAGCCTGAGACATGCTGGAAAATGCTAAAATCAGAGTGGCTAATCTCTTCAAGAGCAAAAAGTGGAAAATATACTACTAATGAAAATAAACCAATAAAAATATCTATTATAGTGCAAACATGCTGTGACACCATTGCTCACAACACTGAAAAGTATATAGCCACTTTACTAATGAAATTAAATTACACTGGTTATAACAGACATGAGTCTGCACAGCCTGCTTAATGAGTCTAAATCTAATCAGATGAACCTGTGATAGTCTGGTCCTGTCTGGACAGACCTGAAAAGCTGGAAGGCTTTCACTGCTACACTGCAATAAATCTTTAAAACCTTGCAACACCATTTCTGGTACTTGCCCCTTCCTCTTCCTTCACTCAGTCTGCTGAAAATGTGGTATCTTACAGGAAGCCTTTCCAAAAAATCCCCAAACACTTGAATAACTTTGGATGCATCTCACAGACCTTCTTTGGCACTATGACCTTGTCACAGACAAATTATATATTGCAGTCTTTATAACTCTGGGCTGTGAGAAGGGGGAACTAAGGTAGAATTTGTACATGACTGACTGAAGGGGAGTAAACGTTTGCCTGGAAATTACTGATGTCAGCATCCCAAAAGTAACATGAAGAAATAACCCTGAAGACCAATGCCCAAAAGTAGCATGAGGAAATAACAAAAAAGAACAGAAAATGGGACATGAGATGAAATCATTCAAAGAAGTGCAAGATTCAGAGACTCATACAATGGTTAGGCCAAGAGACTGGTGATACCTCCTGGCATGGTAGAGCTATTTTATTGTAGGAATGGGGGAAGATCCTCTAAAGACCTGGAAGAACATCAGCCAACAAGACCAACAACTGTGCAGAAGCACTGGAGCCCTTTCCCTCATCACTGGACCTGGGACAAAACTCTATGTTGGTCCCTGACCTGGGCCGTGGTCCAAACAACCCTATCCTGCTCAGTGGTTGAAGCCCAGCCCAGGATGGATGAGCAGGGGCAAGAACCCCCTGGACAGCCACAGTGTGGGCAGCAGGGTAGGCAACTGGAATAGGTCTTAGGAAGCGCTATAATATGTTAAAGCTTTATGTAGCGTTTTCTTCAGTTTTACTGCTTTACTAACCTCAGGTACTTTAATCAGCTAATGAAATAAGTATTTCAATTAGGCAGGGGTTTGTCTCTCTGCGTGGCAGTGCTACACGCACACTCATCGATCGGCTGTCCCCGCTCCGCCGTGACAAAGCTCAGCGCACGGCGTGCGGGCAGGAGGCACTGGAGGCACGGAAAGCTGCAGATTGATCCTTGCGCTCCAGTGCCACGGCTGCCCCCTGACAAACTGGGAGAGCACACAGGCGGTGTGAGGCTGCCCCTGCAGTGCATAAATGCCCCCATTACTAAGTCAGTAGAAAGCAACTTAACTGCTTCTCCGTAATTTCCCCCCACTGCACAAAAGACCGTGATATCAGCTGCGTATTTATTTCACAAAGACAATGGGATGCTTGCACAGATGCTCATGGCCGCTCTTGGATTGCAGCATGTTATGCCTTGTTTTCTTCTCACAGGACATAGATAACCAAGAGAAACTGTGCTAATAGGCACCAACAATCATGAATAATAAAAAAGGAGACCAAAACAAAACTAAACAACTTTGTATCTGGCTGACAGAAGAAAAAAAAATAAAAAACACTCACAACCCCGTAGAAGAAAATCCTTAGATTTCTCATAGGGCAATGGGTGACTAATTACCAGGAAAACATTACCAAGCTAAGGAATACTAGGATGGTAGCAACTACAGGGGGAAAAAAATATCTTCAACATTCCGTATCCCAGAGGATAAAGAACAAACTGGAATAGCTTATGGTATTATGAACTTATAAATCCACTGTAGTAAAAATATCAAAAGAAATCCTGCCCTTATGAATTATGAACAAATCATATTTTAGTGCAATGGTATAAGCATAATAAGCATTATGCTGGATCTCGCTGATTATTCTCATCCATATCTAAAGGAAAACAAAAATGGAAGTAGATTAATTTTGACAGGGGACAGATTCTGAGGAAGAATCTAATAAAAGTGCAATACGCAGAGGAAAGACCTGACAGAAACTGGTATCAGTCTATCCAGGCAATAATAGGAGAAGAGACTGTAATAAGTGCACAAAGTCCCTTTTCCCATAACACGTTTCATCTTTTTCTCACTTCTATAGCTCAAGGTCTACAAAATCTACCATTTTACAGCAAGTACAAAGGACTTAAGAGCTGTTCTGAGACTGAAACATAGAAACTGGAAATCTGAAAACAAGACTAACTCTCACACAAGAGCACAATCTTTTATATTGTGAAAATTATGAACTCCAAGAAGCACTGGAGATGAATAAGACAGTCTAAATTAATTAATGAAATGCTGCCAAAAATGGACAAAAGAAAATAAAGCTAAAACTACCAGACACCGCAAAGCAAACAAGCAGCAAAACAGGTGATTACTTGGCAACTGCATTAACTTAAATACTAAGTTGCCCTAAGATCAGCATGAAACGTGACAGAATTATGTTTTCGCACGCTAAATCCTGCTTGTGCAAACATTAAACTCAGAACAATCCACTAGTAAGCAGGAGTACTAACCTTCACATTTTATCATAGAGTGAGAAGTCTCATCCTACACATATGATCACCGGTTATTTTAACATTATAAATTTTACATGATTTTCATGTATTATGGAAAATCAGACCCTGACAATGCCTCTTTTAAAAAAATGAAACACCCCAAACAAAAACAAATAAAAGGGAAAAAGGAATTGTTGACATCTAAAATACATAGTTTCAGCAAGACTACAGAAAAATGTGGAAGCTACTATCAAACCAGCAGTTCACTGTCCAGGCTCCAGTCTCCACTCTGTGCGTGCTTGCCATAGCAAAAATCAACAGACATCTCACGTTAAGAATTTTATAACACAAACAAATGTAAGAGGACTGCATGAATACAAGTGTAAAAGGGCAATCAGAAAGGTAAGTTTGACATCTCTGTGCATATTCGTCCCCAGCAACAATGTCAGGCAATAGCTGCGGGCTTTCACACAAGAAACTTGACAGCTAGCAAAAATGGAAATATTGCAATTTCAACTAAGTACTGTTTGCCTCCTCAGCTTGTTATTAGGCAGTTGAAAGTTGTGTGAGGAACAGCATAACTGTAAGCCTCTGTTTCTGAATTTTTTTTCAAAAGCATAGGGAAGAAGCATACTAAACAATTCCCAGTACAAAGGTGTTAAATAAGTCAATTAGAGGACATTATATCTTATGCAAATAAACATCAAAGCACTTTTTCATATTTTAAACTAAGGATTAAGAGAGCAATTATTCACCCAATCTGCTCATTTAAGAATTCATCAACTAAGGAGATTAACATGCCTTATGGTCACAGAACATGAGACAGCTTTGTGCCCATACCTTCATTAGTCCCACTAATAAATGCAGTCTTAGCATGTATTAACATTTCTGAGCTGTCACCTGTGAAACTTGCAATAATGAAAACATTCACTTCTCCCTTGTAACATACAGCAACTACAGCAAGGAAAGCCAGCTCAAGGGATTTATTTTTAGCAAACTAATCATTGTAAAAAGGTAGTTCATTTTTCTTTACAAGACTAAATAAAATAAGTGAGACACTATTTAAGCCACACTATTTAAAGTGTGACTGTATAATAATGGGCTTGTTACCAGTGGCAACCTATGGCACAATTACATAAGATATGTAAGCTACATAAGCAGCAGTCTACATAACTCACAGTAACTATTGAGTTATTTCACTTCTCATTCAGAAGTTCAAATGGCAAATATGCATCTCAAATTCAGCACAACTTTTTACTGCTTACCATAAACCAGAGGGCTCAATCTACATAAGGATTATATGACAAATGTAATCTGCATTCCACCTTTTTCCCCCTATACAGAAGGATAGCTATTAGAGTAACAGAGTATTAGAAAGCGCAGACAAAGGCCTAAGCACTTTGACCATAATGACCTGCAGAATTGCTGGAATCAAATGGAGAAGGGATTAAGCACAACAAAGTATCACCTTCAAAACATTCCCCAATGAAGGTCTGACACAGCCACAGCAATTTCTGCATCAAGACCTGAAGAACCTTTGCATTTTTGCAAAGTGCATCTGCATGAGAACACACATTTTTTAAAAATGTCTAGGAAACAACACTGTGCCTACTTCATGTCTACAATGAAACTAAACATCAAGCCAATCCAATTTTCATGGCACTCTTTATGTCCTAAAAACTAATTCTTTATTCCGAGTTTGCCTTTTTTGATATTCTGCCATAACAGCTTTATACAGAGCACCACAACACAGCACAAATCCTCACAATAGGATTATGCTTCAGGCATTTTATTCTCAAAGATTATTTGCTAAAGCTGTACTCATGCCTGCATTAATTTTTTGTACAAGTAGAATAAGCAGCATAACTAGATTTCAGTAAAATACTCATCTGATCTACAGACTGAATTGCAGGTTGTCTCAGTTCTGAATGAGCCCTTACACAGCCAGTGAAACCAGGGGATAATAAAGGAAGGTTCTCACCCCACCACGTACCTTAGGAGGCATTCTCCATGAACCTGGCAATACAGCAGATCCAGATACTGCAGACACTTGTGGAGGACACTTGTCTGTACCATATCTGCAACATGTGAAGGTACGTATCAGGCTCTTCCTTTTGCTCTACACATGTAGCAAAAGCAATGTGCCATTTTTCCCCTTGATCCCCTCTCATCAGGAGGCTATCAGGACTATCAGTAAGCCTTGAACAGGTACTCAATCAACTTAAACTCATTTCCATTGTCTACTGTCCCTTGCCTTCTTGTTCCTGTGCACATTTTCTGTAAGAGTGACTTCAAGCATGACACATTCAAACTCTCAGACTGGAATCTGAATCTCAAAATCTTTTGGCAAAACAGTGACTAAGAAAACTTATTCAAGTGGAACACTCCTCAGTACACTAAGACACTCCCAGGGTGACTGGAACTCGTTTCCATTACAAATGGCTAGGATTATGAGAAAGGACTGCTTTGTACTTACCAGGAATGACAAGGGTTTTTTTAATAAAGTCATTGATACACCCTGACCTCCTGTGAAGCACAATCCCAGACGTAATTTCAGGTTAGCTGGCTCTACACAGTCTTGGACAAAGCTGCTATCTCACTGAATACCTGCTGAAAGGACACCACTAAACTTTTTGGCTTCTTAGTTATTTCACATTTACAGAAAGACCACTTGAAAGGCTTGATCCTGGGCAAGTACGATTGTCTCCTACACACACCATGTGTGACAAGCATGTCAAAGCCCCCATTTCCCCAGAAGAAAGCTTGGGGAAAAGCAGAGATAGATGAATTTTGTGACTTCAAAAAACCCCAAGAGTCATGCACAACATCAGGAAGGGACTCAAGATAGACACAGAGAGAATTTGCTCCCAGTGATACAGGGGCAGAGGACAAGGGAAAAGAGACAGAAATCTCCCAGTCTCTTTGTAAAGGTGATAACCACCAGCAAGGCCCTCTTCCTAATTTTGATCCAGGAGAAAAGCCCCCAGAGCAATCTGCCAAAATGTTTGGCAAGCCCATGAGATGTACCAAAATCAAGTATACTGAACGTGGATTACTGCCCTTCTAGAAGCCAAATCCCTTGAGAGAAAATAAGGGATCTTGCACCACTACGTCAGTTGATGTAAAATTGAACCCACGAAAAACTGCAATCATGTGCTTCAGAGTGCCCTGAGCTTTAATGCAGTCAATATTCCTGAAGGATGAGCTCCACAAAAGAAAAGCTGTCACAGTCTGGGGAGGTGAGAACAGCATGTCCCTGCAAACACTTAACAGCTCTTATATCTGCAAGGAAGATCAGGTTGACCTTGGAAAAAGGAAGAGTCCACTATGAAAGCATTTCCTCTATTTCCTGAAAGTGGGAAAACGTGACCTAAAGGCAAAGCCTAGAACTGGGTGTCAGAGAGGTGTGGGGTTGCCTCTCTTCTAGAGCTGGAAGGCAGGTCCCAAGAATCATAAAATGAGACCTTACAGCTAACAAAGTAACACAGATTTGTCTTGTGAAACAGATTTTGGAGTGACAGAAGCCACAGTTATCACAACAAACTTCCTAAGTTACAGAAAGAGTACTTAACTTTTGCACATTTATTCAAAAGAAAGAAGAAATATCTATAACATTTTCTGGAAGGCATTTGAACCACCCTTCGACAAACCTTTCCTTTGCCAAAACAGAGGTACAGGACTAATGCCCCCAGCTATTTAGTCTCGGACTGATGGTGACCCAACACAGGGCCTATAACTCAAAGCTCCAAGTGCTTTGTATAATCTGCACGTAGTCTGCTCTCATCTCCCTCTTTATCCCTTTCAAACAGCAGTATTGAGATACATATATAGCTAGAGATAGATATATCGATAGATAGACAAATAGATGGATAGATACAGGTAGAGTTTCTATGTCTTTCTGTTTAATTCAGCATAATTTAATGTAGTCCACCAGTGAGACCCCTTCAGCCCATGCTTCCATTCAAGAAACCATCTAGACATACTGCTGAACCTAAGAGGAGCTTCAGTTATTTCCAGGACTTGCTCAGAAAAGCGCGTTCCATAAGGGGCAACACCTGAACACACAGCGGTTTCTCCCATGGGATGTTTTCCACTACCCCACCAGCAACCATAACCTCCATAAGAACAGTGACACCCTCAGAGCAAACGTTCGGTCCTGTCACCAGGGCAGCTGGATCCCAGTATGTACAGACTTAAGTACAAACTTAAGTGAAAGTGTGCAGAGGCCACATACTACAGAACCATCTTTTGCACAGTCTCTCCTTAATATCTCTGGCAAGTTTACAAACAAAATACAGGCAAACCCTCAGCAGGTCCATGTTGCCCTATTTCCATCAACATCACTGAAGCTATAAAAATTTAAGGCAGCAGAGGATCTTGCATCAGAAAACCACATCACCCTTCTCAAAATCTTACACTGCAATCCATGTAAAACAAATCATCTTTGCATAGCCCAAATGCTAAATATCTGTTTTCCCTTGCTCTTCACTGTACTCTAAAGGACAACGGAAATCACACATCACAGATGTTTAGGCAGGAAGACAAACTCTCAAGGGTTCAGTTTTGATGCTCACTCCAAGCTTTAAATGCTTAACAAAACCTGTCAAAATGCCTTGTTGCCTCATAATCGAAGCACAGAACACCTGGACACATACAAATTTTCACAACTTCTCGTGTCACTGATCTCACTGATCTCACTCTTCTCTGACAGTAAGAGGATGAAAGAAAACATTCAAAGATTTTAACTCTATTTGGATAAAACAGGCATGAACAGTTTCGACTCTCAGCCAAAGCTTCTTTGAACATTAAGAACTACATCTGGCAAGGAATTTGAGAGTTAATTTCACACTAAAGCCTAAGATCTCATGCTTTGTGCAGAGCACAGAAGAAAAAAAATCTAACTTTTCCTATTGAAACAAAAGCTGATCTGTACTTAAACAAAGCAGGCACAAATTTATGGGGCTGAATTATCAACCACTCACTTTTACAGGTTACTGGAGGACACAGAACCAAAATGGAGGACTCTGTAGATTCTGTTCCTCTAAAAAGGCAATAGAGACACTCATAGGGCCAGAAGGGGGATCAAAAGCACCAAAATAATCAATGAAAATTAATCCCAAGTGTTGGAGAAAAAGCCCTCTTTCTTTATGCTTTGACACACACTTTAGCACAGAAAGTTATAAAAAAAAGGGTGCTTAGAACAGATTCATCAGTTGAGTCCATCAGCTTCATAATTTTTTCTTTTCATATTCAACACTGAGGCTGGCCTTCTCTTCACTTTCAAGAACATGGGCAGCCAGTGCCACCTGGACACTTCAACTTGTCCTTGGTTTTATGACTGTGACCTTCTTGGCCAAGTGTTTGCATTCTGAGTTTTGTTTGGAATTTGCTTGCTTTTCCTTTCTCCCTTGCTCCTTTGTTCCTTGTTTTCTTTAAAAGTTCTACCAGAACCCTTTTCATTCCCACCATGACATTTATCTCAGACTGCTCAGTAAAAGACAGTCGGTTAAAAAAGAAAGAATGGATGAGCAGAACAGATACTGATTTCATTTGAAATGTATACTTTAAAACTTTGAGCAGAGCAAAAATATTCTTCCTTCATACACCATTAAGTTTGACTTAGTATGATTCAGGTCCAGGTAGAGATACCTAAACATTGCTGACTTGCTCTTCTACTCAGCAGAGATTTAATTGCTACATTCAGAGAACCCTAAAGGAACAATGTGGCTCTCCTGTGACAGACACCTAAGACTGGTCATTCACTCTTAGGCTCCATCACTGTAGTGATTTTATCTCCTTGGACAGGAATGGCGTGCTGACAGATAGATACCTAAATTACTGCATAAATAACTAAATTACAGCTATTTTCATGCAGTCTCTCAACTTGGTAGGTGAAATAAATGATAGGCAGGACTGCGGGTCCTTTAAATGCTTTTATTAAAAGTGATCAGCTTAGGTTGGGGGCTGCGGCAGCCTGCAGAATTCCACCGCCACTCCCAGGTCCGAAGCGAAGGAGGAGGAACTTCAGCTCTGTCAGTCAATGCCAGCAGAACTGGGCCTTCTCTCCTCACGGGGAGTGGTCAGGAAGACGACTTAGCTCTTCTTCTTTGAGAGAGGTGGCTTCCAGCGGCGTCTTTTGCTGTTAGGGTGCCTGAAAAGAAACCTTTGGCTAGATGGTAGTCTTCTTCCCAACTGATGATTAGGTTNAGTAAGGTTTTAATAACCAAAACAGTGCATCTAATTCTTTGGTGAGACACCACTTCAGAAGAATTCAAGCGTGTTCATGTCACTGGAAATGCCAACGCAGGGTTCTAGACCAGATCAGGCTCTGCTGTTTCTGGCTCGCTCGTGCATTGGACCAATAGACCAGCTTGAATGGACCAAGTCGGATGCACTGTTTGCTGAAAAAATGTGGGTGTGGTGTAAGTGCTATCAAACCTGAGTAACCAAGGTAGACAAGAGCCTCGTTACTCCAAGTTTTCAGTCTTACTACAATACAAAAATTAGATCTATGTGAAAGTTTTAATCCAAAGTTTTAATCTTCATATTGTTCCCCATAATTGTGTTGAAGTATGAGCAATGTTTAACAGCCTCCAGCATCTATTCCAGAAAGACAATCTTTTAAGAGCAGTAGTTGTAGAAATTGGGCCAGCTTCCAACTGTCTGGCAGGTCTTTTATTGCTGTTGAAATACATCCAAAATGTGGAAATGTCACATGTTTTAATATCATAAATACAGATTACTGATGTCACAGAATAATACACGTTGAGGTTGTGAAAGTAGCCTATTAACACACTAAGGCCTAATGAAGGAACTTACCCAAGGCCCTTCCCTCTATTTCAGTGTATTTTCATACACTAAATAAATATTTATATTTCTCATTGACAGTCAGAAAAGAAATTATGATTTTGTCTCTAAACCAAGGAACTACCTACTCCACAAGTAGACTGAAAAAATTATAGAACAGAAAAGTCAGTTAAACCTAGTTCATTGCAAACATGAACTTCCTGCTTGAGAGCAGTACCTCTAGGGTAGAAAGCGTGTAATTCAAACAGGTGTTATAAATATACACTAAAGAAAGTTAATTAACTTAAGTGGTGCAATGTAAACTACTTTATGGGGCACAGAAGAAATACAGATGACACGATGTAATTAAATGAAGATGTTAATGGCTTCAGCAGTGTCCTATGTGGGTTACGTATGGTTGGTCCTTAAAGTGTTTGTGGCTGTAGTAATGGCAATGCTCAGCTTCTTTCTCCTCTCTTTCTCAGGGCAGTCCAAACTAAAATGCCTCTGCTCCAATTTACTCAGTGCTCCATAATACCCCATAAATGAAACAAGCCATAAGTAGGCACAGAAGCAAACAACAAAACACTTCATTGTATTTATCTTCAACCAGCTGCATAAAGAACAGGCCCTTAATCAGCACCTACTCCTTCCAATGGAATATCCTCTGCCAACACCTGCTGCTGCTTCCTCCTATGAGGACAGAAGAGTTAGACCTAAGACCTTTCTGGTCTTCTCAGCAGGGGCTTTAAAAACACCTGATACTCAGTAACAGTCCTGTTAAATACAGCTATTTAGGCAAAAGATTAATCTAATAGCATGATGTACCAAAATGTATTGCTCAATGTTTTAAATGAATGCATTGTTATTATCATATGGTCATGAACCAGCTACGATGCACCAATGAAGCCTATGTAAAAACAAATAATGTTATTTAGACCCTTCTTTAATTTTTACATAAAATCTTTCCCATGTTGTTTGATCTCCACTTGATCTATCAAGGGTGGTCACACCTCTTACTCCCACGGAATCCAATCTCATCCAGGTTAAAGCCAGTTTGATTACTACAGGCTTTCATAGATACTGTTTTCACACTGCAAGTGGAATACAGAAACAACACTCTGAGAACAAGAAAAAAGCAAATAACACAAACCAGTATGAGTAAGCAGTGAAATGCTATGGTACAAGCTGCTTTGCCTTACTAGATAATCAATAACACTCTTTTCACATCTTGATAATGTTACAATTACTTGTGAAAAAGAACTGGAATTTTTATACTTTCCCTCCCTTGGTTAATGAAATGTCATAGTATGTAGTTAGCATAAAGTAATACTTTGGTTCATCAGCACTCCTACATATAACATCTGTGAATAATGACCATAATGACCATTTTTAAAAGCAGTAAACCATTAATGCCTATGTGCTTGACTAATTTTGTTTTATAGCATTTTATCTTGCAATAAGTACTCTAGAAATAGAGGGGAGAGGGGCGAGGGATAAAAAAGCCAGGACCAGATAGAGACATCCGAGTCTTTGGATTTCTAATTTGCACACAATCATGAAATAAGTCTCTTAGAAGCACTGAGCATCTATTTCTAATTTTAAAGAATTATTTAAAAGAAGCATTCTTATTTTCTTTTTTAAAATACAGCCCTGCTTTGCATAAGCAGACAATTATTAGAAAAAGAAATGAGCCTAGTGCAGAACAGCAATATTGCCAGCACACCTAGACACATCACCTTAAAAATACCAACAGTTGCCAGGCAATTCTGACTGCCCCACACACAAATACCACCTGGAAGCAAAATGACATTCACAGGGATGAAGGCAGTCCCTCAGTCCCAACCCCAAGAGCAGGTCAGCTTTCCCACTTTTCCATCTCTCAACTCTTGCATTTTTTTTCCAAGCAAACACCATTTGTCCTTTCCCCCTGCCAGAATATTGGCAGCATGGTGAAAAAGAAGCAAGCAGCAGAATGTTTCAGTTTAACACTACAGATTTCTTACTTTATACAACAGATTTCTTATTTTAGAGGAGCACATCCAAAGGCAGACTTGTTACTAAGATTTTGAGTTGTAACAGACATCTCATGTTTTACACTGCACTAAATCCTAGCATATTTACAGATATAATGATAGGACAGTTTTCAATAGTCTGCTCCTTCTTTCAGTCACGACACCTTGCTTAACAGTTAGCATTCCCTCTTTTAAAGTCCTTTTTTTTAACAGGATATTATTAGTTCTTAGTAAATTTGAAACCAGTTAACCAGCTTGCTGGGCTTTTTGCTGTTACCAAACAGCTGATGGACTCAAATACAAGCCAGTGTTGTTACTGCCTGGAAATCAAAATTATTCATGCTGACTAGTCTGCTGTTGTGAGATATTTACAGCAATATGAGCATATTTTATAGGGTGTTCACATATTATGGAATTCAACCTGCTTTGTACACAGTAAATACTACTATAAATTTAAAAATAAATTCCGATTATTTCTTTTTATGGACATACTGGATTTCCACTCAGTAAGATTACACATAATATTTTTAGTCCTAAATAGTAAAATACATTAGAGATAACTCTTGGAAGTGGTTTCCAAGCACAACTTTCACATTCTGAAAAGCCCATACCATAGTTTTCACTTCAAAAAGGACTTGGTGATCCCTCTTGTCCTCCCCTCATTTCATTCTCATTCAAGTGTAATGAAGCAAAATGAAACAATTTTGCTCAAAACCTCTCCATTCTCCTATCTTTTTTTGCACTGCTGCCGCACAAAGGACAGAGGCCACAGTAAGGAGCAAACAAATAGCCACGAATAACTAGAAAAGGGAAAGAGTAGAAAGTAAAACTCAGTAGTTTGGGTTTTTTTTTCATCATTCCCACAAAAAAACTTCATCCCTAATGACTAGAATATATTTTGGTCTTAGGTAATGCTCCAGAGATCTACTCCATGCCCCTTAACAACAGAACTGACTTTAACACTGCAACTGCAGAGATAAATGTGACTTTCAGCAGCAGTAAGGCAGCTACTAACAATACTCCAGGAATTTGTGTATTTTAATAACTATACTTTCTGCTCAGCCATGCAGAAGACTAGCAAAAAAAGGCAAACTATTGACCTGTGTCTTGTTTCATTCCCAAAGCCCAAAAATCTTAATGTTTACATACTCTACTGCCATCAAATTTGAAGGGAAAAGAAACAGTCACTGTGGCAAATTTTAAGATCCAACATTGCTGATTTCTGTATCCATCACTTATTCTAATTTTTACAAATTGCTGAGCTGCAGAGATTTACCACAGCTGATATAATAAGAGTCTATAATATCAGCATTTCATCAGGATAAAACTGGAGGAGATGCTCTTTCCCAACCTAATACAAAAGAAACTAAATTAACTGACATTTTGTCTTCAAAACACTATGATCTGTGGTTGCATTAGTTGTGTGAGATGAAACAGCGAAGACCAAGCATGTAGGAGCATGAAGTAGTATTTAAAGTTTGAAATAGTTTTGGAAATGAAGATCCAGACTGCTCAGTTAAAGGCTCTACTTGACCATCTCTGATTCTGTAGATCCATGTACTCCCACAGACAGACTGCTCTGTCAGTATCTAACTGAATAGGACAGAGAAATTACAAACTAAAAGTCAACTTCTAGACTGGAAGTGAAGGAGGCGGGTTGTCTGGAATTTTTGTTTTCAGTACAGAAAACAATGGTTTTCTCTCTAGTATCACTGTGTATCCACTTCTCAAAGTTCTTCAGTTTTATGCATGATCACTCCTGTGGCTGAGCACCACAGTTTCTCAGGATCCAGTTTGTGATTCTGACTTTTATCAGTGTAAAAGGCCAGTTCCTGGTTGAACTCACTTCTCACAACACTATGAATTTTGCTTTCATATCATGCTTCCCACTTCAGGAGCAGAGCGGAGACAGCAATTTTTACTCAAAGCTTCCCAGACCCCAGTGTCCAAGACAGTACTCTGAGACATCGAGAAGGTCAAGCTATAGCCAGCAGCTTAGCTTTCCTGACATGTTTCCAGGGGGGAAAAAAATAAGTAGGAAAGCATAAATAAAAAGGCCCCTCTCACATCTGACAGGAATGACTCTCCATGAGACAGGAATAACGTGTTCATACAAGTACTCATTTATACAAGTGATATACAAGTATCCACTCAAACAAGCTTAAGTCTGCCACAGGCTGACAATAGCTGACATTTTGCCCAACGAGGCATGTCTCTGGCAAAAGTATCTTACTGAAGAAGTATTTTGGGGACAAAATATTAGTTTGAACACAAAAGCAACTATTACAATTGATTCAGCTTTGAATGGTAAAGAAAGAGGGTTCTGGAAAGGTGGACAGGGAGGGACAAAGAAATTGAAAAGTCCCTTGCACAGGTATTGTGATCACTACTGAATTCTTTTTTACTGTGATTTTATTGTGATTACTTTACTTACTGATTTTTAGAAGACTATACACCAGCAACATCAAATAAAATTAAATCCATAAACTTACATACAGTTTTTTGTTCATCCCAAACTTGTTCATCCCAAGACATTAAGAAGTTATTGGAGGGGGAAAAATGGTCAACCCGATTTTTTTAAATGATGGTTACATAAAATGATACAAGAGCTGCACCAGTGACTCTTATTTATATCAGAAAATGCAGAAGAAGAATGAAGAGTAAACATGGCCTACTGGCCCTACTGGATCTAAGTGGGAAAAGAAAACTATTTCTCACTGAAAACTGTAAGGATCCCTGACTTCATCTACAAGGACCACCTTGAGAAAATAAATACAGATATATTAATCTTCTCGACAGGACCTGGTAGTATACAAGGTTAAAAGAAATTATTGAAGAGACAGGTTTTGCTTTCATTTCTTTTCCAAACAAAAGAGATTTTAACCATGTTTTCAGAAGGAGATGAGAAAAAGGAGGCACCAACAGAAAGGCAACACTGGAAACAGTACTGAGGACTTATTTACCTGGGAGGTATAAAGCTACTAATTAAAACTTCCAGTGATGACTCCCAGCTGGGTGTGCTGAACTGTAATGTAGCTGTTCCTAGTGTGATAACTGCAACTGCTAATGCCCTCAGATCACAAGACTCAAGCATATAGTAGAGGTACAACTTAAACCACACTATGAAAGACAATGAGAGCTGAATTCATTCCACTCTAACTCAGGAACAAGTCTTACTAATGAGGTGTGCTACCTTCACATTGCAGGAGTGCGTGGCTGGACAGATCTGATGCTTTTCAGTTTGTAGTCCTGTCACAGTGTAACCTGAAGGTAATTTCAGTAGAAAATACAAACCTATCTCCTACTGTTTGCATTCAAATCTCATCTTCACTCAACAAGAAGCAGCTTCCCACCATGACCTTACTACTTGCACCTGGAGGCACAGCGTTTCCAACTGAGATCCACCAAAACAAACCGATAAGTTTTCCTAGATACAAACAAGTATAAAGTGTTCTGCAGTTCACGGTGGAGATGGTATTTCAATTGCACCACGTGCATCACTCTGATACACTAGGTGACCCCGAGTAAGGACAGAAGATGGAGGAAGGGAGAACAGACATGTTTGTTTAGGATGGAATAAAGGAATTATCAGAATCATTTTTGCAAGAGATGCAGTTGAATTAATGTTTAAACCAATTAATTATGTCCCCCACCTCTGTAAGTTGTAGTGCAACTCATAACAACTCACACTGTTTTAGGCTTCTACATACTACATGATTAAAAGGTAAACAAAATTGTGAAGGGTTAATATTTATAAGTATAGACCAAAAAGCATTTACTGTGGATGAGCCATTCACTCCCCTTCTCCACACAAAAACTATCTGAATCCCCTAAGTAGTCTACATTCAGAACAATTCCCTGGAAAAATGGATTAATGGCAACACTGAATGAAAGACTCTCAAAGAAGTGTGGCAAATGTGATTTCTGATCAACTGTGTAATTCCACATGTGTATCACTCTCCACAGTACTTCACCATGTTAACACATTACTTTTCCTGTGCTTTTAACATCATAACATGGGCAGTGTACCAGCTTCTGCTCTATAAACAAATAAGGACTCCATTAACTCTGCTGCCTGAAACCCACTGAACTCACTTAGGCTGGAAAGCTTTTCCATAAAGAAAAATGCAAATATTCTTATTATTAAACAGATAAATGCAAATGGTCACAAAAACTGTGAGTTTCGTGTGAACAGATGACCTCCTCTGAGCTCCTCCTCTGACACTGGTTCAGCATCTCCGACAACCTCCCAAGAGGTCAATAAAAGACCACCAGCTTGAGGCATTCACGAACAGCAACTACGCCTCTCAAACTACATCAAAGGACATAAAACGTATCACGACATTAAAAGACTTTTTAGAAGAACCCTTTAGTGTCTCTAAGCAATCAAATCAGCAGGTTCCCCCTCCTAGTGTTTCTCATCTCCTACATAGTGGGAAGACAAGAAATGTACCCAGATGAAAGGGTTTTGTACTTGACAACAAAATGAGTGTTCTGAAAGTACACTAAATCCCTTAAACAATAATTAAGCACCAAATGAACCATTTAAAAATTCACCACTACCATTAGAACAAATTAAATTAAGCTAAGATTAACATATTAAGTTTGCTCAACCCAAAAGCAGATAATTTCACATAGTTCCTGTTTAGCTATGTGCAAACTATTTTTCAAAATATCTGACCATAAAGATGGGCCAACAATACATGCAATTAAGTAAATGAGATAACTGGGTAGCTTACATTCAAAGCATAACGGCAAACCAGCTCTTTATTTTTTGCCCTACAGTAGTTATGATACTCCATTTCCAAGGATTTTGCTGATAAAAATTAACAGTTTGCACATTCTAACGTATTCTAGTACCCAATTTACAAAGCTGTGCCCCTTTTGATTAGCACCTGTATGTTACTTGCTGATTCTTGTGGGGGAGAAATGAGTAAGGAGGAAATTTCCACAGGATTCTTTAAATATCCAGAAAGTCTATTTTATTGAAAACTATTTTGTTCACATGTGTTGAAATCTGTGGCATTCTTGTGACCTTTATGTCAATGAAAACAGCAGGATCTAGGCAGCTGAAAGACTTCAGTACAGTAGGTTATCTTCTCTGTATTATTCAAACCAGGAATGACCAAACACAGGGCCATTATACAGGGCTGTAGGTTAAATATAGATGTTTGAGTTATTCACAGAAGTAATCCAAATTTCAGTACTTTTAAAAACCAAACCCAAACATTTTCAGACACGCATGTTTTACCACATATAAGTGAAAATAACTTGGTTTAATTCCGTAAAGAAGGAAACTCTTGGGGAATTTATATCTGTTACCCATCAGTGACCATGGCAATGATAGACAGGGAATATGTACAATAAAGAGATTCAACTCTTTTCACTCCTAACACTGGAATGTTTTTTCATTTTTACTAGACAAGCAATAATTCATAGAGTAAGCTAAGTAGGGCCATCCCTTCAAATGGTCATCTTGCAATGAGATAGGAATTAAATAGCTCAGATTTTTATATAACAATAAGTGTAAATAAGGAGTATGCATTTAGCTTTAAAGAGTTTAGAGAGAAGTTCAAAATCATAAAAAAAGACATTAATAATAGAAAAAAAGATCCTGGTGTTCCCCATATTTCAAATATTTCAAAACATTTGGGCTTGCTCCTCATTTCACAAAAATATAAAACTGAAGTACCTTTGTACGAAATTCCCACTAAACCAGCTTCCCACGAGATGATTATTGATTATACAGAAATATAGTAAGGCTGCAAATTTTTTATATTAAAAAACGCTTGACAACAGACCAATTTTCAGTACAACTAATATTTATCTTATTCAACAACCAACTGTAGACATTGGCACTTATAACTGCCTCCCAGAATCTGTATGAAATTGTTTTCATATGTAATTTCAGTTTGAACAGCAGCTAAAAGGCCAGACAAAATACAAAGGCTGAAGAGTTCAGTCTTGAGTCTGAGCAGCAGTTTACACTATTGATGATGCCTGGGACTGGCTTCTTGTATGCCTTGTCCTCACAGGTATAATGTGAATACTAGAGCATACTTTAATTGTTCCAGAAGCTGCAAACTCCCAGCACAAACTGACTAACATGACATTGCAAGTAATATTTAAATTTCAAAGGCAGTGCAAGATAATCTTTTCAAAGAATTTAGACATGTCATTTCATTGCCAGCTGACATGGCCTTCACATTTAACTTTAATTACACTTCTATTTATGCTATTTAGAAACCTAATTATCCAACCCACTCATTCTAACCAAATCTGAAAGCTACCTAAAATTAAATTCGATTGGTATATCAAAACTTCACCTTATTTTCAATTCAGTGATTAAGCCATAATTCTATTACACATTTATTTAGATTGTATCTGGAAAGCAAGCATATCAATAGGGTAAAGGATATTGTAAGCACCTTCTGAAGTTTCTACTTAATTCTTCAGTATTTACAGTAGAGAGAATAATGCAAATAAACAGATGGAAATTGTTATGAAAGAAAACTAAGAACCTACTTCAAAACACCTGAGGGTTCTGGTTTCACTTTCTTATGATTGCCCTGTCATAGCCATGAACTCCTCAGGCATGAACCTAAAACCTGTAATTTTTCATAGTTTGAGAAAATATTTTTATTTGTGTTATATGCTGTTGCAAACTGACAATTAACAGCTCTTCATTAAAATGCTGCTTTTTTACAACAACACAGAAATGCCAGAAGCGAGTGTAACTCCTGTTCTCGCTGGCTTATACAATGCCTATACTCAGCAGGAACAAATTAAAATCTCCTAATCAATATCTCCACTCTGCTGCTGGCAGCACCCTCCAGGCAACAGTTCTGACAACAGACTGCACACTCTTCAGAAGAGCTGCAAGGAGTGGTCACAAAGGCTAAAAACCTGGTACAGTTCTCTGTGTATTGTTGTTGATGTTTCATATCCCTTCACATACAACTGCACAATCACAGCAGTGTGAGCACGTGTCCCCACTGGCTGGAAGCCAAATTCAGCACATTAAGATTCCCTTTCTTCTTTGCCTATCTCACTGCATGTTCAACTTCTGTTCTGCTCCCTCAACTCTTGCTCAGATCTTTTGTTTCTATAAATTTTACAAGCTACTAGTATTTTTTTCTTTTCATAATGGCAATATGACAGAGATGATGACCACTTTAGGATTAATCTTGCTGAGATCAGAATTAGGCTAATCACCTTTCTAAAACCTATTTATGTTTGTTCATTTTGTGGTGTTTTTTTATTTATTGTTTGGGTTGGGTTTGATAGCTTTTTTGTTGTTTGGTTGTTTGGGGTGTTTTTGTGGGGTGGGTTCTGTGTGTTTTGGTTTGTTGCTTTTTGAATAAACAAGCCATTATTACAAACTACTTCATCAAACGACTTTAAGGGCTTTCTCCCAACACTCAAGAGACATGTCTCCTCCCACCACCCTAAAAGATAGCCATGCACAGGTTTGTTCGGAGGGCAAGGTAACCCATTACAGAGACTCAGAAACCACATTCATTAGCAGTGTATCACTGTCTTTGTTGACAGCTATCATGCATTACAAAGCTCCCAGTTATTACTAGGAACTGACACGTACTCCACCACTTCAGTCTTAGCCAAAAAATGCTGGTTGAAAGACTTGAAAGACATACAGCATGCCTAAGCTATGCAATAGTGAATAATTTAAATCCTTTGCAGAGACAGGGCATAAATCAATCATTTTTTTCACTGAAAATGGAGTTGACAATACATCCACTGAATGGCAAAACTTCCTCCTTAGAAGCAATTAGACCTTTCGTCTGCAAGGTTAAGCACATTGAGAAAGATCTACTGGACCACAGGTACTGATGTCAAAGTGGTAAAATTGAAACAAGTGTCCTGTGGCTTATTTCACTTTCTCCCTTCACAAGAAAGAGTTTCTACTGCCGAAGATTCTTTTTTAATCTTGTCCCCACTCTCAAGTTCAGTACATCTTTGTCAAGGCTATAAAACCTGGAGCACAAGTGTAAAATTAGGAACAGCATCTTGACCTGTAGCTTTGGGTTTTGCTGTAGCCACACTGAAATTCTTCTCATATTATAGTTAACTAGTCTGCAATCTAAAGATGCTGAAGAATAGAGTACAAAGTAACACAGTGCTTATAGTATTCACAATATGTACTGCCCTACAGCTACTGTCCAACCTATGCTTTGTGGCAGAGCAAAAATATACAAGATATGACTATGCTGTACAGCTACAGCTCAGGGCATCTTGCTTTGATATAGGTGAGGGTAATGCCCACGTCAGGAATGCACACATGGAGGAGGGAGACCATCATCGGTAGATCTCCTGCAGTTTTTGGTGAACAAATGCCAGGACGATGCCACAAACAACAGCACACAGCATATTAACACATCCATGCCCGAGCCAAAAAAATAGCAGTCCTAACAGGGTCACATACTTTTTTATTTGTCATCCAAAGGTGACAGCTCACAGCCTGGCAGAGGCCATGGGTGGTCAAGAAGGGACAACAAAATCTGAAGTTTCCTTTGCTGGGCAGAAGAATTTGAAGATTTGGAAACAAAAGGTGGTTTCATGAGAGAAAGAAGAAAGAAAAAACACCCACCAAGGATTCAATCCTTTCTCTACAAAGTCAGAAATAGAACAGCAACAGGGATTTCTCCCACAAAGCAATAGAAATTCAGATGACCCTCAGGCCACAGGGCACTGGCCTTAAAAGCAGGTCCTGTGCTGTTTTCATATCCAATTCTGAAACTACCAGCTGACTGTGCAGCTGTTCCAAAAGTTATTACAAGAGAATGACTCTGGCACTGATGTCACCTACACATGAAAATTACTGTTGAAATAACAAGAGCTGGAAAACCGAGAAAAGATAATAGATGTTGCTCACAACATACAGGAAACCTACAAAAATGCAATACAGTTCAGAAAATTCATGTTAAGGCTCAAACTAAAAAGTTACTACCTCTCATTTTAAAAAGTGGAGGCAGTTGTTAAATGCAGAGAAGAGCATAACCAACCAGAAGTGCATCAGAACAGAATTAACAGAGTTGAGGGTTTTATTACTAAGAAGGAAGCTAAGCAGTGAGACAGAGTACTCAAAAGTACTTGAAGCATGGATTTTGGGTGCCTGGGAAGCCAGACCTCTCCCAAATTGGTTTTTACTGGTAGGTCATGATCAAAGGGTTCATTCCAAAGCTGCCTTCCTGCAGTGCACACCTGCAAGACCAGCACTCCCCAATCGTGGGAATACATACAGCAATGAGGAAGAATTTTGGATTAAACAGCAAAATGAGCTGACATCTAAACACAAGAAAGCTCCTTCTCTTTTTTGTAAGAAAGGATACAGAAAAGCCTCTAAAATTAAAACTTCCAAGAAGCTTTCACACGTTGGGATTGCAATTATTTCACTGATTCCGAAACACAAAGCTGCTTTCTTTTAAAGCCAAAATGAAATTGGAAGCCAATACTTCAACACAATTAGAAGTATTACTTGGTTAGTACCAGAACAGGGCACTCTCACTTGCCAAGCAAGAGGTTAAGTTTACAGCTGTGAGCATCAAGGAACTTACTCAAGTACCAAGGGAAGAAACGAAGACAGAAGCTGAGGAGACAAATGTTGCCAGACAGCTCTAAAGGGAAGAGAGATTTCAGACTGGGACTCTTTCCCACAAATCCCACAGCTGGATAACTCTAATTTTATTCAGGGGCTATTAAGAAGAAATTGCTACAGACCAACAAAAAACAGCTGTTCTAAAATGTTAAAAGGGTTTAAAAAAATTACTTTTCCCTTCCCCCTTCCTCCTAAAGCACAATTTATTTTATTTCTATTATGTACACAATGAACAATAATAGTGATAAGCTTATTGCAATTACAGTAGTAGTTCAGGGGTTAAGATTAAAAAAAGAATGCACTATAGTAGTGGTAATGTAAAATGATTTTTTTTCTCCTCTTTTCACTGATCTTCATATAAAGCTTTCATTAAACATTATCAGCTTCAGCATTGGTTAATCACTTTCACAATTCTTTAACACGAAATTAGTCCCCCTTTCCCAAAACCTAGTGGAAGGTGATGCCAAATCCAAATGAAGCAATTATGTCAGAAATCAAGTCAAATCATTTACATTTTTCATTCACTGTAACAGTCTTTAAGTGTGATTAATCAAATCAAGCTTCCCTTTCCAGCCAGAGCTGTAATTGCTAAGTGCAAATTAAAGCATATTATACATGACATATGATACTTAATCTGAAGATAAATTTTTATTAAGGTTTAAGTCAAACTTTGTTAAATGAGTTAAAGATATCCACTGAATATATCTTAACATTACATACATGCTCTACAGGAAAAGAAAAAATATAACAAAATATTACAAAAATACTTCAAACCCCACAGATAATCCAATTCCTTTGACAAAAAACCCCACAAAGAATAACAGTAATATCATGCTTCTAAGAATATATAGAATATCTCCACAGATTCTATCATCCAGTTTAAAAGGGGATAGCAGATAATTCCAGAATCTTAAACAATTCTTTTTCAGCGATAATGTACAAAAATCCTTCACAATGATAAAGCAGAACTACTTATACTGTGAATAACTCGCTACTGGAGTACGCTGATACAACCTCAATTATTTTAACAATTGTTGACAACTGCTGAAAAGCCCATTGCTATTCTGTTCCCTAAGCAAACAGGGGCAAGAAAATTACATCAGTAAGGAATCTAAAGGATGGGAGTTGATATTCTTATTCAATACCCTGATATTTACTTTACCTTCTTGATTTTGCATCTGTTAATAAACACATCGATGCTTTCTAATGTGCTTAAATACAACTCTTTGTCCTACTATATGTGTAACTCTGAACCTATTTTATTGACAAAATCTGGAATAGAACAATACTGTCTCAGAAAGGCAAACAAAAAAGCAACCTGCAGAACCTCTGAAAAATCTTCACAATCTAAAAAGAATAAAAATCCCAAACAAACCTACAAAACGTGACACAGAGTATCACTTTTGGAGGGTTTGCTACCTACAGAAACATGATGTGGGATATTGCTTTAGTTCAAACAGAAAAAAAAAAGACATTTGGGGATATAGTAACAGAATCCATCTTCAGTGCACTGAACAGTCAAAATGCAACATATCTGAGGATGTGCAATTATGAAGAGTTTATCAATTACCTTTAGTATAGTCTTTTTCCTATGAATACTCCTCCACAGAAAGCATTTGCTTCACCCCAACAGACTTTATTGTTTACATCACAGAACAGCTAATATAATCTGTATTAATAATGAAACACTATCTTATATATATATATGTAAATAAATAAAAGACATCTATCTATTCAGTGTCCTGTGCCTTAAGTACACAATCAGCCCTCTTAAAAATAAAATCTTACCTGAAACAACTACACTGATGCACATTACAGGAAAAAGTAGAACGTGAGCCCACTTGTCACGCGGCCTATGACATCCCCACTGGACACTAAAGTCTGACACCTAAACATCCTATACAGGACCTAGCAGGTGTATGATGACCAGCCAGCTGGCTGACACTACCTGGACCAAGATAGAGTAGGGGAGAGGTTAGAGGTAGGTAGAGGTTCCCTTCTCAGGGCAAGAAAGTACTGTTTCATTTCCTAGCTTCAGCAGTCACAGAATAGGAAATCTAGCACCTTTGGGAACCTTATTTTTCTTTCCAATCTGACAACTGGCCAACAGCTTCAGAAATTATTTTAAGGAAAGGAAGATGCATTTGACAAGTCAGCTGACAGACAGAGAGCAAGCCTTTGACCTCTACCTCTCCATGTCTGGAAACCAGGATGAAATGTCCTTGTGAGTAAAACTCATGCAACCCAAGTGTGAATTTGTTCTATTCAATCCTCATTTTTCATTCACTAAGAGCAGTGTTTCTTCCAGGACAGATATATCCAAACCACCTGCACAATGAAGAATAAAGTAGATGCTAAAGGTAGATTTCAAGAAGTCTTAGCTGCTATGAGACGTCTGGGTATGAACGCTTAATGCAGACTTACCTATTCCACTGCGTGATACCTACATTCTGCCTGGTACACGAAATACCTTTTTAAACTTTATTCAAGGCACAGTTAAGCCACCATGCAATTACCACATTCTCATTTGTTTTCCCCATTAATTGCTGAATAGCATTTCTAATTGGCTATCACTAGTTTAAAATATTAAGCAGAAACAAGCAAATCACCTAATTCCATCCATGCTGCATTCCTGTCATTACATACATTTTAAATTACCAGTTTAATACCTTATCTCACTTGCACTCATCTGGCATGGGCAACAGGGTATGAGGGGAAGAAGAGAAAGACAAAAAAGGGAGAGAGGAGAATTTAAAAGGTGCAGTACTGGAACGGACCTCTACCTCTCCATAAATTGGCAAGACAGCATTTCATTGTCTGGCTATGAGTCCAATAGTAAATACATTTTTACTTCTGAAATCAGGAATTTTTAATTGCAGTTTGCCTTGTACTGCTTAGATGAGGGAAACATCCTTCCCCACCCAAGCACTGCTCAGGATCCAAAGCTTAAACCATCCATGAAGAAAGAAGCATCAGATGATGATCTGTCAGTCATCAGAACAACACTTTACATGCATACTATGCTATTATTTGTTGTACATATAAAAACATTTCTCATCCTCTGGACAAGTTTTCCTGTCATGACACAGTCTACCACAACTGCTACTTGTAACATTCTACAGAGTGCCACTTTTTGCTTAAATATACTCAAATGCTTCATGAAGTCTCTGGATTTACAAAGTTTTCTTTCAAGCTACCTTAATTACAGGAAGGTTTGTGACTTTTTTTAATCAAGAGTTAAGAGAAGCCAAGAACAAGATGATTAGTAGTCACAACATTAATCTTTTTGCTGTACCTAAACACTTCATTTACTGTGTAAGACACAAACCCTTGTGGAGTTGCTGTTCCATTGAGCTGACGTTGATGTACTTGCTAGGGAGTTACTTCTACCTCTTCTGTTCTCCTCTGAGATGTAACAGATGGGCTCTCAGGAAATTGAATCTGATCGCAAACACACTCACTGACTTCAGTGAGCTCTTACATGGCTAAAACAGAAAAATAAGGTTCACAAGTGACAAAGAAACCCAACACATTCATTTAAATACAAAGGCTTCTTTGACAGTAGAAAAGAATTCCTGCTTCAGCAATGAGTTTTAGAAAATATACTGTCTTTTAATATTATTACCACTTAAGAAAGATGTATTTTAACAATTTCCAGGACAGACTTTACATACGCTGCTTTCCTCACTGGCAAGGAATGGCACCATTCACAATGCACATTGAACAGCAGATTCCAGCCCTTAACTTCCCAGCACAGTTGAGCAGCTTCATGCTACATTACTTTGGTAATGCATAAAAGAACCCAAAAATAGAGACATTTTTAACCCGGACTGTCTAAGTCTCCAAGGAAATGAGGCTTAGGCAGTCCCTCATCTGTTCACTTGTCACATTTAAATTTGCTGGCCAATTTCAACTAAATTTGATCAAGAGTTTGGATACTCAAAAATAATTAACTTCTTGCAAACTCTACAAAAACTAGAACCTGAGTACAAAAGAGACATCTATAAAATTCTTATAGGTGAAGGCAAAGACCTTCTAACCAATCTATTATCCATCACCTCATTAATGAAATAAAAACACTCAGCATGTGTGTATTTGAGTATATATTGTGTTTATGCATATTTGAGTATTTATGCACCTCATATATTCAAAACCTTACAGGACAACCTGCTCTAGACAGCCCTGTTTGAGGAAGGGGAGTGGACTAAATTATCTTTCCTGACCTGCAAAATTTTGGGGTGGGGTGGTGGTGTCATGTGTGTAGCTTCAGAGAAGCCACACCAAACAATATCAAACAGGGATGCTAGAAAAGGATCTCAAGGGGAAGATGAAGAAGACATCTTTAAAAGGTGAAGGACATAAATCCAAAGGCAATTTAGTTATAGCAATTATGTTACTAATGATCCTTTTTCTTCGGTGACCTTCAGAATTTCACTGAAGACTTGTCACTTCACTGTTTATGTGCTCTTAGCAGAATCATTTTGGAAATAATCTCGAGGGTTACATGCCACACAAATGTCATTACAGTAGTGTAAAATGTAGTTTTGATAGCAAAGGCCATTCCTCTAACCTTTAACACTGATGTGAATGTACCCACATGAGAAGTTGCATAGCTTTTGAAAACATATACTCCTTATTAAATGAAGAAATAAATACAAAAATGTAGAGATGAGGCTTAGACCTGCCATTTTGGTGGAGGAGAGTATTGGAGAACAAATTCTGAAACAATCGCCAGGGAGAAAAAGTGAGAACCAGTAAACTACAGCAAATGAGGAATTTGGGGAGATGACCAAACTTTTCCAGCCTAACTGAATGCTCCAAAAGAGACTTGTACAAGAAAAAGAGTAAGAGCGGGGTCTGAGGGATCCATGGCTGAGTCCTCCCCACCCACATGCACATTTCTTGGACAAAGTGTATACTCATTTGTGAAAGAAACTGAGAAAAAGACAAAGGCATTGTGTAGCCAGCAGCAGATCCAGGGTAGAAGCCTGGTAAGGAGAAAGGTGACAGATCACAGGAGCAGGATTAGTCCCTACTGTGGACATTCAAAAGGAGGCATATGCAAGTGAGTTTGTCATCTAAAGTCCTCTTAGAAACAATGGGCCATCAAATCCATTAATTCATGAGGACTGGAACAACCCCACCCTAGCCAAGTCAAGTAAGTTAACCACACCAATAAATGGGATAGAAGAGGGCTTCAGAAGCCTAAGAAATACTAGGCTGAAAATCTGTGTCTAGGCAAGCACTAGACTACAGCTCACAGAGCAGTCTAGATGCTGACAATGGCAGTGACACGCTGTAGCAATCAGAAGCTGCAAAGCTAAGAAACAGCATCAGTGTTGGAAAACAATGGAAAACATGAAAACCTCACAGAGGTAAGTGCTGGGATGGGGCACAGAATCCGAACAAAGAATTTAGATAGAGTCCAAATCTGAAAGAGTGTAAGGAAAAGCAGATCTTGATATGGTTTGGATTAGCACACCAAGTTCCTAAAACTGCTGATGGACTACTCTGGCACAGTGTAATTAGATTCAGCACTCCTGCAGGAGTAACAAAAGTTGAAAGGTTTACAGCATTGTGCTTAATTTTAGAAAAGAAAGCAGCATGAAAATATCACAAAACTTTTGCAAAATATTATAGAAAGGAAAAACTTTGAGGGGGATCTCAACACTATTTAACAGCACTGGTGTAAAAGGTAAAATGATGTACACTATCTCTCAAAGTACTTTAGAAAATACAAGTGAAAAACATATGGCTGAGCAAAATAGTAGCAGGCTGTTAGAAGGAAAAAAATACTATTGGGCCTGTTGAAATTACAAAATTATAATTCTGACAGGCCAACAAATTGAAGACAGTAAATCATGCCCAAAAATATTGAAGGAACAATCTGAAAAAGACACAAAAACTAATAATGCCACTTTAAAACTATAAGTTGCATCACACCGGAAGAGACCTAGGTAAGTACAAAACAGTAAGCCTTGTAAATGGCTCCAGAGAAAGTCAGAGAATTATTCTGAAATACACTGTTACTGACTACACATACAACCGGGACATGTTGCGAAAGCCTTAAAGCTTTTGTAAAATGGTATCATGACTGACAAACCTTAAAAGAAAATTCCATATGCAAGAAAAGCAAATTAGAAAGCCCATTGAGCACCAGCAGTGTCCTTCACAAGAAGTTCTTAAAAGACACAAAGCAGCCACAGGGTACAAGTGATGTTGTTGCTTGAATGTGTAACTTTATGAAGGCCGGAAAACCAAAGAAAAAGAAATGGGTAGCGCTCCTCCTGGAAGCACACTGTCTAGGAGTATTTTGTAGGAATCTCTTCAGATCCACTCTATAGAGGATTGTTATCTATAGACAAACTAATTATTCAGTAGCAGGAGCAGAGAACATCATGGCCTGGCATAAACTCATGGAACAATTCCATCTGCAATAGCCTTGGCACTTCCAATTCCTCTTAGTACAGAAACAATGTAAATGGGAAAGTTACTGAGAAGGACAGCAAGCACCTTGAAACACATGGAATATACTAATCTGGGGAACCATTAAGACACCTGGACTCCTCAGTTCAGAAGATGCAGTATCTGAGATATGACAGTAATTTATAAGATGATGAATAACATGAAAATGGAGACAGAACAACTGTTCAGTGCACCTTCCAATTTAATAAGCAAGGAAATTAAATGAAGTTTGTATGTGCCAAGCTCACAGAGGGCATTTCTCACTAGTTGTTATTCTTGCTCAAGTACCTGCAACAGACATTAGAAGTTTCACATGTTTAAAAAGCAACTGCGTGTGTTTTTTTTTACTAAAACTTCTTCAAGCAATAAAAAACAAAATCCACCATAGGCTAGGAGAGTATTCTGGGGTCTTTGTCCAGTGAGAATGAAAGTCACTATCCTATTGCCAACAGGAGACCTTAGTTTAAGTCAGTGCAATCATTTGTATATTTTACTGGCATATTTCAACTAAAAAGCATTGGGGTAATGGCCATTTTCAGACACTTAGACAATGCAAGACCCTCTAATTTTGCCCTCATCATCAAAGCTCTATTCATCATATTCAGAAGAAGATTTTTAAAAAAGTTTGTGCCCAGAAAAGATACAAAGAAAACTTGGCTTTCATATGTGACTAATTCAGAAGACAGACTTACTGGTGATTATTTATATCATCCCAGATTTTCATGAAAATCTGTAGATTACAAATAAATCTCCAAAAGAAGTTTCTATTACATAACCAAGCTGTGTTATCAAATTCAGAAGGCATCAAAGGAACTAATCTCAGCTCTTTATATGCAAAGCAATGCTTTAATTATATTTCCTTGGCCTTAACTTTCGGGGTAGGTAGGAAAGAGTCAAAGTATATATATATATGTATAGCACCCCAAGTCTGCACCTTTTTCTGTAACATATGCAGCCTAGACATAATATCCCAGGCAGCAATACTTTAAAACCTTCATACATTCTACATTAACAAAGTAAGGCAGTTAAATGAAAGTCCAATATAGTAAAGGTAGCTAGAGGCAAAGAAAAGAGAGTAGGAGGGGAAAGCAAGATATGATAGCATTATATATCCCCAGTGACATGAATAAATTTTTTTTGTTTGCACTTAATCTTCATATAGCCTTTTTCCCCAGCTCTGAATTTCATTTATCACTGTATGCTGATAAGCTGTCAACAGTGGCAACACTTTCATATATTTTTGTGCAAGAACAATAAAAACATGACCCTTATTAAGGCTTCTCAAAAGAGGAAAAAAACCTAAAACAAAACAGTAATTTATATTATTCTTATTTTCCATCAAATAGAAAGGGAATTTGTTCCACAGAAACAGCATATTCGAAGTTTCCCTTGGGGCAGGAGAGGGAATGTTACTAAAACAGAGACAAAGTGGTTGCTTTGCAATATGCCATAAAAGGTTAACCAAAGTTTGAACAGTAAAAAGTTAACATAATACATGTTTTACAAGATGAGAGAAAAGCTGAAAAGAGTTCAGAATTATCTTTTGGGGAGACATAGATATTGCTATTTTAATAAAGCTTTTCATTAGGAACACCTTCTGAATCAAAACAATTCTTTCAAGAACATGAACCAAAATCTGCCTACAGAGCAGAACAATATCTGTAACGGAATTCACAGTTATTACCATTTTTTAAAGAGGTTAATTTAATAGTTTTTCTCCAATACAAAACAACAAGAGGAACAGAATTTGAAGAGTATCTGGGACTCCCTGTGTGGCACTTGGGAGTATAAGAAAGAACAAAACCTTTGAACAGTTCTCATTGCTACGAAGAAACATTTGCTAAAAAATTAAGCCATGCACTGAAGCTGGTGGAGAATACAGACTGTTCACCATCCCAAGATCTGTAGGCTGACTGTTAAGTTCCATGGTGATAGCTGAGAAACTCCAGTTACTTTTACAGAATACCTTCAGAGATGAATTCCCAGAAAATATATAGAAAGTAATTACCCTTAATATTGCAACACTGCCAACAACCAGTATTTCCTTCATCACGTTTAGTAAACAAATTCCTGGGACAGATAAAAATATTTTATCTTTAAGCAGTATTGGGTCTCCTCAAAGCTATGCAACAGAGACTTCTTAACATATCCAGGTCAGTGTCACATATGAGCATATCTACATAACCATTTCACTGTTCACAGGCTGTGCATGCTCCAGTATTTGATTAGCAGGTGCACACTGTGTACCCACCTTACAATACATGCTGACGTACAAATCTACACAACTAACCAAAAGACAGCTTTCAAGGGTCTTACTGATTTGCATATTATCTTGCAAACACAGCAAGCATGTTAGGCAAACCTTTTGATTTTTAGCTGCCAGATCTTTTAGCAGTTTTTTTTAGTCCTCAGGACTGCTACTCAGACAAGGCCTCATAGCACCTTAGGATGGGGTTTGATGGCACATAACCACCTCTGGCTAGATGGTGGCACCTATAACCAGTCCTAGAAATTTTATTTTTTCCACTTAGAAAATCAGTCCAAGAAAATTTGTCTCAATAGAGCTTGAACACATTAAGAGCCTTCATATTCTGAAGGCAGGCTAAAGAATGAGAAACTCTGCAAAGTACTGAAGTCCCAATGGAGAACCAGGTACATCTCACCCAGCCATTCTTTCAGCTGCTGCCAGTGACACAGCAGGCACTGGACAGAGATGCTGTTGCATCCACCATTCCCCCATTCAGCAGAAGCACCACCTTGCCCTTTGATTTGACTTGAGAGGGAAGAAACTTAACCTTTCCTCTGCAATGGCTGCTATCTCTAGTTTCTAGTTTCTAAGCAAGAATCACGACATATGACATGTTCCTGGGAATGATGGAACTTACCAAATGTTGAAGCTTACACTTCCAGCCCATAAGGGCCACAGCACTTTCTAACAGGACAGCTATGATGTCAAGACATCCTTTTACTCTTCACAGTTACTCACATCCCTATAGCAAGATATGTATTACCTATTTCTCCAAGGCTGGGATCAGCATCAATGCTAATGTTAAGATCCATAAAGTACAATGGAAAGGCGGCTAGGAATTAGTTGGAACAGCTTCAGCTTCCCTTTAAGAGTCCTGGTCCCCAAGGAGTATCAGAGAACTTATGGAAGCACTGATGGCCACAGGCCAGGGCAGAGGATAAAACAGGGCATAACACAAGAGCTCATCTTCTGTGGTTAGGCCTGTGCCAAGTCTCTGAGGGAAAAAGACAGGAAGAGAGCCTCAGGAGCTTGCCATCTGGTTGGCACACATGGGGTGTCCGGGCTGTTCACGTTCCAAGCAGGGGCAGGTGTGTGTGTGGGTGCGTGCACACGGATGTGCCTACACACAGAGTACGTCCGTGTGTAGGCTGACCCAAGGGGAGCGGTCAAGGACGGACAAGGAACAACCCTGCGCCCACCAAGCCAGAGCTAACACAGGAATTTTAGCAGGCCATTGAAACCCAGCCCAATGTAATGAGTGTGTTCCATTATTGTGCTTCAGGTAGCAGTTTAGAAAATGCTGTCTCCCAACATCAGTTTCGCTCCAAGAACTTCACAAATTAACTAAAAGTAATTTGTTGGGGAATTGTGCTGACGCACATGACCACCTTTAAAAATTAACTGTGTTAAACATACTCAGTGTTAAAGATACTTTGTTATTCGTATATATCATGTTGTTCACAAAAAAAAAAAAAAACTATGGAAACAACTTCGAGGGGAAGAGGGTCTGTTTATTAAGGAACTCTTGATAAAAATACACAACTGAGCTTCATGCAGTGCAAGCAACACTGTAACAACTGTAACAACAGTTACTAATTTTAGTAAAATTCTCACAATTATTTCTGTATTAAGCTTTAGTCCATGTACACTACCCACACATTGTTTGTACTCTGTAACCATTTGGTTATAAACTGCTTTAAACAAGAATGTGTAATAAACAAGATGGCAAGAATTTGCATGTGGAATTTACTTAGATGGCCTAAAAACTGGGATTATGCCTAACGAAGAAATAAGGTTTGGACTATGTAGTCTCCATCACCAGTCAAATCAACTTAACTCACCTGAATAAATGCTCAAGACTTCCAGGACTCTTGCAATATCAACTAATGTACTCATTTGGGAATCATTTTTGTATGTGAAGATTTTATTGAGGCCAAAAAACCCACTTAATTCTGACTTGTGCTTGGAGATAACCCTATGCTTACATCACCACGTCCTTTAAAAATAAAACCAATTTTAGTTCTACCCACAGACCTACCAGCTTTCACTTGTTCCTAACAATAGCAAAGGCATCACAGTAATTGTGTGAGAAGTCAGGAACAAAAAAAGAAGAGTGAAAGGAAAAGAGGTATCATTTTACAAAGAACATCTATGCTGAGACTCTTTTTAGAAAAAAAAAAAGTAATCAAAAAAACCCAGTTTTGCCTGACATCAGTTTTTAGTGACCTGATTCTCTTTGGAATGCAGAGTCTTAAAAAGTAACTTATCATGTGCTCAGTTCTCCTCTCCTTTTATCTAATAATACACACAAGCAACAGTCTTTTGAAACTTTTACAGAAACACTGTCAGGTACTTAGTTCCTGCTGAAGACAGAATATTGAACTACACAAAAGAAAATCAGCATGATAGAAGTTATATATGCCTTAACTTTTGGGGATAACAAAAAGGCAGGAATAAATAGCCACAGTAAAGAGGGAGTAACACAAAAGAATGCTTGCAAACAAAGAGCTCTTACCAAATACAAAAAGATACAAGATATACGTGAAAAAAGATTAAATCAAGGATTAAAACAGTTGAGGGCATTCCAAATTCTGGTCAGGGTGGGTTTTTTGCCTATTACAGGTAATATGTAATTACCAACAAACTTTGTTAATAATTGACACATGATAAAAAGCTTTACACCAAAAAACATGTAAAAGCCCCACCCTAGGTAACCTTACACACTTTAAAATGTGTAATTAATTGTATTAATGACTGTATTCCTTTAAATAAGGATTTTGACAATGCCATCTTGGCACACAAGATCAACAGACGTGGCTCCAAATTTTAGTTAACACATGAACTAGTCGAATCTCTGAGAAAAGCATGATAGAAAGGGAAGAGAATACTTCTGTTAAATTTATGTGTCAATAAACAAAACAAACAGGTACCTATTTTTGTTCTAGTCAATTTATCTTCACATTTAGGCCTCAAGTTCCACCAAAAGGTAGAACACCAAAGACAACTGAAGGAGTCCATGCAGGAGGAATCGGAGAGGAGATTACCAGTTCTTTTCATTTCTTTAGTGGTACCTAAATGGTTTCTTTCCTGCACCTCAGTGGATTGTGTGCCCATCCCACTTTGGACACCACTCGTCTCCAGCACCAAGCCATCTCTCACCTAAGTACTAGTCCTGCAGTGGCACAAGTAAAAGGGAGCTACATATTCACTAATCCAGGATATTAAAGTGCACGATGGAGACAGCTTTCTTGTTCTTCAGAAGCAACCCTGAGTGGTACTCAACCACAGCTCAAAAACTACAAGCTGATAGCAGACGTTTCTCTTGGCAGCATTTCTGTGGCATCTTATATAAGCAAATTATCTGGATTTTTCCAGTCTCTTTTGTTGTGTTCCAGACTTTGCCCCAGATAATGAAGAGCTGACAGTAGAGCTGCCTTGCTATTTCAGTCCTACTCCTGAACAGCCGGTGTGGAAATACAGGCGGCAAATGCTATTACTCAGATGGGGTGAAATTACATCTTAGAATTCAAATCATTGTCTTTAAAACAAACAAAAAATCAATAGACTATTTCATGTCAACTAACGAATCACTGAATAACACCCAGAAACTTAATTACTTCTCCCTATTAAAATAATTTTAACCCGAGCAGAAACCAGGATTTCTCCCTCTGCCACACACTGCTTAAAAATTGAATCTGCAACAACAGAAAGGGGAAGCCATACCAACAGCAGGACTCCTAAGAAACCACGCTGAACACACATCAAGCTTCCTAGAGAAGAGCTCCTGAACAAGAGGAGGTATCATTTGTCCTCACAATCACAATTTTAACTAAAAAAGTACTCTCCAGACCCAATTTATTGCAAAAAATAATGTATGAACAGTATTGAAGTGCCACCATCTGTTATATGAAGCCAAAACCAGATATCAAATCCAGATTTTGTATTAAGCACTCAAACTAAGACAAGGCAAATCTTCACCACAATAACCACCATAGTGCAAGGTCATCATAGTAAGAGTGATCAACTTAAACTTTTCTTCACAGTTGGGTGTCCACCCCAGAAGCTTCAGACTACATGGTCTCACTCAGTCTTTTCAACCATGAAATCTAAACTGACCAGTCAAGTACAGCCTGTTGCACAAAGATTGAGCTCCAGAATCAAATGCAGGCATGACACTCCAAGCCCAAGAATTAAATAGTAAAAAAATCCAGAGGCCTTTAGGCACATCCAGGAACTCCAAAATTTATAGAAAGTGACTCTTAAAACTTAGTCCCTGCTATGTCTAAGCTCTGCATGATTCTCTCTCTTTGGTTGTTTCACACAATGATGAAAGCAGCAGGCTCAATTTATGAAATAGCCGAGTAGCAATCACTAGAAAGAGCATCTATTTGGACTGCATAAATTCTTTTTTTTTTCCTTTTTAGGGTTCCCCTTCCACCCCCAATCTCAATACCAAGCTACTCTATTTAATTTCAGATTCCTTCCATTTAATGCTTAATTCAGAGAGTGAAGTAATTTGGTAGGAAATGGGGTAATTTTTAACTATTCCCACTGCTGCTTCCTCCCAACTTGAGTGTGGATAAATAAACATATAAAGTCACTCAAAGGGAAAGCAGCCCCCAAACACCCACTGCTTCAGAACACAATCACTTCTGGCTGCACTGGAGAAGTGTGTCCCACCACAATTCCATAAAGAGCACTGTCATGTGCTCTATTTACTGCTATACTGGCACAGCCCACCCAAATCTCTTCAAACACAGGTGTTGGCCTGAGTTTAGCAGCAAGTGCTATATCTATCAACTATGTGGGAGAGAGAACACTGTAATTCCTTTATTTAAAAAAAAAAAAGAAGAAGAAAAAAAAGCCAAAACCAAACCAAACCCCCCCCCCCTAAAAAAAAGAAAAAACCCCAAACAAATTAACAAAAAAAGAAACCAAAAACTACAACAAAAACCAAAAAAAACCAAACCAAACAAACAAACAGACAAATTATTAAAAAAGGAAAAAAGCCAACCCAGATACTTTCTCTCCCAAGCAGGTAAGAAAACCAAATGAAACCAATATCAAAAAGAAATAATCAGAATCATTTCCTGAAACAGTACCTTGCCCCTATGACAAGCCTCCAAAGCATATATGTGGTAGTGAAAGGAGTATCTTCTGATATAGACTCATTCCTTTGCAACGCAGGTTAGAACATTTTTTAAATTACCAGTCCTCAAAAAGACTCCTTTTAACATCTGTAAGTCATTTAGACATGCCTTCTGCATAAGGACAGTTAGAAACCTCACAGCAGACTCAAAATCAAAATTTATGCTCATTTATTTATAGCTGAGTTACCTTAAGGCTTTGATCAAGATAGAGCAATAGATATGAAACAATATTTTTAAATTATTTGGTTTGTCAGTTGTAACAACCACCTCAATCCAGGCAATTCAAACATCATTTTTCAATTTTTCACATTTCTAATGTTCTGAAATGCTCAGTGTAAGGCTCAAAAGTAACATCTCCTTATTATAACTTTATTTCAATAGCTTGCAAGAAGCAGCATTTTTCTCAGTTCCATTTTAACAGCTTTGCTGATGCACACAGCACACAAGAAAAACAGAGCAGTGAAAAATGATAAAACAAGCTACTCGGATAGACTCAGCATCTTGGTTCCTGTGAAAGCGCTGAAAGGCATAAGAAATGAGAGATCTCAGAGAAAAAGCATTGGCTTGTGATTATAACTATGAGTAGGAATACGACTGTGGGATACATGTCAATTGTAACCCTGTCCCTGTTCCCTGCTCCTTTTTCCTTAATGCAAGGACAGATGAGAAATCTCAAGAGTACTGGCTTGGCACCCTCCACACTGCCACAGGATACGCCTTGCCCAATGCCCATCTGCCACTGCAGAGGGCAGGGTGAGTGTCTGGCAGACTTCAGAGCTGAAAGGTATCTTCATTTATATATTTTCTAGGACATAGGATATTGTCTCCTACATACCTATGCATTACAGGTGCACCCACTGGTGCTCAGATTGCACAACTGCTTTTTTAATCAACAGGAAAATACTGGCAATGCTCAGTATTTCATAGGAGAAAAAAAATAAGACAAAAAATATTATCGTGGACACTTAAACTAGGAAGAAAAATGTAACAGAGCAGGAGAACCTCCTCTTTCACAGCTGTGAAAGATACAGTGATCTGTTTGCATCACCTTTCTTATTCACCAGAGACAACCTACATGTTAATGGTAGCTAGAATCCAGGTCCAGTGAAACTCTACACACACAAGCTACTCTCTGGCCCTCAAGAAATTATTAAAAAACCAACAGGCAAGTAGGTCACTTCTGAGGCACTCAGACCATTGAGAAAACAAAGAAAACAATTCCCAGATTCCAAAACATAAACATTAGCTTGGTGGAAAGAGAAACCTAGTTTTCTAATGTGCTATGCAAGGTGATCTAACATTTGAAGAGTGCAGCTCTTCAAATCCATGTCATTCAGGATATAAACTTGAATATTGTCGGAGTTACTTTAAACAAACCAATTCAGCTTATAATCACCAAAATCACATACACAGACAGCTTGTCATTGTGGGAATCAGGTATGTGTTCTTTGTCTTTGCAGTATCTCTTTTTCCTTCATACACCACGGCATTTTAATTGACTTACAGATGCTGGACACCCCCCAAAAAATGATAAGGAAACATCATTTCATTCTGACAGCTAACTTTGTACACACTCTTTGAGAAGTTATTTTGAATTCAGAAGTTGCTCTGTAATCTATTCAATTACTGGATTCATCAGCTCAAAATAAAAAAAATATGAACACAGAAGACACAGATTACAGATGTATGTAACATGGTAACCACTAAATGTCAACATTTTAGTTGTCATATCTTGCTTTGCAGATATTTACTTACAAGTCTCACTTGACTAAACAGGAGTTTCTATAAAAATATTTTTCCTTTCTCTTCTGAGCTGTTTTTTCCTCTATTTAAAGGGAAACGTGTAGCTGAAATTATTTAGCATCTATGTGCTTTATATACTATCCAAAATTAAGCAGTCATTTTTCTGTAAGGAAGAAATACAACAATCGTGTGCAAGCATATTTCCACATCTGTTATTTTGAACATTTTTTTTGTTTGTTGCTGCAGGGTCCAAAATCCCCAAATAATTATTGCAAAGGCCCACTGCAATCCAGTTGTATAAACACAAATAAGCCTAAGATAACACCCCGAGCACCAAGAGTAATGACAGAGGTGGAAGAGATAGTTTAGTCAGGCATGAAATTGATTTTATAATAGCAACTATCTGTTGCCTTCCATGTGCTAAGTAAATAATTCTAAAGAAGAGAGTAAAGAAAATAAAAAAAAATAATAATCATTACCTGCTCCTACTAAATCAAATCAAAGAGAGAAACTTGTTCTCACATTGACCCTGAAACCTGTTTAATAGCTAATTAAAGCAATTACTCCTAGCATTATAAAACCCTTAATCATCACCAACTTCAGAGGCAGAGGAGACTTTTTTAAACTTTCTTTGAAGTTATTAGTATTTTATTTAAATGAGAAGTTTATGTCAGCAGAAATTTCACCAGTAGTCACTACATTGTTAACCACCAACACGAACCCCAAACTTCAGCCAGTCTGGTTAAGAGAAGATATTCTTCACAGACTTTACCAGATTTGACTACTCAGCAAAAGAAATACCACAGTATTCAGTAATTTCAGCTCTTTTTAAAAAGATTTCTGTACAACACTTGAAAGTAGCCCTAAAATGGACTTCTTTGCTCCTATTCAGAAACAAACTTGATAGCCAACAGAAATCCAGTATTATTGCAAAGCAACTACAAAAAAATCCTCTTCTGGACCTCCCCACACCAGCATCTGGAATTCTGCACTGCTTCGCACGGCTCACTGTTTTAAGCTTACCTCAGTGACTTTTCTCCTCGGCTCCAAAACCATCTGACACAGCCTCAACTTCCATTCCTTCATTTGTAGGTCCCAGCCACAAACAATGTTTTAGTTTTAATCAAGCTTTATTTTCAGCAACTTTTCATAGCCTTTTAATAGCAACTAGTTCTCTGGTGCCGTTCCTAGTGCTCTACTGGAGTTAATTACGCTGCTGATCTGAACACTGATCATTTTCAAGTTACTAAAGGTTGCTGTGCTGTAACAAGACACAGAACAATAACCGGAACTAATGGCCTGGCCATTATGAGGTGTTCAGCTTGACAGTATACCCAGTCATAAATTAGATAACTAAAAGGTTAACAAAAGGCAATGGCAACTTTATTAAACTTTACCTTGAGCCTTGCTATTTCCGCCTACACTTAAAAACGCAAAGTGTTCTTGAGTAGATCATTAAGGGATAGAAATACAGTATTAAAATCAAGAAAGAAACTCAATTCAATCCTATTTAGGAAAGATCTACAGCAATTTTGACTTGAGGCAGGGGAAGCCCCCAAATGAATTCCACGATGGAACAAATGACCACATTCCTAAAACAGAAATGCTCAAAACACTTCTTTTTAATAGTGTTGTCTTATATCCAGTTCAGAATTGAACTGAATTTAATACATACAAGTAATTTTTGAAGACTCCCTTTAACAACCTCCACTTCTTCAACCTACGTTATCCTCAATTATTTCTAACCTATTATCTTATTTCTTCACTTACCAGGGTCCTCTTTCTTCTGGACTTTGCCAGGTTACACAAAAAAAACACATACTTTTTTTTTACATATCAAATATAGATATCCTCATAATTTATTTTAAAATTCCTATAATCTGGCTCCCTACCAAAGAAAAAACCCCAAAACTACTGACTGATAACCATTTCCACTAACTTTTGAGCTCAATGACAAGCTTGACAAAAACAAAGTCTTAAAACACATCAAGTTCCTACATATTTTAAGTAGCATTTTTCTGTATCTGAAAGAAATAGAAAGGTCCAAAGCTTCCAAAAGAAAGGTAAAAATGAAAAATTTTTGTGGGAATTATGATATTGTAAAAATAAAACCCAAGGCATGAAATCAAACACATTGCTGAAGTAAATTTTAGTACTTACATACTTATATTTTTTTATTTATATTGCCCAGAAAAATAACTTGCCCTCAGAAAATTGTCTTCTTGTCTAGCTTGTATCCAAATTACAATGCTGGCATTTCCCTGATGGTCCAAACTGAATGGAAAAATGCTCGAACAGAAGAAAAGCAATCCCTATGAAGATGAACAGCAGTCTCTTATCTCTCTCAAGAACAAATGTGTCTTCTGAATTTACCCAGCAGTAAGTGCTACCTAACTGTGCAGCCCTCTGAGCTGTCTGTAAGTTTTCCATGTTTGGCAAGACAGGTGAAACACAGAAACTTCATAACTCACCTGCTTCTGGCTGGGAAGCAAGATACATGATAAAACTGTAAACACTTTGCTTTTTGATGGAAGTGTAAGAATGAGGTCACTATCAATCAAAGCTCATTCAAGAAAGAGTTAAAACTCACTTGTAGCTGAAAAACTAGTATAACACTCACATTTTTGTGACTAATTACTTGGACTTGTATATCATTGTTTAGTTTATAAAGCTAAATAGAAGAAATCCTAAATTCAATTACCATCAACTTTAAATTTAGATAAATTATTTCTGAAAGACTGACTGATTAAGTACCTGAAACTCCTTATGAATTGCATTGTCATTCCAAAAGCTATCATGCTACTCCAGTATCCAGATGTTAAGGGAGCAAGGATAACCTGGCACCCTTTCTGCAAGCAAAGAGAATAGAATATATTCAATTTGCTACCCATTTAATAACTACATTTCTACCTCATTCTCCTTTTCTCTCAGGAAGAAATGTTCAAAGAGACTATCACATTTTAAGAGAAAGACAACAGCCTCTCCTTGGTGCTCTGACTTTCTGAATCTGACATGCATTTATGCACAAATACATGCCTTCTACCAGTTTAAAAATACTCGAGAAATATCCAGGTAGGAAGGTAACCCCAAAACTGTACACAAAAATGAATAAATTGTAAAGTAGTGTTAGTTGGCAGGGCTTTCTGGCTTGGGTTTTGAGGGGAGGGAAGCTGTGTTTCCTTTAAAGTAAGCTTTAACTACATTCCTGTGCTTTCCATAGCCATCAAGTGGAAGTTCAACACTTGAAACAAGAAGCAAGGGGCAGCACATCAAACAACAGATGACAGGTCTTAGCTGTCAAAGTTATATCCCCAAAAAACTAACAACTAGTGAAAGGTGATTCCTGGAGCTGATTTGGATAAATTCTATAGCGTAACCTAAAACACACACAGCACTGCCACCCAGCTTCGTGTCATCTGAAGCTGATTGAGGGTGCAGCCCATTCCCTCACCCAGAGCATCGGTAAGGACATTAAACAGGACTGGCCCCAGTACTGAGCCCTGGGGACACACTGGTGACCAGCCACCAGCTGGCTCTAACTCCATTCACCACAGTCTCTGGGCCCAGTCACCCGGTCAGTTCATACCCAGCAAAGAGTGCACCTGTCCAAGCCAGGTTCTCCAGGAATGCTGTGGGAAACACCGTCAGAGGCTTCACTACAGTCCACATAAACAATATCCAGAGCCTTTCCCTCATCCACTAAGTGGATCATCTTGTCATAGAAGATCAAGTTGGTCAAGCAGGACCTGCCTTTTATGAACCCATATTGGCTGGGCCTGATCCCTTGGCTGTCCCACACATGAGGCGTGATGGAACGCAAGATGATCTGCTCCATGGCCTTCCCCAGCACCAAGGTCAGGCTGACAGGCTTGCAGTTCCCCAGATTCTCCCTCCAGCCCGTCTCGCATAGGGGTGTCACATCTGCTTTCCTCAAGTCAACTGGGACCTCTCCACTTAGCCAGGACTGATGATATATGATGGAAAGTGGCTGAGTGAGCACTTCCACCAGCTACCTCAGTACTCTCGAGTGGAGCTCTTCTGCCTCCACAGTGCTGGGCAGGACTAAGAGGTGGCAGGTTGCCGTCCATTTCGCCTTGGATTATGAGGGCTTCATATGGTAACCCTTTCTAGAGGCAATGAACCCCCTCAACACCCACATTCAGCCCCTAAGTGACGTCTCCTGCAGAAGGCAAGAATGAAGCATCAGGGAATACTGAAAGGGAACAGCTTTTGGCTTAAGAGTAACATCTTTCACTGGCAATAAATGCACTTTTCAAAAGTTTCCATATGAAACACCTTCAACTTGCAACTAACTCCTGTTGCCTTCTCTCCTCTCCTTTTAGGTGGTGATGGCATGGCAACAGTTAGAGGAATGGAAACCCACAGACACATGGAAATGTTCAGTTGAAAAATCATTAAACACTACTAAACTGAAAAATCATCTACCTTTTTTCTCAATTACAAAACCCATTCCTAATGTGTCTAAAAAAAAAAAAGGAAGGACAAGTATTGCGCAACAGAGTCCAGAAAAGATTTAATAAGCTGTCATGCAAGTTCCATCAGCTACTTCACTCATGAAACAACAATCCAGAGACACTTAAATAATAACTTACATAAAGGGACAAATTTAACAAATTACTCAAAGTAAAAATACTTGTAATTATTGAAAAATATTTTAGGTATAGGGCTGCCTTTTTAGATTAAGAAGCTTAGGTAGTTTGTTCCCAAGGTTAGTAACACATTCTTTTGGTGTCACCAGAGAATTTTAGAGACACAAGACAATTTCACTGTTCCTTAACAACCTGTGTCAACTCAGTTCTACTTTGCAACTTTACTTCTTTTTCATGTGGCAATAAATCATCTGACTTGACTTGTACCTCACTCCCTCCTTTTTTCTTTCCTTTTGTTGTTGTTGTTGTTAAATAAAACCCACACCATTTTCAAACTTGATTTTGAGCTCACTGACTACATACCCACCATAAGATACTAGAATATCTACAAGCAGAACCGAAGCCCCAGACTATCACACTTCAGGCACAAACCAGCAAACAGCCTGTGCTGTTCATCTTCCTTCAAGCTAACTTGATCACAGAATGTGTCACATTGGAAGGGACCACAGTGATACCTCTTCAATTTTTACTTGTTAAGAGCAAAGATTTCCTTATGCTTTCAATCCAGTTTCTTCTAGTGACACACATTCTGTAGATAGGTCTAACAGAACAGGGTTCTCTCTCAAATTAGAGTCCATTCAAAACCAAGCTTTTATCTTTCTGTTCCAATGACATCAGGCAAGTTTCATCTACATAAAATCCGAATGAACTTTCTTTCATAGCAGTAATGAATATCATCATAGCTACTTCTCTACTGCATGAATTTCACTTGGAATTTTTAGTACAGCAATTACAGTCACAGGAAGCGAATTATCTCAGTATCCATCATTTCAGGCATGATGGCTTTAGTTATAGTAGAAACGACTTCTTTTAATGGGATATTACAGTAAACACATGCCACTAGATTTTCTGTTTCAGGGTGTTCTTGATACGATTAAACTGTTTTAATCTTTTATCAAAATGAAGTGATTGCCTTTTCATCCCCTCCCATACAAAGCAGCATCTCTGTCAGACAAATTTGAACTTTTATTAAGCTCATATATACTCTTAACAACCTTGCCTATTGACCACAACCTTTGCAACATCCAGGATGGGCCCATAATCCTAGCTTGCAAGTTAGGTAACATATTTACTACAGATGTGTATCAGGACTTAGTAATAAAAGAAAGATCTAGTACCATGCTGACATTCTTGTTAACTCAGGTTTTAGTGGGCAGTGCTTATTTTGACAAGCTAGGGTCTCTCTTCCTTCTACCCATTCCTTAAATCGTTACCTGGGAGAAGGGAGCAATCCCCACCTTGCTACAACCTCCATTCAGGTAGTTTCAGAGAGCAGTAAGGTCTCCTCTGGGCCTCCTTTTCTCCAGGCCAAACTCCAGCTCCCTCAGCTGTTCCTCATAGGATTTCTGCTCTAGATCCTTCACCAGCTTTGCTATCCTTCTCTGGATATGCTCCAGTAATTGATATGAGGGACACTTCAGCCACTAAACGTGAAAAGAGCACAGCAAACAAAGGGCTAAGCTGCTCCATAATAAGCCAAAACCAGTTGGGAAACAAGACATCAGTGCAGAAAAACTATCAACAGAGCAATTCAGTAAGTGATGTGAGTGCAATAGAAAAGTCTCTTCTGATGGTTTTGTTGCCGATTCGTGCGTTGATGGAATGGGCCAAACAAGCAGCATGGATATTGCTTCTTTTAATAGTTTGCTAGAGTGAAATGGTATTTTGCTAGAGGCAAAAAGAACTGAAGAGAAAGAATTAAAAATAAATAGGCCAAAACAAAGCGTATTTTCAATTTCAGTTGCAAAACCAATGTAGCAACAACTTTCTCTTCTTTTAGTATGAAAAATAATTATGGCATATTGCAATGTCACCAACGTAAAACAAAGACTGAACAAAGGGTGTTTGGTGCTTGCTTTTTTCATCATTTCAAGAGAAAACTCTTTGCTCTACTGAGAAGTTTCTTTATGTGTAAAAACACGAAAGCAGAAAACCAGCATGTAAATCTGGTCTGCTCAATCTCTAGATTTGCGATTCCACTGAAATAAATGAAATTAATCTTCAGGATTAATTGAAAACTTAAAGGTCAAAAATAAGGTTGCTTGCTTCTCTTGAGTATGATTTTATTTACATATGGTTTAGCACTTGTTCCAAAGTGACTGTGCATATGCCCCAAAAAGCAGTGGCCTAGGTCAAGAAGGTCAAATAAAATTCAAATATCAGACAAACAGATCTACTGATTATAGTAAATACATTTTCTATTTTGTTTCTGAAGCCCCCAGACACTGCAAACAAACCTTTGGGCAAAACAACCCAGGGGTTGACTTCTATTTCTGTTAAGCGTCTGCCAAAGCTTAAGAGAAAAAGAAAAATAATTTTTGTTGCCATTTCCTGGTTTTACTTCTTGCCAGGTCTATTAAAGACAATTGGAGTTTTTTCCTCTCTCCACTGCAATATTAACATACCGGTTCTCAGTTCTATTTTTACAGGCTGGAATAAACTACCTCTACTCTTCACTTCTCCTCTGGAAGTCACATACTTCACACATTTTTCTGAATAACACTTCCTCTTTAAAGATGAGGAGTTCAATGATATGAAAGAGTCAATTTCAGAGGTGGGACTTGAGACTCATAGCTTTTCCCTTACCAATGCCATCAACATCAGCTCTGTAATGGTAGGTAAAAGCTCTTGAAATGAGATACTCACCAGGTAAGCATTAAAAAAATGGCCTAGAGGAAAAAAAGAGTATAAAAGTAGGTACTAAAATTTAAATAAATATACTAATTACTGTAGGTTAGGATAAATTATCTAGTCTCTTTGCTTCTCCTTTGGAAATCACATACTCCAGACCCTGAGTATTCTTATTTCTTTCTTCTGCATTGTGTTTACCTGGTTCCTCTCTCTTATAGTGCCCAAAATGGGGCAGAATAATTCAGAGGGTTTAGCAAGGCTGAACAGAGCAAAAACTTTACTACTCGTGCCACATGGCTGCAGATGATGATCCTTTTTATACAGACCAATATAACTCGACTTTCATCAAAAGAGCTTGACATCATCAAATAGTGATCAGCTGTAGCTTGTGCTGGTTGCAGCTGGGATAGAGTTAATTTTCCTCACAGTGGCTGGTAGGTGGCTGTGTTTTGGATTTGTGCTGCACACAAATAATAGATAATAGATAATAGATAATAGATAATAGATAATAGATAATAGATGATAGAGTTGTTATAATGGGTTGATAGAGATGTTTTTGTTCTTGGTGAGCTGGGCTTACACAGAGCCAAGGCCTTTTCTGCTCTTCATACTGCCACGTGGGTAAGGAAGTTGGGGGTGCACAGGACCACTTCTCCAAACTATCAAGCTCCTTTGAAATTCTGAAACCACGCCTTCTCCATCCCAGCAGATGCTCTCACAAACATCCATATAATTAACAAACTTAACTACTGATGTCTTCAGACAGATGAGCCTCAGGACTACCCAGTAATTCCCTGCAAAAGTGGAATACTGAAAACTGTTCTGGGTATAGTTTGCAAACAAATTTTGGACCCAACTTGCATTCCTCTTCTCTGAGCCATTCTTTTCCTGTCTAACTCATGCATATCCCATTTCAAGAGCTCACTAGAGGTCATGTGGATGGCACCTAATATTTCTTTCCATACTTTCACCAAAACTTGATATGCAAAAGTCAGGTGACTCAATCCCACCTCTGAACTTGTCATTTTTAAAGAGAAAACATTACCTTACTCAAAATGGCAATGTTCTGCTTTCTCTGTTAGCTGAGTTTTTATTATATTTACTTAAACACTCAGATTCCCCCAGCTGATCCTATCCACTTCTTACAGTTCAAACTCAGAGTTACCAAGGGAACTGGAGGGCTGGTAAGGTCAGTCCGACTTTATAACCTTAAATATACAAGCCAAATTATATGTAAGTCAGGTCACAGATGGTGTCAGAGGACACCACTGATAAGGTTTTGACCACAGAGCACATGACATTAGAACATCTAGAAGATTATCAAAACATAATTCCATTTTAAGAAATATGTCTACTAAGTACAGTCTACTAAGTTCATTAAAACGCTAGAAAAGTACCCTATTGTAAAATAAATTAGTATTTTAGCTCTTTGAATTGTAAATGGTTTTGGGTTTTGTGTAGCACTTTCCCAAAACATGAAATACTTAGTTTGACTTCAGTTGATCTTCAGGTCACTTTAATGCAGAAACTTGGAAGATAAATATATACTTATCTCCTGGTCTCATCAAAAGCCTTTAAGGTGAGTAAACACATTTTGAAGTCTGAGCCTTGGTGCCTCTGATTCTCAAATCCCCATCTGTAAAATTGTGACAACTTTTCCTTGCTATTCTCCATTGTATGAGGGCAAACTACTCAGATAAGATGATCACAAAGACTGAGCAACTGCATCAGTTTGATTTTTGTATTTTCTTTTAAAGATTTCAATACTTTTAAAATGTTCTTCCTCTAGTAGTACCTTTTCATGCAATGCAAGATATATATTTGTACACCTTTGTTTCTGAAAGTATTGCTCTTAACGCTGGCACAAGTGCAGCAGAAACAACAGTAATCAATTTGATTTGGCCTTATGAAACAAGTGTCATTTTGATAAATGATCCTAATTAAGTTGATATTTCAGGTAGAAAGTGTATTGAGTTAATGTGTTGGCATCTCTCTAGTTATAGTCAGACAAGTACAGATGTTGCAATAAAGCAGCAGTAGTACATTATTAACTTTGCAAGTCAGTCTGCATTCACAAAGTTTGATCAAAGCCACAAAACTCAGCAATTGAAAGAAAATGCTGATTTTAAGTTTTAATTATTCAGCAGCATACACAAGTAGTAGTCCCAGGAAGTTTCAAAGCTATAGGTCATTCCTTGATGATCCCTCTCCAGCATGGAAATGATTAATTAGTACAGTGGCAGCACAGTTGTTTAGAAAACCTTGCTCAAACACCAAAAGACAAAACCTGTGTTTCCTCTCTTTTACATAAATCTAATTACCGAGTGTCCTGTTAAGGCTAAAAGACATCATACATTTACATAAACCTAATTACCAAATGTCCTGTTAAGGCTAAAAGACATACATTTACATAAATCTAATTACAAGATGTCTTCTTAAAGCTAAAAGACATCATATGTTTATGCATTACTTTCTTATGCTGTGCAAGTCTTTGATACGTGGCTCATGGTTGGCAAATACAAGTTTAGTTCCCATTTACCAATTGTAACAGATAAAATAAACACTAATCACTTGCTCTGAAGTCAAAGCAGTCTTACACATTCCCCATTTTTCTACTGAGTCCTCTGTAGCTCTAAGCCAATTTATTGTGCTTACCAATTTGTACAGACTTGCAGCTACACTTCCTAGTAAAACCCAACTCTCTTGCAGTAAGGGAGCAGCTTTGCTACCAAGCTAGGACAAGCAGGCATGATGCAGCCAGGTAGGTAACCACAAGCACCAGTGGGATGCCGTGCAATTCTGTCACTGCGAGTCTGTGGCACACTACACAGGCTGGAGCTCACTTCTGAGGTAACAGCCTCCTCCTCAGACACGGCACGGCTGCGCATCCACTTCTGGAATCAACAGGGAGCTGCCGGTCTGCTGTGCAGCAAGCAGTGGTTGAACTCTAAGGTTCCTTCCCACCCTCAAACACATCTTCTTGGAAACACTTCCAGAAGCATAGAGACTCAAAGGGACAATGTGCTTCCTACCTGTGGCAGGTTTCAAAGGAGTTTGAAGAACCATGCCACAGCTCCACAGCTACTCAAACCTACAGCCTTTTGGAAATTGTCTTCCCTTCTGTTATCAAGTTTGGCCTGCTAAAAACAAGCATGTAAGGCTGAAAATACCTTCTGAGGTTTCTTATATCCAATTACCCATCTCCCCAGGGGTTTCCTCCAGCAAGACAGCAGAAAGAAGTGGTTTCTCATATTTTTTTCAGATCCACAGAAAGGTTCCCTCTGGAGAAAAATATTCTGTTCTTGATATCTACCTGTCAAAAATCAGGATAGTCTCCACAGGTGTTTACCCCAAAGAAATAACCCTGACATCAGATCAGTCTTCTTTCATGTTGTAGACCATGAGGCAGGGGGGATCAGTCACCATGGTTGTAACATCTTTCAGGCTGACACATCAACTGAGACAGTCTAAAAATGGATGTACCATGGGCATGACAACAGACGAAAATTACTTCAGGCAGCCATGCCTCTGTCAAACTCAATTCAAACACAAAAAATAATAAAAAACTGCACACCATAGAAAAATACATACTTCCATACTGTAATGAAAACAGCCAGGAAAAAAAGGTTAAAAAAGAACAGTTAATTCAATTGGCTACAACAGTAGAACACTCTTCTCTGGCCACAACAGAATGGAATATTTAGGCAACATTATAGAAAACAGGGCAAATTATACACCTATTTCCTTGACAAAACCGTTAAATTAATAGCATTGCCAGTCTTAAATAAAAAAAAAAACTATTTATATCCACAAAATAACCATGAGAATACCAACAAAACATCACTTTTAAGCATTATTTTTTAAAAAATTCAGTTTTAATTTTCTTCAAATTTTGCCAAAAAGGTATCTAACACCATCATAAGATCTTGCTGGATTGATGAGGAATACTAGGAGTTAGCAATTTCTCTTGCCTCACAAGAATTGTTCCAATGTGGACAGATCATGTAAGGCAGTCAAGTAAGTTTTAATGCTTTAAGATCACTAAGCACTAGCACTAGAGCCAAAGAGGGTAACTCTCACAAGCACATAAGCAACCCTAGCAAATGAGTAGGTGCTCTGTGGATTCATATTCCACTCTTCAGAGATCAGGTCATGCTCACTCTATCTATGAGATAGGGAACTACAAAGAAAAACAACTGAGGAAGCTTTGTTCAACAGCACCAAAGCTTTGCAGGTTGTGCCCCATAAAGTTACCTACAGTGTTGGTATAATAATGGCAGGTAAAAGGATTTCCAATAGTCTCATTTAGAAAGGTGACTCTACCTGTCAACATCTCTTCTCTGTGATAAAATAAAAAAGTACTTTGAGATAGCTGATGTTTCCTAGGCATTAAAGATACTTCTTGGATCTTTTCTTAGAGGGACTGATCAGGGTTGTAGAGCTGCTTCCTGCAAGAGGGAACAACCAGGTTCTGCCAGTGGTAAGACTCCACTGCTGATGCAGAGAATCAAAGGATTACCACCATGAACCATAGCACTTAGCTGGTCAGCAAACCAGCTTGAGTGTGCAAACAAACACAGCTTGAGGGGAGCATGTCATGCTGGAGCTGCTGGAGACTGCACCAACTCCACCAACCACACTTATACGATGAGACCTCTAACTGTTCTCAGGACAAATATCTTCACCTCTTCCCCCACCAGAATCAGGTTCCATAGTCACCTGATACACACCTTTGCCTGGCCCTGATACAGAGACAGTGCCAGTCTGCAGTGCTGGAGTGGAAGTCTGGCAGGAGGGAAGCAAGAGTGCTTAATCTCTGCTCAGTCCCAAGGATTCTTTACTGGCATAGCTGTCATGAGTTTTGTAGAACCAGTTGGCTAAAACTTCGGATGAAGAGTATTTTTCCCCGAACTGCCCCACCCAAGTTAGAGCTGGAATCTCTCTCGTGAACTACGCAAAAATACAAGTGCTGATATCTATCTCTGAACTTCCCTGTCTTCACTGAGAACACCCAAGAGAGACACAGAGCCCAATAAAGAAAATGCATGCCGCCTTCTGTGGCTATCTGTAAAGGAGTTAGAATACTGTCTAAGACATCAATAGCATTGAGGGGTCTGATACTTTGCCTTGGTCACAACCTGGATAACACATTTTCAGAGTGAAAGGTAACACATCTTCTGCTCAAGGAAAAACAAAAAAAAGAAAAAAAAGAAAGGATACTAGAGATACTTCCTAACATTACTCTAGTAGTAAAACTACTGAAGACTACCACTGGGATAATGCACTGCCATGCATTTGTCCTCAGGTGGTACTGCAAGAGGGTACCCTGAATCTCAGCTGGGCCCAGAATCAGCTGTTTTGATTTCAGGTTGGCATATATCCATTTATAATAAAGTGCAAATCATAAGGGAAATACACAGTATACAACTATTTTGTTCATTACAAAAGTAAAAATTACCAAGCCCATAAAGATCTAGGAGAAAATGTTTCTGTATCACAATCACACCTTAATTATGGATAAATCTTTTTCATTTTAAATATTCCTTTGCACACACTGCATATATACAAGGAATGGAGTTCAATACCAATAACATTCAATGCTTAAATAATCCACTATTAGTTTAGTAATTTTGCTATTCTGTTCAATCACTTTGCAATGAAACAAGCATCTCTGCACTAAGACCACTCAGAAAATTTTTAAAAACAGCATATTACTCCCTCTAGACTAAACTTTCTTTTGAATTTTTTTCCACACCACAGATAGCTAAATATTCCTGCATTGCTGACTTGGAAACAAGAATACATAAAAGCTGCAATTCATTTTACTGCACCATCTTGTGGTTAACAGTAGCAGCCACAACAAGAATGATCCACAGCAGTACTGTCAGATGTTGACAAGACCTCTGCGCAGCCCCACGCTTTTAGGACTTAAACTGACTCCGTCAAAGCATGCTATGGAAAGCTATCTGTCTCATTCCCTCAGCCAGGTTACAACAGAGGACAGAAAATTATGAAATTTCTTAGGTTTTGAGTGTTTATTTGGCTATGCAAAAAGTTTTAAACATCCACAATCACGCAGCCTTTTCATCTCGCTTCCTTAACTTTGGATTTTACTCTTCCCTTAACTATGGTCCCTACAGAGAGCTGTACATTACCAATGCAACAAAACCCTGATAAAGTTCAGGTAAACAACGTGACAGTCTTGTGGCATGTAGCATCAGAATGTGGTGTATCACCTTACACCTCTGCCTCTCAGGTCTTAGAAGGCAAAGCAGAGGTAGCAGTATAAAAAACTTAACACACAACAGCTCCTTTTATATTCACATCATAGACAAAACCAGGAGGCATTTGCAAATAGCCACAAACACTGCCTAAGACTGACTACAGTGGTTTTATCTCCTTCTAGAAGCTCATGTGCTTGTAGAGGAGGCAAGGACAATTTTCATAGAGGTATTACGAGCACAAACACATTTTAAAAACCACTCCCACATTTTTTATTGTTTTCCAGTATTCTTAGGCCCAGCTGAAAAAACAAGACAAGCAGAAGTCTTACAGCTGCATTTATAAACATCTTAATGCTGCTCTTGAAAGTAAACAGAATGTAAAGTACATGGAGCTGTTAAAGTGAATACAGCTATTTTACTATATAGGACAGTGAAGGAACAAAAACCAGTGAACACTTCACTAGACGAGTCAATACAAAGATGAGGTTTTGATGACTATTAATGAATATTCAAATAGTTAATATTTGGAAGGCATTAAGGCTTTGCAACTAAATGACAAAAAACTACATTGTTTAGTATTGTTCAATAGAACCACTTTTAAAAACTTTACAAAATATCAATAAAGTATTAACTTCCCAAGGGTAGAGAGCTATTAGCTCATTCCTAGCAGTGAATTTACAACATTCTCATTTCCTTGAAAACCATTAGCCATCAAAATATTTATGCACAAGCTGTTATAAAGTCCCCTTTACTAAAACCAGAGGTTTGTCCATTCAACAGTGACAAATGAAGTAGCTACTGGTATAAATGCAGAAAAGTACTTACAAAAATCACAAAAGGGAAAAGGAGGGAGTACCCTCACTACTGATGATACAAAAAAAGACCCCTTAATAGGATGGCTTCAATAGCATAGTTATTCTTTGAAAAGTTACTAACACAGTAAATCTGTATAAATAATTTTAAGTGTACTAAGACTGATTCAGCAACACTTAATGCCATCAAAGCAATTACTGGCTGTAGTGGTTTGATGCTGGCCAGATGCCAAGCACCCACCAGAGCCACTCTCTCCCCTACACAGCTGGACAGGGGAGAGAAATACAGTGAAGGGCTCATGGGTTGAGGTAAGTATGGGGAGAGATCACTCAGTGATTATTGTCATGGGCAAAACAGACATGAATTTGAGATGTTAATTGAATTTATTCCTAACAAAATCAGAGCAGGATAATGAGAACTGAAATATACCTTAAAAAACACCTTTCCCTCCATCCTTCCCGTCTTCTACCACCTCCCCTCAGTGGTTCAGGGAGATGGGGAATGGGGGTCATGGTCAGTTCATCACATGTTGTTTCTGCTGCTGCTCAGGGAGAGGAGTTGCTCCCTGCTCCAGCGTGGGATTGCTCCCATAGAGACAGCTCTCCATGAACTTCTCCAGTGTCAGTCTATCCCATGGGCAACAGTATTCCCTAAACTGCTGAAGCCTGGGTCACTCTTCTATGGGGTGCAGTTGTACAGGAACAGCCTGCTCCAATGTGGGTCCCCCACAGGGTCACAAGTTCCACCAGCAAACCTGCTCCAGTGTGGGCTCCTCTCTCCACAGGTCTGCAGGTCCTGCCAGGACCCTGCTCCACCATGGGACTCCCACTGGTTTGCAGCCTCCTCTCACGCATCCACCTGCTCCAGCATGTGCTCCTCCATGGGGTGCAGCTGGATCTTTTCATCCCCATGGACTTCCACGAGCTGCAGGGGCACAGCTGCCTCCCCATGATCTGCAGAGGAATCACAGCTCCAGCGACTGGAACATCTCCTCTGCCTCCTTCTGCACTGACCTTGGTGTCTGTAGAGCTCTTCCTCTCACATATTCTCACCCTGCTCTTCTCTGGCTACAATTACAACTGCAGAATAAAACTTTTCTTTTGTTCTTTCTTCTTAAATATGTTACCACAGAGGCATCACTATCATTCCTGATTGGCCCAGCTTTGGCCAGCAGTGGGTCCATCCTGGAGCCGGCTGGCATTGACTCTGCCAGACATGGAGGAAGCTTCTGGCAGCTTCTCACAGAAGCCACCCCTGTAGCAGCCCCACTATGACAACCTGAATGCAAATGGCATTACAGACATCATACAAGAAAATATATTTTTAAAAGTAAAAGGTTTACCAAGCATGAATACAGAGCAGAGGAAAACAGAAGTCTAACTTTCTTTTCAAAAACATATGCAGCTTAATATGAGGCAAAAAAAGGGAAGACAGGTTTACGTGGGAGGAATGATACCTGACATACCTTAGTAAGATGGATAGAAATGCACTTCTCCATTTGTTATCTTCTTCTACAAGGGTAAACAAACGAGGGCTTGGTTTCATTCACTAATAAAAAGCATCTGTACAATTTTATATCTTAACATATTTCTATTTAGGTTCACACCACCATTTAGCTCTGATGAGCACTGCATATATTTCACATCCAAGTGAACAGCACAATTAATAAGACAAAGTAATTTTACAGAAGCTTCTCAATTTAATAAATGCATATTAGGTTCCAGTATGGATGTAAAGACAAGATCTGTTACTTTGACTGCTATCTGAGAAATACCATTAAAGCCTAATTTGTTGAAAAGCACTTTCAAGTACACATACAGGATCTGATGGGCATGCAATTAAATAAATTATACTTTCAAAATAATAGAATAACTCCAAATGTTAGGTAATGCATTTAACATACAAACAGCCTTCTAGGAAAATCAAACTATGTGCAGGTATTTTCCAACATCATAAAAAACCAGCTATATGTCATTTTACTTGCATCAGTTAAAAACCTTTTGATCAACTAAGTAGCAGTATTATGTTCCTTGCTGGCTCATTTTTGTCATCTGGTTGCAAATTACTTTTAAACAATACCTAACAAATACGTTGCCTTACTCTTCCAGAATACGGATCAGGGTGAAGAACACTTCCAAACATCTCAGGAGAAGTAAGAGGAGGAAGAAAGTGGAACCCAATATCTAGAATAAGCCATTAGTATTATCTTACATCATGGCCCATATCTGGTTGGATTTATTATTTTCGCTCTTTTTTTGAAATAAATACTGTATTCTATTTTTGCTACTCCAAGTCCTACTTAAGACAAGCAAAATCCCTAAACAAAACCCAAGAAATGAATGTTCAAGACTGCTGAACAAGAAGTCCAGAGTTACTATGATAAAAGAAGTCTGTGCTTTCTTATTACCACATATAGATGCACAAACTTGTTCCTGCCACTTTCGATCCCCCCTACCACCCCCTACAGTGATTAGCATATCTGGAAAGGAATGAGGCATCCGTGTGGGAGAGGAGAGAATCTAGATTCCAAGTAGTAACTACACTGAATTAAAACTCAAACTACTTCAGAATGCTTTATGACATAAAACTTTCATCATCAAAGAATCCAACGTGGATCTCTTTTTTGCTATGAATTTCATGCTTCCTCTTTCCTTAGTTTTGATTGCTTATGCTATATACAGGGCATACCATGAAAGCCAACAATAAACATATGGTAATGTATTTAGGAGAATCACTGCCCAGAAATGAATTATGAAAATAGAAGTATATGCACACTATATCAGAATTCATATTAATCTTAACTATCTGCAGAAAGCAACTATCAAGACAAATGACATTCAAATGGGCAAGACATTCCCACTCCTTAATTATTTCTGACAGTACTGAAGGCTTCTTGCAGGGAAAATTTGAGCTTTTTATAGCCTATTAAAGATTATAAATTCACAGTTATCAAATAAGGAAAGGGTCTTCAGTTGCCATATGAATGGCTCAATGAAACCGAAATTGGAATTGCTGTTTAAAACAAACTTGATCTAGGCAAACAAAAATAAGGGACTGGAGAAAAACTGGGGGAAGTGTGTATATTATTATGTAATTCATCACTTTGGGCTCCTTTATAATACCACATACTGCAAAGCTCTAAAAATAAGAATGAACTTAAATGCCACACAGAAGATCTAATACACAGAGACTTTAAGGAATTAGAAAGGTTTCTATAAAGATAAATAATAGGTTATTGTTGTTTGCTTTTATGTCATTAAAAAATTGTACATCTCTGTGGCATGTCTGTGGATAGTTAGATACTCGTCTATCCTCCATGCTGAAGAGGGCAGTCAGTAAAATAAGCCAATAAAAAGTCAACAAAATAAGTGGCAAACAGTAAAAAACACTACATTCTGTGTAAGTCTTCAGTAATGATTGCCAGAGTTAGTCTACACCAAAACTCAGAGGGGACTGATATTAATGGACTTGTGACAATTAGTGAAATATAGATGCCCAAAAGAGTTGAGGAAAAGAGAGAGAGAGCATAGTATTATTGCACACTGATCCTGCAGAATCCTTTGGGGTTTGGTTGGGTTTGTTTTCCTGGCTTTGCTGCTTGGTTGTTCGAGTTTTCTTTCTTTTAAAGGTTTGGTAGTGAAAACATCTACACAGACCAGAGAATTTCATCCAGCATGGCAAATCTTATTTTTTCTGTATGCTTTTCTCCATGCTAGTGTGCATCTTGCCAACAATGACAATTTGCAAACATCCATAAACCAAGCTGCATATGAGATATTAGAAGGCTTCAAATTAGAAAAAGGCCACTAAAACTATAAGCTATCCAGCAAGTCTGCTTTGTACATCACCAAATCAGAAAATAATTTTGGTTGGACAGAACTCTGGAAGTCTCCTATACCCAAACACCTGCCCAAAGCCAGTCTGATCAGATGGCACTGGGCAGTGTCCACTCACGAACATTTCCAAGCACAGAGACTCCAACACTGAAAGAGACATCCCAGGCCAGTATTTTGACCATCCATGTGGTTAAAAAAACCCCCAAACCCTAGGATTCCTACTCCCAAGACATGTCATTTCATATGCTTCCCTAGCTGCCAAGCTCTTCCAGAGGTTGCCACAGCCTCATGCTGGTTGCCCATAGGGAGGCACCCCAGCACCCCAGGGGACAAGGTGATCCCACCAGCAGGCAGCATCATGGCTGTGGCTGTCCTGGAACCACACTGTTGCCCTAGAGGCCTCTCAACTCCTGCTTCCCCATCTCGCCAACCTGAGACCCCTTCCCTTCTTGCCAGCCTATGGGCCCACCCAAAAGACTGGCCACTTACTTGATTTGCCCCCACTCGGGCACTTGCATCCCCCTCCGAGGCCAAACCAGCGCCTCACACCCACTGCTTGGCACACCTGACTGCTTCGTACTTGTCCTGGGAATATTTTCTTTTTCTCTGAGGTAGCAATCTTGAAATATAAAGAATGTATGCAGTAATAACAGCAACATCTGTGTGATACAGCTGAAAAGCATCTCTCATCTTCAGAGCTCTGCTGGCAGAAATGAAACCCACAGAAAACCCCAAGTTGTCTAGAAAGGCTGATGGAGAAGACAAAATATATTCACTAATGGCCCAGGCAGGAACATAAAGGGGATGAACATCTCAAGAACATGAGCCAACACTCTGTGGAGAGCCAACAAAAATAAAACGCACTTCTTGCTTACGAGAGACATATTACTTCCAAGCATATATTTCATCAGACCATTTTATTAGCCAGGAAAGTCCAAAAGTCCACAAGTTCATCCTTTTCTGATGGCTATGAGAAGAACACTGGGGGTTTTTTGGTATCTCACTCAGGCATTCCCTCTAGACAGCAAGGCTGTCTATTTCAAATATCAACCACCAGCCTTCAGTCTGGTAGGCTTTTCAAATCCCATGACTGGGTGGTGGGATTGATGCTTGGGTGGGTGGGAGACACATGGAAACAGAAGGAGCACGGAAGTAACTGAACTAAAACAGGAAACAAGAGTGAGGTAGGAACATGATAGGGAACAACAGGGGAAAAAAACCCAGTAAGAATAGCAAAACAGGAGCACAGAAAACCAGGGAAGATGTTCTGCAAATCACAACCAGGAAGAAAAAGGAGGAGATGGAAAAAAAGTAGGGAAAAAGTCCCACAAAACAAAAAAGAAGAAACAGCAAAAAATCTTTGGGTATAAAGTAAATTAGACATTTTTCTGGTTCCAAAGTTGATTTATACTGCCACCTATTAAACTTAATGCTCCAAAGCCAACACAGCCTTTATATTCTCTGGGTTAAGAGAGTGTGAGCTTTTTTTTTTTACCATTGGTATTTTGAATCTGTTTCTTCCTGGTGATGGGAAAGATTAGTCAAAAATTTTCAAGGATGGGTGATTTCTCTAATGCTTTTTGACTCCTTAGGACTGTATGCCTGATGCTTCCATATGCATACTTCTTCCCTGCTGGAAAACATCACCTGTGAAACCTGGTGAATCCTAACTGCAGCTTGTGATGGCAAATGGTAAACCATGACAGAGGCAAAATTTCACATCAAATATGATCTGAGCGTGATCTAAAGCTGCAACTATGTGTGATATTTCTACAGCTGCTAAGCTCAACTGATTGATTGTAACCCACAGCACTAATCAAGCTGGCAGAAGAATCAACAGTCTCAGCCCTCCTAGCCCCAGCTGTTATCCTCAAGCTGTCTTCCTTCCCTTATATGCAGCTGCACAAATGTAAATATAGCTAATTTTAATTGAGACAGATTTCCAAAACAATTCAATTTACCGCCACATGAGCTTTGGGGTTGAGGAAGGCTGAGAAAGGAGAAACAAGCATTGGCACAGTAACTGAGACAAGAGAGAAGTGACTTTTTTTGAGGACGTGGGAGTTTATCCTGGCTGGAAGTCTTCAGCTGTAGTTTCATACCCATTTTAAAGCAGCTCACAGGACTACCACCTATGTGAATGCCTGCAAGATCTCCTTGCAAGCAGTAAAGATAGAATGTGCTTAACCACAGCACGACTACTTTTCAGAGATAAAATAGGGAGACATCTTGTACCATGTACCTAGTTCCATAATAAACCCCTTACCAGTTTCCTTAATTTTAGACATTTTAGAAACAAAGAAAGAACCTTTGTTTTGCAAGACCACGTTTCCACAAAGGGCTGTATTGGTCCTGCACCCCAGTTACTATCAAACTCACCATGAAGTGGGTCATTCCCCCACAGCTGTGTGACTAACGGGTTTGGACAAAGCAGCAAAGCATTAGCTTTTCCTTTCCACATTTACCAGTGCCTTGAACTTATGCTAAATTTTATTTGATCTAGCATACCAATATATGAAGACACTCCAGGATGAAACCAGAAAAGCTTCTCCTGTGATGGATATTTTATTATAGAGCAGGCCACTCAATGAGATCTTCCCAAAGACTCCTCTGACAGCATCCTTAACAGTTCAAGGATCTGAATTAACACCTTGTAGAACTAAAGTATTAATTAGACAACAGTTTGAGAGATGTTGACTATTATAATAAATTGCTATGGGCATGAAGGGCTTTGATTAATCTGACTCTCCATATGCTTATACATAACATTAATTTATAATATCCTTCAAATAAAAGCCTGCCACATTTCAATAATCTTCCAACTAAAAACTTTTAAATGGTACATAATTTTTTTCAGAAGCTACGCATGGCGGATTCAGAGCAGATATTAAACCATTTTATCACAAAGAATAAGCTTTACAGTTCTGCTATACATAAGGAACTCTTACTATATGATTCAAACAAATCTTTGGTGTTCTAAAATGTAATTTTTTTACTACTCTGCCTTAAGAAAGCAATGCTGTAATTCACATGCAAAAATACTTTATTAGACTGGGGGGTTAAACGTGTTTTAATTTTTTATCTATAAGGTAGAGAGGAGGTTTGGGTTCATTTGGGGGGTTTTATTTTATGATGTTTTCAGAGGTAATTCTTACCACTTTCTTACCATTTTTTACCATTTTTCAAAATATAACACTAAACTGGACATGGAAACACATGCCAGTACACTCACACAAATAAGTATATGTATCACACATGACTAGATACGAAAAATCACCATGAATTCATCTTTGTACATAAGTGAATGTTATAAAAATCATTCAGTGCACACCAAAAAGGTTCAGAGGTAGACTTGGGCACCAGAACAACTCAAAGGAACTGGTTACTCTCAAGAAATACAATAAAATCTAAACTTGTAACAAGAAGATTCCTGACTGGGACCTCCTGGGCTGATGATCTAAAGATGACCCTCCCAACCTAGACCACAGAATCACTGAATGGTTTGGGTTGGAAGGGATCCTTGAGGATCAGGTAATCCACTTCCCCTGCCTCAGGCAGGGACATCTTTCCCTAGATAAGGTTGCTGAGAGCCCAAGGTCATTCTGTGATACAAAGAAACACACATATGATAAGATCTCAAAAAGCAAACTACAGAGTGAAGAAACGTAAGAAAATTACACTGTGTAGAGCAGACAGAACTGCAGAGTACAGTCACATGTTTATGCATGCTTAAACATTCATATATCCAAAATGAAAATAAAAATTTTAAACTAACAGTCACAGTAGAGAGGTCAGTGTGAAGGTTCTATTTACAACTTTCTTTCTCCATTAGTTACAGTGTACGCAGGTCACTTAAAAGTCTAGGTAACATTTTAACCATGGATTCACACACTTTATATAATCTATTCAATGATTTACGTGCTTTAAGCTGTAAGAAAAGGCACTGACCAACCATTCACAGCACTGGCAACCAGAATCTGCTTTTTGTACTGGTAATATCTAAAGAGTTGCCAGGTCATTTTGATTTAATATTATACTGAATCAAAAGCATTCAAAAAAACCCACTAGCTCAAATTTTGTTTCGGTCTTCAGCAGGTTACCCAAGTGACAGAAATACAACAGCTACATAAAACAGATGAAGCAGACAGAACATTTGGAATACCTTCTAAGCTTTAATTCCATAAGCATTTCTTAAATATTAAACTGTTCCCACTTTATTGGCCATTGAAACAATTCACTTCCCACCAAGATATTTTTTCATAAAAAACTGCTTCATTCAGTTACGTCAATTCCACCAGAAATGGACTTCAATATTGATACAAAGCTGACTGTTAATACAATAATCTTCTATTTTCATTTTAATTTATAACATAGCATTGTCTAAAATGTACTAAAGGCAAAAGACATACCAGAAGATTATTTTGTCAAATTGCCTTCCCATGCACTTTATGTAAAGAAAGTCCCTCTTAAACTGTTTTATGTGTTTAAATTCAATTTAATTTAAATTAAATTTTAAAAAAGAACTATGATGATAATATAAGAATTGGTGGTCTTATGGGAGACTCAATAATTGGAGACATAGCTTGGGCTACACAGGTGTGTAGAAAAGCAAGGCAAATGTGGGTTGTGGATAATAATGCCTTCCCTGAAAACTCAGCACTCAATGATTCTGCCAGACAAGTGCCTTAAGTACTTCTGGCACCTTTGAATGGCTCTGCACGAATTTTCTTTCCATGACTTTGTCTAGCCGTGTTTCAGAGGCTGGTTTCAAAAGGAGCAAAGCCTAAAGTAAATAATTTACTCTTGTTCTTTTTCTCATAGTACCAAGTAATGTTTTCAAGCCACAGAAAGCATACTAAGAGCACTGAAAGAGGTATTTCCTTCTTTTTAAGTTACACTGACTCCATGCAAACTCCAGGTAAGTTTACAGCTGAAGAATTTGTTTTCAAGAAGCTAAGGGTTAGTTCTCTGTCAGACGTACTTGTAGAATACACACAACTTGAAGTGTTGTGATAATATTGAAAGTACTTTCTGCAATATAAATTAGAAAATGTTTTTATCTCTGCATAAGCGTTTCCATAGTAATTACATATTCTCATGGGAATAATAAAAAGTTACAAATACAAGATAACAATGTTGTAAGTGATTACTAACAACATTTCCATCAGGCAAGAAATAAACTATATGCTGTTATTCACAAAATTTCTAATCAAAGACAAGAATCTCTTAAGAACTGCCAAAAAGCAAACACTCTTGCTGGTGAAGTATAAAACTAAGAAATACAACATAACTCTTTAAAATGCAAAAGAGCCAGGAGATGAAGATTTTCTATTCATTATATACAACAACATATTATCTTTCAAGCACAACAAAGCCCTCAGAAGAGACATACCATACCCACTTGGAAAAGGCTGTGGAGAGCACACTGATTTTTGTAATTTTCTTCACTCCTTCAAACAGCATACACTCAGTACCTCTGCGTCACAACAGGCCACAAGGGGCTAAAACATTAAGAGTGGCAAGAGAACTAAGTGCTATGTACCACAATATGGCGAAAAGGGAGGTAACAGAACAACTTCTTGAAAACATAAATAAAATTTTGAAGTAGCAATTTGAACAGGACAAAGACTCATTACATTCAGCTCTGTCTCACCCAGAGAAAAAGGGTCAACCTAGTATTTGGAAGCAAATAACCACCATAAAATTTAATTCACAATTGCTAAACTAGCCTATTTCAAAATCTACACGTTTAACAGATTCACACACCTAAGAAATATTTTTCTTACTTTTCAGAACACTTAAGGCTATCAGCTTCTCTGTTGCTTATTTCCTAGTTGTATATGAAGTAAGGTAAAAGATATTTTGGTTAAACTGGTATAAACAGCTTGCTTCAGCTGCTGACAGAGTACAAACATAGGACTTCTAACAATTTTTCAAAGAACACCTACTTTGATCCAACATTACTTTGGGAAGAACACCCCAACCAGAGTTAAATCCATCACCACGGACATAATATACACAGAGAGGTCTTTCATGCAAGATACAGATCAGATATTTACTAATGTATCCATTTGCAAAGGTTACTCACTTAATACCAATATCGACTACTTTCATTCCCCTAAGTAGTTAGTATCAGTATTTTTAATAGTATCCAATAAAACCGGGCAAGAAGCATACAAGAAGTTCAGTCTTGAACAAGAGGTTCGCACTTCTGATTTGAAAATGAAACATTGATAGGAACCTCTTTTAACTCCAGGTTATAATAACTTGGACCCAAATAGCTTAAAGACAAGTTTCTTCAAACCACTGAATTTCTTTCAGTATTTTATTATTAGAGAATAAATGGGTTATACAGTATGGCTAAATGACTCCTATCATGATCCATTATAATTCGCTAGTAAGTTTTGTCAAGCTTTCACCAATAAGGCTAAAACTTATCTTGTTTACTGTCTGTATAAGGGTTAAGAGATATTCTGAAGAACAACAGTAGATCAACAAAATGAGACATAGAAGAATATGATGTAAGGCAAAAATTTCTTTGGAATTTTTGAAATCCCTTGGGTGTTATTCCAAGAGAAAGATTAATTTTAAAAACTCTGCTTGTACTTGAAATGCTTGAAATCTTTAAGATATTAAATGGAACCTTTCATGGAAGATCACTTGAATGTCAGGAATTTGCCTATGATAACTCATGCAAACATGATAAAGTTTGAAAAATCAGAGCTGATAGATGTGAACAGTCCCCTAAGGCATCTAGAATTTAGCAGCATCTTTAATTTTCAATTATAGAAAAGATGTATTGAAACAAAGTACCCATGAGTATACGCTGGTTTGACAGGGCTCTTTTTTTTTTTTTTTTCTTTTTTT